>JAWNPU010000034.1:12500-495000 GCA_035047325.1 Drosophila vallismaia | reverse complement strand
CCAGACCAGACCAGACCAGACCAGACCAGACCAGACCAGACCAGACCAGACCAGACCAGACCAGACCAGACCAGACCAGACCAGACCAGACCAGACCAGACCAGACCAGACCAGACCAGACCAGACCAGACCAGACCAGACCAGACCAGACCAGACCAGACCAGACCAGACCAGACCAGACCAGACCAGACCAGACCAGACCAGACCAGACCAGACCAGACCAGACCAGACCAGACCAGACCAGACCAGACCAGACCAGACCAGACCAGACCAGACCAGACCAGACCAGACCAGACCAGACCAGACCAGACCAGACCAGACCAGACCAGACCAGACCAGACCAGACCAGACCAGACCAGACCAGACCAGACCAGACCAGACCAGACCAGACCAGACCAGACCAGACCAGACCAGACCAGACCAGACCAGACCAGACCAGACCAGACCAGACCAGACCAGACCAGACCAGACCAGACCAGACCAGACCAGACCAGACCAGACCAGACCAGACCAGACCAGACCAGACCAGACCAGACCAGACCAGACCAGACCAGACCAGACCAGACCAGACCAGACCAGACCAGACCAGACCAGACCAGACCAGACCAGACCAGACCAGACCAGACCAGACCAGACCAGACCAGACCAGACCAGACCAGACCAGACCAGACCAGACCAGACCAGACCAGACCCTCCTTATCAGTCTGTCCGCGACCTTTGTGCCTTTTCCCTTCTTATAATCGGTTCACTCAAACAACCAGATCGTCCTCTGCAGTAAGTTGGCAGCACAACAGCTGTTTACACAGCAGACCAGACCAGACCCTCCTTATCAGTCTGTCCGCGACCTTTGTGCCTTTTCCCTTCTTATAATCGGTTCACTCAAACAACCAGATCGTCCTCTGCAGTAAGTTGGCAGCACAACAGCTGTTTACACAGCTGGGCCGCCTACGACCAAATATTTGCCAAATTAGACAATTTGCAAATTCGTGGAATTCTTTTACACGTCGCGATCGATCAGTCGAACAATTGCGCAACACCACTATGTGGCTCTGGGCAGTTATCAATTGATCCGGCCAAGTTTATACCGAAATAAGATTTTCGCGCAGCGTAACTTAAACACGGCCGAATCAGATAACTTTCTCACTTTCTCAACCCATCATGGGTGAAATTTGTTATGTGTGCCCTCACTGTCAGGCTCTAAAATTCAAAAATGAAACGACATGGATGTATTGAGAAAATTAAATTGCCCCAATTTCAACCAACACCGGAGCCACTGGAGTCTCTACTTGCTGGATTTACCGGATTTACTTGCTGGATTCAAAGCATTTCCTAGCGTACCTCAGAAAATATAGCTCTTGCTTTTCAATGACGTCATTCGGCGCGAAAATTCAGACTGCTTAGTTTATGCCAACTTTAAAAATTAAACCACAAAGCTACCATACAGCCGGCTCCCTTCACCTGATCCAGATGGCCAACATAAGTTTCTCCAAATATACTTCGCCGGTAATGGTGCAGACAAAGTGAGTGCCCGCTGCGGAATATCTGCAACCCTGGAAAGATCCATCGTTTCGCAGCTACAACAGCTCCTTCACGCAAGGAAGAATTTGGTACGGCTGTTCAAAACAGCGATTGATTAAATGCCAACGGATACACACAAGATTATCCTTCGTGCTGACAAAATGCCTACAGAAGAATATGTCGCTAAAAAATTAGTTTAAAACTGAGGAAAAAAGAATAACTTTAAAGTACGTAAAAGAAAATTCTCGCCCTTAGGTGGGATCGAGAAACCCATTTCATTAATTTTTAAGTCACACAATTAACCAATTGTGCTACGCAAGCTGATGATCGCGATGCGTTCGAAGCCCATTTGGTTAAAACATACTGCAACACCATACCGAAGGTATATTTTGTTGTTGCAGGGGTAAAAAGATATACGATTGGTAGAAAAAAAAACCCTTGACTAGATATAATAGCGGTGGAATATGCTCATGCCACGCTCAAAATGTCTTATAAAAAAATTGATTGCAAAAAAATCTGTACTACTACCTTGATCAAAAAGTTCCCGGAATTTATTCATTTTTATTTTTATTATTCATTATTATTCAAAATCGATATTGTCCCCTTCAAAGTACTCCCCATCGACTGCAACGCACTTATGCCAGCGCTTGATCCAATCCTTGAAACATTTTTCATATTCAATTTGCGGTATGGCCATCAAAGCCATCTTCGATTTTTCCATGATTTCATCCCGGGTGCTGAAACGTGTTCCACGGAGCGGTTTCTTGAGTCGACCGAATAGGAAAAAGTCGCAGGGAGCCAAGTCAGGAGAATTCGCTGGTTGTTGAATGGTATTCGTTCCGTTTTTAGCCAAATGTTCACGGATAATGATGGCATTGTGCGACGGTGCGTTATCGTGGTGCACAATCGTAGATGTACTCAATACGGCGTCACTTTTACAAATGTCACACTATCAAGCTGAAAATTTTATAGAATGTCAATGAGGGTTGTGCCAACCTAAAAAAAAACTAGAGAAAAAAGAGAACTAAAATCGGGTGACTGAAAGCGCCACACGTGATTCCGGGAACTTTTTGATCAAGGTAGTATAAAATCGAATAAGCCGATTTCTCTGTCCCAGCGAACCGCCAACCCTTGGTGGCTGCGTGTCAACGTTGTACATGTTAAATGTGATGGTTTTACCGCCTCAGTTTCGGACTCCAAATCTCAGATTTCGTGTTGTTCAGAACGAGATGCGATCTTTCACGCGACAGAATGATAATTGGTTACAAGAGTTGTTCGGTGATATTAGTAAAATTACGGATTGCCGCACACCATTTGATTTCCCATTCGACAGCCTTTAGCTGCTGAATGATTCTCCCAAGCGGTCTCCCCGGACCGATGTTACGGCCTTGCCAACCGTGCCACCAAAACCCCTACAGATGATTTCACCCTCTAAACACACTTTTATCTCACGGCTTACACCTCCAGAATCGATACTTCGGCTTAAATCGAAGCCAAATCGAAGAGCGTAATAGAAGTTGATAATATTAGAACGTTTAAATATTCAACTGCTATTGTTGGACACGGTTTGTTCGCACAGCCTTTGGCCGGAGAACTGACCCGTATGGCTCTTCATCAAAAAACCCATATTATTGTCTTTACAAAAACCTGGCTATAGACGGAAATATTAAGCTCCTAAGTCTTTCGGAACCTACCTTTGCGAATAGGAGGAGGAGTCCTTAGTCCTCGCTTCTGAAGAGGTAAAACTACCAAATTCTGGTGATTTTTAATTCCTTTGTGTTAAAATAACTCTGTCTGCTCAAAAGCTGTTAGTACCTCTTCTTATCTATTAAAAAAACTTGATCATCCCGTAATAGTCGCATTTATCACCGCGCCTTCGAAATCAACGTTTATCGTGTGATTAAACTATTTTAATTCTGTGCCAAACTGGTCTTTTTAAATACTCGTGTATTTTTGACTTCGTGATTAAATTTCGCCTCACAAACAATAACAAAGCTGCCAATGAAATTCTTGGTTTTTTTTAGTAATCCCAATCTGATCACAGCTCTTTTGGCGCTCCCCCATTCGTAGAGCTTATTCCTCTTCCTATGGATCACTGCACCTACTACTACGCTCAAACCACTCCCACGATACTGTTGTAGGATCGCTAACTTCATGTTGCACCGTGTTTTTCATCGCTGGACCATCTGTTTTGAGTGCATTCGTTTAATTCAAAATGTCTTTGATCTGCACTTCAATGAAATGCGAATTTAGGGGCGTTATTATTGGCAACTCTTACTTCTCTTGCTGACTATGTGAAAATTGCTTGTATATGAAATGTGCTGGTCTTTTGATCTTTTGGGAAAAGGCATTAGTTTGACCTGGTTCTGTCTTGTCTGCTGAGAAATTGAAATGAGATGAGGAAAAATGCGTCCGTTCATAAGGCAAACTTGTAATAGTTTCCGGGACGTTTGGAAACAATTCACGGAATTAAATGAATAATTATGTAGTCTCGAACCGCTTTTTTATACAGTCAGCCAGTGTGGTTCCTCTTAAACCGGAAATGACTTTGATGCAACTATGCGCTTCACTAGCCTTACCGCTTTAGACGTCGGAAGCGCGAAGTTCAGAACTTGCTCTTAAAGTTTTGCTCCCTGAAAGTCCATCTTTGTAGCCCGTCTAATGTCTGGTGCCACTGCAGATAATCTTTTGCCCCTTCAATTATCTTTTTATCCCTCCTAATAATTATTAGTGCCCAAATTAGTTAATTTACCATACCATAATTTAAAATTATTTGATCAGATGCCAGCCTTGTGAAAGCTCTTGATCCTGCAGCCTGGGCCGAGCACAGTAAAATTTCAGTAAATTCTGTAGCTTTACCAAAAAATAACTGAGTAATAACATTTTTTCATGTTGCTACCAAAACTTTCGTAGTATTCATAGTAAATTAAATCAATTTTTTATTAATAGTGTTTCTTTTCATTTTCCAGCTTTTGCGCTAACTGAAACCTGACTAAATTCCTTTGGTTCTGACCGTGAAGATCGCCCATATTTTGGAAATGTCGTTCGAATTGACTGCCGAACGTATCCCTATATGAATTCTTCCGAAATTAAATTTATAGCTGATAAAATTCGTTCTGAGTCGTTTTAAGTCGAGAGTGCGTTCTTGCTCACCGGCAATCCCTACGATGAGCCAAAGAGAACAGACACCTCCCCCAACAACCAAAACTTCCAAATCATTAATCACTGCACTGTCAAAAACAATGCAAACTTGGTTGGATCGCTACACCAAATTAAATAAAAATTTAGCCCACAAAATTCTGCAGCAGGATCAATCGCCACTATCGCCAGTCAGCGAATTGAGACCCAAGAGTCCAACAGATTTGGAAAATTTGGACGAAGGGAACAAAAAGAAGTCAAATACATCCGAGAAAAAAGCTCGAATACTCTGGTAATAAAATAATTGAACTAGGTGGAAAAGAAAATTTCCACATAATACCCCAAAAAAGGGCAGCATCCACGAAACCAAGGTCCAAGTAAAAACCGAAGAGAACTTTAGGTCTCTTGCACATTACTTTAAAAAAATAACAAAAACTATTACACGTACCAACTGAAAAGTAGTAAGGGTCTCCAAGTCGTTCTCAAGGGGATTAAAGCCTGATGTAACACCCTCAGAGATTACGCACGGAATTCTGTTTAGACTTCGTGCACTTCTTGCCAATTGATTGTTGATTGATTGTAAAAGTGATTGTTGATAGGATTTCTTAAGAGGTTGACGAAACATGGAATAGAGCAGAGCGGTGCGCGAAAAGTATTTTTATCGAACACTTAAGTGACTCTTTTTTGAATTTCGCGGAAAGCGACATAACGGCGCGCCACATTCTTAGATATTTGGACGCTGTGTTTAAGCGAAGCGCAAGCGTTTGCTCTCAAACTAATGAGTGACAGTGCGCTGTTTAGCCATTTCAACATTTTCGATAAACTAATAAGTGAGCTGTTAGCGTTTGGCGCGAAAAATGAGGAAATGGTCAAAGTATCGCATTTGCTACTGACTTTGCCCCCTTCATACAATGGTGTTATTACAGCAACAGCAACGTTGTCCGAAGATAATTTAACTTTACCATAGCTTTTGTTAAAAACAGGCTTCTAGATCATGAGATAAAAATTAAAAATGAAAAAAAATGGTAGCTGAAACTTCAGTTAGTTAAACAATATACCCATTATTGAACTTCATGCGTAGGCAGTGAATTCGAAAAATTAAAATAATTATAAAATATGGCATGAGAGGTTTGGGCATATTGGCTGTGGTAAACTATTGGAATTGAAAAGAAACAATTCATACAGCGACAGTAATCTACTGAATAGTGTTAAGCGATCAAATGAAATATGTGAACCCTGTTTGAATGGTAAACAAGCTGGGCTGTAAAAATTTTAATTTAAAAATTGTCAATTTGTACTTTGACAATGGCAGAGAATACCCCTCTAACGAAATGCGTGAGTTTTGTTTTCAGGGAATCACTTATCATTTAACTGTACCACATACACCTCAGTTAAATGGTGTTTCTGAGCGAATGATTAGAACCATTACTAAAAGGCTCGAGCCATGGTAAGTGGCGCAAAATTAGATAAAAGTTTCTGGGGTGAAGCAGTGATAACTGCTACATATGGTACTTAATTAATATGATTCCAAGCAGAGCGCTTAGACAAAAATTCATAACGCCATACGAGATGTGGCATAATAGAAAGCCAAGTTTACAACATTTAAAGGTTTTGGATCAACTGTTTATGTGCAAATTCCTGAATGATACTAAGGAAAGTAAAATAGAAAATCTGAATGAAAGTCAGGTATCTTGAAGTATGAAAAGGAATTTGGCTGACGTCCTGAATGAGAGTAAGGAATCACATTTCGCGATTGATAGTACGGAATGTAAACCAACTAAACAGTCTAGTCAATTTGTTTCTAATCCAGTTGGAGTATTAGAAAAAGAAGACAACAACAGCAACAAAGAAATCAGAAAACAAGAATATTTTTGATTTTTGATGGGTATTTTCAATCATTTCATTTCATTATTTTCAAACAAGATTAGTTGCAAGAGGATTTACTCAAATGTTCTTAAGTGGATTATGACGAAACATTTGCACCGGTTGCTAGAATTTCAAGTTTCCGATTTTTATTATAATTTTTATTATCATAGTATGACTTGAAAGTTTATCAAATGGACGTAAAAACAGCATTTCTAAATGGTCTATTAAACGAAGAAATACATATGCGATAACCTTAAGGTGTTTCTTGCAATGGTGACAGTGTATGTAAATTAAACAAAGCAATTTACGAGCTCAAATAAGCAGCTAGATGCTGGTTTCAAACTCTTCGGTAGATCGCTGCATATATGTATATACTGGACAAAAATTATGTAAAAGAAATAGCATGGTTATAATGGTTATAGCAACAGGAGACATGAATAGAATGATTAGTTTCAAAGAGTATTTAATAAAAAAGTTTAGAATGACTGACCCTAATGAAATAAAATATTTTATTGGCATAAGAATGAATAGGTCTGAAAACTTAATTTGCTTAAGTCTGCATAATTGCAATAATTGCAATGCAGTCAGTACTACCCTACCAAGGAAATTAAATTATAAATCTCTTAATTCAGATGAGAGTTATAATGGACCATATAGCAATCTAATTGGCTGTTTAACGTACATAATATTATGTACACGTCCAGATTTAGCTATAGCAGTTAATACCCTAAATAGATATAGCAGCAAGAGTTATATTGAATTATGGCATTATTTACAAGTTGAATGAATTGAATGAAAGAGAAGCTCTTTGGCTGAAATCACTTTTAAATATATTAAACATAAAGTCGTCATGCCTATAAAAGGACGTATTAGCATAGCAAATAATCCCTAATGTTATAAAATATCAAATCAACCTATATCTGTATGTATAGATATTAAAATATCATTTGGCTAGAGATCAAGTTAAAAATAATAATCTAATTTTTATTGAGTATGTTTCAACAGCGAAACAGCTCGCTGATATATTTACAAAGCCTGTGCCTGCTGCAAGATTCATCAACCTACGTGACAAGATGAGACTGCTACCTAATAACATGACTATAGCAGAAATGCTGAAATTACGTACTGCATTAAATTTTTTGTTTTTGATTTACTTATGTTAAAATCTACAGTATTAAGAGAGAAATGTTATCTGACCGGGATTTTTTGGGTGTTTCCTGATCCTTGCGATAAATGCTGGATAACACACTATACACACTCCAGTATGCATGCTAGTCACACTAGAATCTTATATATAAAAATAAAACGCAAAATGTGTTGGTAACCGCATAACTCAACAACGCCTGGACCAATTTGGCCAAATCTTTTTTTAAAATGTTCGTTGAAGTTCAAGGATGGTTTTTACGGAGAGAAAAATTAGAATTATTGCTGGAAAACGCCTAAAAATAGCCCTCTTCTTTTTCCCATACAAATAATTTGTAACTAAAACGTAGTCAATCGTAGTAATCTACTGAGTTTGCTTTTGACAACTGATACACGAAACAAATTCGTATACCGTGTTTTGGGCGTATACCGTGTTGTGTTTTGTGTTTTTTTTTTACTTAGTTAGTGTTTGTTTAGTTCGTGATTAGTGAAAAAATAATTTATATTTGATATGCCTCCTATAAAACGAAGCAGTTTAGGTAGAAGAACCAGAAATGCTACAAAACAAGGTAATTACCGATCTAATCGTACTGCACAAGAATGTGACGACAGAAATGAACGTGAAAGAATTCGGATATCACAAACGCGTGAAGCGCGAGCGCGACATTCAACTAATAATCGCGCAAGTTTGAATCGAGCTGCTTTCAGTTACGATGTGTCAATTGACTACAGTAACTACCAATGTGTTGTTATTGGTTCTATGAACTCGGTTTGCTCACACTGTAAGGCATTAAAATACAAAAACGAAGCCAAAGGATTGTGTTGCGCCACCGGCCAAGTCAAATTGACGCCATTGGTACCGCCACCAGAGCCATTACATTCATTGGTTTCCGGAAATAGGCCAGATTCCAATCACTTTTTGACTCATATCCAGCAATATAATAATTGCTTTCAAATGACATCATTTGGCGCAACAAAAGTTATTCGAGACAATTTTATGCCTACTTTCAAGGTAAGTAAGCACAATAATGGCAAACAATTTTATTTGTTGCCATTTGTTTATTATAAACAATTTGCTATACAATTACCTAAATACATTTTTATATTCTTGCAGATTCAGGGTCAAATATATCAGCGAACAGGTTCCTTATTGCCAATGCCCGATAACGACTATACATTTTTGCAAATATATTTTATGGGCAATTCAGCAAGAGAAGTCGATCAGCGTTGCGCACACAACTCAGTGAAAAGATCCATTGTGGAACAACTTCAAATATTTTTCCATCAACATAATGAATTAATTGCATTATTCAGAACTGCATTAGACCGCATGCCATCAGATAATCACAAAATTGTCATCAGAGCCGATAAGGCGCCTGCAGGACAACATGCTGGACGTTTTAATGCGCCAACAATTGATGAAGTGGCTATTGTCATTGTGGGTGCAAATTTAGATAACCGAGACATTGTTTTACATCGGCGGAACAATCAACTTCAGCGCGTGTCTGAAACACATCGATCATATGATGCCTTACAATATCCTATCCTATTTTGGCAAGGTGAAGACGGCTATCATTTTTCAATGAAGATGATAAATCCAGTTACAGGTAAATTATTAACAATATATATGTTTACTACATTAACGAACGATATGCCATTCAGCTTTAAGCGTTTACAGTTTCCAGTGCGGCTTGCATTTGCAATGTCAATAAATAAATCACAAGGGCAGTCGCTAAGTGTATGTGGCATCAACCTAGAAAATCCATGTTTTTCACATGGCCAATTATATGTCGCCTGTTCCCGTTTTGGAAAACCATCAGATTTGTTTATCTATGCGCCAGGTAATCAAACAAAAAACATCGTATACCACAAAGCACTACAATGATAATAATAATCGTTTGGTATCATAGGGATGCGTGGGATTAAAACATCTTCGCCGTTCTTCTTCTTCGTTGTTCAATAATTTCTTCACCGCAAGCCGGGTGCCATTACACAGACGTGGCTGGTTTATGTTCCGTAACATAATAATTACTGATCCGATTTTTAATTGCAGATTATGAGGTGGTAACCCGGGCAATTCCAGCGAATTTAAAAATTCTGTTGGATAATTCACAACTTCATCTTCATTAGTAACGGAATCAACTGATTTGTAATTCTTCAATTCGCCAGCTATTTTCTCTTGAATCTGAAAATTCATTTCGTTCACATCAACATTTTTTGCGGCCAATATAACACGTTCGCTTAACCAAACGTGATTTAAGTAATTTTGTGCAATGTTTGGGAAAACCTTCTCCATGAGTTCGGTCTTTGATTCACAAAAGTTACAAAAATTGGTAGGGAATGTAATGTATCCAGATGATCTATCAACAGCAATATTACCATTACCAATATCGAGTAGTTGTTTGGAAAACACTTCTTCTGACTGGTCTTCCTGCAATTCGACTCTCATGTTTATACTCAATTTAAGTGTTTTAATGTATTTCCATAAAATGGACGACTTCAAACATGCATTCAGTTCACCAGCTGGCGTTGAGCGTGGAACAACTGGCAATATTTGTCGAAAATCACCTGCCAATAGTATCATGGCACCACCAAACCGGTTTTTGTTATTTCGTATACCACAAAGCACTACAATGATAATAATAATAATAATTATGATTCACATGATTCACAATAAAGCGATTACTTACTTTTAAATCCTTATATATGTTTTATTTAATTATTTTTTATTCACAACGCCCTATCTCCAGGGTGACGGTTCTGTTCAGGAGAATTTTTAAAAATACGTAGGCAAAAAAAATGGCAAATTACAAATCTTTTTGACAGGACGAGTCTGTCGGGTCAGCTATACCGTGTTTTGTGCAGAGTGTTTACTTAGTTAGTGTTTGTTTAGTTCGCAAGAATATAAAAATGTATTTAGGTAATTGTATAGCTAAACAAGGGAAAGCGTAAGAAGATCACTGACTTCAGCTGAACCGTTACTACAAAAGTAGATAATCACATGCGCTCAAAGAACACTCTCTCTATACGCTAAAATAAGAAATATATATGAAAACCGCTCCGCTGCTGGCGTCACGGCAGTGCAAGTTTGCGGTTTTAGGCTTAGCGAACCTTTATAAGCAGATATTAAGAACAGTCGAAGAATAAATTTCGGTGCGGGACCTTCCCTGCTCCCTGATAATTAGTTGGACTTTTTCTGGGTCAGGACTCTACTATTATATAACGACCGCCCTTAATCACGTGGCCACTTAAACCCGTGGCTATTACAGCATACTTAATGAATTAAATATTCTGTTGCACACCCTTACTTTGAATAAATATTGGCTACCTTCGTCAAAGTAATTTTTAGCGTATAAACGTGGAGAATCGAATAAAAAGTGCAGCGCCCTGAACTATTACGCCTACCGCTTATTGATTCGAAATAATGAGAGTTATATTTTAAAATTAATTACAATTTGCCACAGTGAAGCGTGGCACGGTGAAGCTAGTAAGTTTATAATGGATGTATGTTTAATTTTTATTTTTTTACGTGTTAATTTTAAATGTTGTTTTTAGGGGCACGTTGAATATAGCGCCTAAGAAAAAACAACTCTAAGACTGAAATCGATTAATTTGGTGATTTTGATGACATTGAAGTCTGTTCGCACTTGGGATTTTTTTCTCTCTCTTCTTTTACTGTGTTTGCGGTGTTATCGTGCGTTTCATTTCAGAGTTATAGAAAATATAAATAATCTATAGAATAACATAATAATCGGGTGCCTTATTATTTAGAGACAAATTGGCTGTCTGGTGCAACGCAGAGATCAGTTTTCCAACACCCTTGTTTCAATGTTTCCGTACAACAATTTTTTGACTTCTTCATCACCCTAGGAGACCATTAAACTGCTGCAGGTTACTACAACGCCAAAAACACCCACTGGGGATCACGCCTCGTCACCCTTAAAGGAAAACAGTTGTATAACGCCATCATAAAGGCAAGCCCGACTACGTCTTTTCAGGCAGACATACATACACCATAAATGCAGGCTAGCAGATTAACATCGAAGAAAACAACCTGGGTAAAATACAGAAAATATATAAGTTCACAGAATAAGCTGAATCCAAAGCTCAACTATCACGCCTATATTGGAGAGTGTCTTAGCTGCAGCCGCCCGAATTTTTACACCCCAAAGAGAAAGTGCACCTCGCAGCCCCAGGATGACAATCCTAGACATCGGGCGGCTCGTTTTTAAAAAAACCACGTATGCGACGGTGGTGGCAAGTTCGCAGATCGCCAATCGCAAAGCAATGATTAAAAAATTCTTCACGTAAACTCTCCAAAGCGCTGAAGCAAGAATATAAAAATGCCCAACGTCACTAGAGCAACTTTCAATTTCAGCCAGTAAAAACTCACTATGGAAAGCTCATCCCAGTTTAAACACACCGGCAGAAACTATCTCAAACAGACGAAATTGATACCGACTTTAGCAAAGAATTTTATTCAGATAATCATCATCTATTGTTACGGATAATGTGGTGCATTGGTTTCTTGGCGAATATCCTAAAGTGGACTGCTTCTCATATTGTCTTATACTCTATTGGGATTCATTGCTTGGATCGTGTTTCTACAATCAATGATCTTGGTGTCTTTCTTGATAATAAACTTAAGTTCAATGATCACAACTCTGTGGTAGTGAATAAAGCGAGGTGAATGTTAGCCTTTATTGGTCAAAAGAATTTGAAAATTCTTTCACCACCAAGATTATATAAGGTTGTCAAATATCTCCCTTCCGCTTTTTTGCTCTTTATTCAATGCTTTATAAAAAGTGTTACAGTGATCGGATTTAGTTGAAATATGCGCCGTTTTGTTCGATGATCTGTTCCCATCTAGACGGCAACATCATAATACCTTCCTGGTAGAAGCCCCCCTCCTTATTTGCTAAGAATTCGGACAACCACTTTTCACAAGCCTCTTTTGAGTTCAACTTCACACCACCAAGGGCATTCGCCATGGACAGGAACAGGTGGTAATCACTTGGCGCTACGTCCGGGCTATATGGTGGATGCGATAAAACCTCCCATCCGAGCTCCCGTAGCTTCTGACGAGTCATCAACGAAGTGGGTGGTCTGGAGTTGTCCTGGTGGAACACTACACCCTTCCTGTTGGCCAATTCTGGACGCTTCTGGTCGATCGCCTGCTTCAAGCGGTCCAGTTATTCGCAGTAGATAGTAGAATTAAGCGTCTGGCCATATGGAAACAGCTCATAGTGGATGATTCCCTTCCAATCCCACCAAACGCACAGCAAAACCTTGCTGGCCGTCAATCCTGGCTTGGCCACTGCTTGGGACGATTCCCCGGCCTTCGACCACGACCGTTTTCGCTTGATATTGTCGTATGTGATCCATTTTTCGTCGCCAGTCACCATCCGCTTCAAGAATGGGTCGAGTTCGTTCCGTTTCAGCAGCATATCGCAGGCGTTGATTCGGTCCTGAAGGTTTTTTTGCGTCAAATTATACCCAAACATCAAACTTTTTGTTGTATCCAGCCTTCTGCAGATGGTTCAAAATGGTTTGGTGACTAACTCTCATCTCCTGGGCGATGTCACGAGATGCCATATGCCGGTTTAGCTCGATGTATTCCATGATTTGATCGGTATTTGTCGTCACAGGTCTTCCGCCGGCTGGCTTATCCATGGTGTCGTTTTCACCGGCTCTGAATCGTCGAAACCATTCCTCCGCGATTCGAAGTGATAGAGTACCATCCCCCAAAACACCACTAATCTCACGGAACGTTTCTCTAGCGGATTTGCCTTTAAGGAAGGAAAACTTTAAAATAGCGCGAATTTCGGCACTAGTGAACTCCATGTTTTTGAAGGTTATGTCAAGACCTTTCAAATTATGTATAGTGTTGCCAGATACGAGCTCTGTAGCGCTTTGTACATAGCCGCGAAATTCAAAAGACAAAAAAGCGGAAGGGAGATATTTGACAACCTTATATATTATACAAGGTGCGTTCCAAAGTTTTTTTTTTTTTTTTTTTTTTTTATTATTATTGTAAGTATTGAAACCGTGCTACAATTTTGCACCTTAACAACACAAGCAAAAAAAAAATTGTATTTATAGGCCCATCGCCGAGCGCCTAGCACGGGGATTTTATGTTAATGGAGGTGGAAACGGTGATTTATGTTCGTGGAGGGGGAAGCGTCTTCACGAAGCCTTGTCTTTTTAGCCTTCTAAGCGGCCTGGCGGGAAGCAAATTCCTGGCTAGTTCACTGCGATGAGTGGTGAGTCTTTCTCTGTACCTGCTGGTGTGTCTGTTGATCTGCTCCTCCACAGTATGCAGATTAAGGTCCCGATGTAGGGTTGAATTCCTTACATACCAAGGACAGTTGGTTATCTGCCTCAGGGTACGATTCTGGAGTACCTGGATGCGATTGCAATTAGATTTTGCTGCAATCCCCCAAATTTGCAGCCCGTAGAGCCAGATTGGGGCGACGCACTGAGCGTACACTTGACTTTTTGCCTTAAGTGACATTTTGCTCTTTCTGCTCAGCAGCCAACGTAATTGCTGAAGTCTTAGGACGCACCTCTTGCGAGTGGCTTTAAGATGCGGCAAGAAGGTGAGTCGCTTGTCTAAAGTAATACCAAGGTACTTCACCGTTGCTGGTTGCTCCAGGATCTGTCCTTCCATTTGGATTGGTGAGATTGTTTTCATCCTTAATGTGAAGGCAGGGTTGGACGTTTTTCGAGCGTTTATTTTTAGGTCCACCTCTTGCACCACGCTGATAGGGCTGCAACATATCCCTGCAAACCATCTGCTGCCTCAAAGCGACATTTTGAGCTATACAAAACGGCAATGTCGTCTGCATATGTGGCAATTAGAGCCTTCGAGGGGTCTTCCATATAGCCATCATCGGGTACGGGCAAGTCTGCAGTATAGAATGAGTACAGGAGCGGGCCAAGAACACTTCCTTGCGGGACTCCAGCTCTCATTTGGGCAGGCGCAGAGTAAGTGTCCCGGATCTTGACTTTAAATACCCGCCCTTCCAGGTATGACTTTAGGAGCAAGTAATAAGGTGCTGGTAGTAAATCTTTCACCTTGCAAAGGAGACCGTCGTGCCACACCCGATCAAAGGCTTGTTGGATATCAATAAAAACTGAGTTGCAGTATTCAAGATCATCAAATGCCTGTAGAATGTGCTGCGTGACCCTGTGAACCTGCTCGACAGTGCCGTGTCCCTCACGAAATCCAAATTGATGGTTCGGCACAATTCCGCACTGAGTTATAATCCTAGTAAGTCGATTAGCAATGAGTCTTTCCCATACCTTCGACATAGAGGGAAGAAGACTTATTGGCCGATAGGATTCCGGGTCGTCTTCCGGCTTGCCTGGCTTATATATCATTTGGATTGCCGCTATTTTCTATTGGGAAGGGAAGAACTGAATCCTTAGCATAGCATTAAAAATAAGTGCCATGTAGAGGATCGCACGATTTGGCAGGGCCTTCAGTGTGACGTGGCATATTCTGTCCATGCCAGGAGCCTTGTTTTTCGGAAGAGCTTTTATGGCTTCGGTAATCTCCTGAACTCTGATTGGCGTGATGGGGAGGGACATCTGAAGCGGGGTCTGCAAGCTCTCCAGGGTCTCTTCGATGTCAGCCAGCGTAACAACGTTGTGTGGGGTGAATCTGGCCTACAGGTGTTGAGCAAATATGTTTGCCTGTTCCTCTTCATTCCGTGCAAGGTCGCCGCCATGCTGCCTAACTGGGACCTGTCTAAACGGCTGGTTTTTCGTAGCCTTTGTGCATTTCCACAGTGAGTAATTGGCGTCAACAGTGTAGTCCATCGAGGACAGCTTGCGTTCAAAGAAGTTATTTCTGAGCTCCCTTAAGAGGATCCGTAGTCGCTTGGCTGCTCGGTTCCACAGGATTCGATCCCAAGGGTCTTGGGTTCGAATTGCTTTTCTTCGTAGGCGCCTTTTTTCAACCAGTAGCTCTTTTGCCTCTCTGGTAAGTGTGACGCCATATTTTGTCGGCTTTAATGGGCTCGCAGGTGGAGTGGATGCAGCAGCAGCCATGTGGATGTTATTAGTGAAGATTTCCACTGCCATTTCTATATCCTCCCCAGAATTCAGCTCCGTTTCAAGATGGATGGAGCTCTCCAGATTCTGGTGAAATTGAGTTAGGTCAGTTCGATTGCTGATCAGCCTTGCATTAGAGCGAGCATTAATCCCATTGGTATCTATGGTGACTACGAGGGCCAGATGGTCAGACTCTAAATCCCAATTTTGGGTAATACTCGCGCAGTAGTCCGGTACTCCATGGTGGACGGCAAAATCAATACATGTGGGCGTATGTGTGGTGACGTATGGGTATCTGGTAGGAGCTCCTGTGGCAAGAATCTTTGCCCCGGTGGCGGAGATGGCTTCAGCTAGTTCTTGTCCCCTAGGGGAGTTGCAGGTGTCGCCCCATAGTCAATGTCGTGCGTTCCAATCGCCACCAACCAGGTACCTTTGTCCACATTTTCGAAGTATACTGGTGAAGAGACTTTCCCGTATTCTGTTTCCTGGTGGACAGTAGATGGAACTGAACTCCATGTCACCAAGGCCCGTAGCAACTTTCACCGATGACATTTGTATACTGCGCGTCTCTATTACTCTTTGGGGAAAATGTCGGAGAGTAGTCCTGACTAGTACCGCTACTCCACCTCCACTGTGATTATTGGAAGATGGCTTGTAGGCAGGATAGAATGTGTATCCAAACACTCGAACAGTTCCACCGCGGTTTAGTCTGGTTTCAGTCAAGAGAAGGATATCAATGTCGTTGTTGTGTGCAAAAAGTTCGACTTCTCCGACTTTTCCTGAAATGCCGTTGACATTCCAGATGAGGACTTTAAGTGAATTCATGGCGAGGCTGTAGCGTTGACCTGAGAATTATTTCCAGCCCATTGCTTCATTGTGCTGGCCATCTCAGACACTATTGTTTCTAGCCGTGCAAGGCGTTCATTAGCTAGCTTATTTTGCTGTTGTTGTTCTTGTTGTTGCTGTTGGAGCCACATGAGAAACTGCTGTTGCTGCTGCTGCTGGAGGTGCTGTTGCCATTCCTGAAACTGTTGTTGCTGCTGTTGCAGCAGCGACTGTATCTCGATCGGCTGTGGTTGATGTAGACTTGGCTGCGTTTGAGCATAGTTCAACGACGTTGAGCATTTCCAGAATTGCTTGGCACTGAAGCTGCGACTGCTGCATAGGAGGCACTTGTGCGGGCACTGTAGCTCCGTGGTGTCATCTGCTCTGCTGCTGGTTGGAATGCAGTTTGGGGCACTTGTTGCCTTGCTATTCTAGCGGAGCCAAGCGCAGGAAATTCCTGCACGTACCTTGTAGCAGAATATTGATTGGCCACATTGCCATAAGGTGATCTAGTTTCGGTTGCCGATTTATTTGGAGACTCCGATGACCGACGAAGATACTCCTGGTACGACTTGCAGCCTTTGTAGCTAGCTTTATGAGCTCCCGAGCAATGGAAGCAGGTAGGTGTTGCGTCAAGAGGGCGTATACACTCACTTGTTTGATGATCCTCGCCACATCTGGCGCAATTGGGGTGTAGTCGGCAATATCTAGCAGTGTGGCCATACCGCTGGCACCGTTTGCACTGTGCGACGTCTGTGGCTTTTCTCATTCGCTCCACCCTCACCTTTTGTCTACAGAGGACTGTGATTTTGAAGACATCGTTTATTTTATCGCACGGTTTGATATTGATAAAGAAGAGATTTAGCTTCTCTTCTCTGTTAGCCCTGGATGCGGGATTATGAATGTGGAGTACCTCAAAGCCGTACTTTTGCAGACTATCTTTGATATCCTTATTTAGAGTGCTGTGGTGTAGGCCCTTAACAACAATTCGATGCGGCTTTTCTGTATTCATTTGGTATGTGTGGAACTGCAAATGATTTCTGTCCAGATGGTCAACAATATTTCTGTATGTGTCACTATCTTTGGGGAAGATTCTGGTGGTTCCTATATTGCTCTTGGTGACCACATTGTTCACATTGGTGACCTCACCAATAAATTTAAACAGGTCATTTATGCTGCAGCCTGGGACTACAATTTGAGGTGGCTTTCCCACTTTCCTTACTTGTTCGGTCTGGGCAGGGTCGTTGTTTTCAATGGTTATTTCATCCTGTATGTTCTCTGTAGTGTCTTCTATGTCCACGTCAAGTAGGGCGAACCTATTGGTAGAGCTTGGAAGGTCAGCTTCCCTAGTCGCTCGCTTAGCCCTTGCGATAGGTGAAGAAGACTTTGCGTTTTTTCTTTTCTTGCTATTTTGCATTTGGGCCTGCAACATTTTTGATGCGGCTTCACTGATCACAGTAGCTACGTCAGTAGTGACACGAGGGGCAGCAGAAGAGCAGAGTTTGCTTGTTGTAGCAGTTTCCATGGTGTCAGTGCTTGTGCTGCTTAAGTTGGTGAAGGTAATGGTGCTGGTCGTGGGAGTGATGATGTTGGTATTTGTGTTGCCAATATCAGTTTGGTTAATCCTGCAAGCCGCTCGAAGCTCGGATGGGGTTTTGCCATCAACGCGGTACATTTTTTCTTGCAAGGTCTGCTTTTTATTAAGCAGCGAGTCAGATGCAGATTTCCCTTCGGCCATTTGGAAATGTTACATTTTCGTTTTCGCCTCAAACAAAATCAAGAACAAGATCAGCCCCTCTTGTGCGGCTACGCGCCGGTGGAGGGGCTATGCAAAGCCCGATGGGCAGCGTGCACTTATTTTGCAAGCTTTTTTGTTGCTTTATTTTACAGCTTATTGCCGACTCCGCTAGCTGCAGCGTCCAAAAACGGAGCTTTGTGCAACCAATCGCTATTAATGTAGTTACGCGACTCTGATTATGTTAACTAATTAGTTTTTGTTTTATTTTCCGAAAATTTTTTTTTTTTTTTTTTCGGGAAACTTATAAATAAGCAAAAACGTTTTGACACTTCGGGCGATGTGACCAGAGTCCGCGTTCCAAAGTAAACAGGACTTTTAAAAAAATAGACAGAACAAATGGTTTTATCGGCAAAATCAATTAATTATATTCAAAATAGTCTCCTCCTGCTTCAATACAGCTTTTTGCACGGTCCAAAAGTTTGTCGAACGAGTGTTTTAGCTCGTTGCCCGGTATGGCCGCCAGTATGCTTTCATCGGCAAATGCATTTTTCCGAAAAGGTAGAAGTCGCACGGTGCCATATCAGGTGAATACGGGGAGTGGTTGATCGTTAAAATGTGATTTTTGGTCAAATAATTGGTCACAAGCGTCGATCGATGGGACGGCGCATTATCGTGCAACAAACGCCAACTTCCATCTTCGCGATATTCGGGCCGAACACGTCGAATACGACGCACCAAACGCTTCAAAACTCCAAGGTAGACTACCGCATTAACGTTTTGTCCGGGTGGAACAAATTCTTTGTGGACAATACCCTTGGAATCATAAAAACAAATCAGCATTGTCTTCACTTTTGACTTCTCCAGGCGCGATTTTTTTGGGTTTCGGCTCGTCTGTAGCGCTTTGTACATAGCCGCGAAATTCAAAAGACAAAAAAGCGGAAGGGAGATATTTGACAACCTTATATATTATACAAGGTGCGTTCCAAAGTAAACAGGACTTTTAAAAAATAGACAGAACAAATGGTTTTATCGGCAAAATCAATTAATTTTATTCAAAATAGTCTCCTCCTGCTTCAATACAGCTTTTTGCACGGTCCAAAAGTTTGTCGAACGAGTGTTTTAGCTCGTTGCCCGGTATGGCCGCCAGTATGCTTTCATCGGCAAATGCATTTTTCCGAAAAGGTAGATGTCGCACGGTGCCATATCAGGTGAATACGGGGAGTGGTTGATCGTTAAAATGTGATTTTTGGTCAAATAATCGGTCACAAGCGTCGATCGATGAGACGGCGCATTATCGTGCAACAAACGCCAACTTCCATCTTCGCGATATTCGGGCCGAACACGTCGAATACGACGCACCAAACGCTTCAAAACTCCAAGGTAGACTACCGCATTAACGTTTTGTCCGGGTGGAACAAATTCTTTGTGGACAATACCCTTGGAATCATAAAAACAAATCAGCATTGTCTTCACTTTTGACTTCTCCAGGCGCGATTTTTTGGGTTTCGGCTCGTCTGTAGCGCTTTGTACATAGCCGCGAAATTCAAAAGACAAAAAAGCGGAAGGGAGATATTTGACAACCTTATATATTATACAAGGTGCGTTCCAAAGTAAACAGGACTTTTAAAAAATAGACAGAACAAATGGTTTTATCGGCAAAATCAATTAATTTTATTCAAAATAGTCTCCTCCTGCTTCAATACAGCTTTTTGCACGGTTTAAAAGTTTGTCGAACGAGTGTTTTAGCTCGTTGCCCGGTATGGCCGCCAGTATGCTTTCATCGGCAAATGCATTTTTCCGAAAAGGTAGAAGTCGCACGGTGGCATATCAGGTGAATACGGGGAGTGGTTGATCGTTAAAATGTGATTTTTGGTCAAATAATCGGTCACAAGCGTCGATCGATGAGACGGCGCATTATCGTGCAACAAACGCCAACTTCCATCTTCGCGATATTCGGGCCGAACACGTCGAATACGATGCACCAAACGCTTCAAAACTCCAAGGTAGACTACCGCATTAACGTTTTGTCCGGGTGGAACAAATTCTTTGTGGACAATACCCTTGGAATCATAAAAACAAATCAGCATTGTCTTCACTTTTGACTTCTCCAGGCGCGATTTGAGTTTCGGCTCGTCCGGCGCTTTCCATTCAGCACTCTGGCGTTTCGTTTCGGGATCATATTAAAAACACCACGTTTCGTCACCAGTCACAATCTTGTAAAGGAAGTTTGGGTCTTTTTTTTCCTCTTTAATGATGTCCTTCGAATGTTGAATTCTGAGCAATTTTTGGTCGTCAGTCAATTTGTGCGGAACAAACCGTGCACACACCTTTTGTAAGCCCAAATGTTCCGTCAAAATGCGATAAATCGATGTTTAGGAGATGTTCAATTCTATTTTAATTTTAATGATGATTTCGGCTGATTTTTTATGAATTCACGCACAGTTTCGATGGAATTTTCGGTGATCACGGATTTTGGTTGGCCCACATGTTCATCGTCATTTATTTCCTCACGACCACTTTGAAAACGTTGAAACCACTCGTGCACTTTGCTACGGGATAAGCAATCATCGCCATAAACTTGTTTCATCAATTGAAACGTTTCGGTGAAAGTTTTACCAATTTTAAAACAAAATTTAATGTTGGCTCTTTGCTCGAAGCTCATTTTCGCACCGATGACAAAAAAGTACTGACACTTAAAATGCAATAACTTCACTTCTAATAGATGGAATGTTATGAAATGTTTACTGGAAGTCAATGAAGAATAGCAGATTCTAACGCAATAGTCGACATATGGATGACGCCACTAGAGGGCGCTAGATTCAAAAAGTTCCGTTTACTTTGGAACGCACCTTGTATATTAGCGGGGCACGACAATGTATGGCCTTGATTCGCAATTCGTTATTCCACTAAAGCAAAAAAGAAAATTGTTCCTAAGGATGATCAAATTACTTTTACGTTACTCTTAGCTTACACAGTGTACGAGCTGAATATCTCTTACATTAGAACCGATTACCATGAAGTCTATAAGCCGCTATAATATGATTGTTGTTGAATCAGAGCTAGACATAGGTGTAGTTTGGTAAATATGCAAAACAATATGGTAAACATCCAGTGCTACCGACAAGTATAGCCATCTCGGATCCCACAGCTTTCTTTTCAACGTCTTTTTCACTACCAACACCATCCGAAGCTCACGTTATAGCTCCTTTTCAGCATCCTTGCTCTGCATGACCTTTTACAAGATCGTCATTTTTATTAAGGTGCTCAGCACGAATGCGACTCATGATCTCAGTCTAAGTTAATCGAAAGAGTTTGACTGTGTGTTAAGAGGAGCCAACAAAAATATATGACTTCAATGAGTTCCTTTTAAAAGTTGGGCTTATTAATATAATTTTACCCCCGAAGATACATAGAAAAATGTAACAGTTATGTACTTATGTACGAACAGGAGTTCTAATGAACTATTTATGTAGAATTATATTAGTGATTATGTTTATAATATGTTCGGTCCAAAAATAGAATACAAAAAAAGGTTTTGGTGTATGAAATGTAAGTTTAATACGACTGAGACGATCAACGGGATGCTGCGACACTGCTTCTGCTTTACGACTTTACTTCAACTTTACTCCCCGACGACTGCTCAACGACTGTACTGTACAACGACTCAAATACGACTACTTGGCTCTTTCTTTCCGACTTCTTGTTACTGCCGATCCTTGACTTTTATATTATTGTTAAACTGCTGTACTGCTGACGTGTGCGCCTTTGACAACTATACCGCCTTTAGCATTCTTATATTTACGTAGCTATCCACCCAGCGACTTCAATGCGTTGGTATGTGCGCTGGCAGCCTAACTGTTTTGTGAACCTTTTACTGGCTTGGTGATGTCACTTTACGCATGGGTTTACATTTGATTTCAAGAGATTATTTTAATATTTTTTTTATTCGATAGCTTTTCTAGTTTTTTATTGTGTTATTGTGGTGGTATAGGTAATGTATTTCATTAATTTTTAAAGTGTTTTTAAGTTTTTCAATTTTATATTTGTTAAGTTCAACATGTAAACATTCTCTAAACATTCTTTTTAATACATAAAGATATATATTTTTCAATGAAAATTTAGATTTTGAATTTTTAAATATTAAACCCTTTTGCCAGTTGAGCTATTTCTGTATGAATAATAATTAAAGTCTTTAATGGGTTCCAAACAATATCCGCTTAAATTTTTTTTCCTATATATGCTGAGACTTTTGTTTCTTTACTTTCTGTTTCTATAACATGCTGAGCATTTAAAACGTTTTCATCAGTTTTAGCTGCGCATTCTGATCTAATCGACAATATTCCTTGTTCTAGCAGAACAATAACTTTGGATCGGTCAAATTGGACCCTCATATTGGTGTCATCTGCGACTTAAAATAGCCAATTACTTCTTTTTTATATTTTACCTACATCGATTTTGTTTTTACAACTTCTTTAAACTTATGGTTAAAATGTCTATTAGGTTTCGGGGGTCCCAACAGAAAACTACTATCGTTAGCGTTACTCTAGCGGCACTCGTTTGTTGATTCGGTAATAAAGTGGTATGAATCTATTTAAAAATTATAAAATAAATATTCTGCTTCTAATTGGAACTTAGCGATACTCTACGGTACTATTTTGGTTGTTTGGCATTTTTGCCATTTTCTAATTGTTGATTCGGGATTATGTGGTATGAATATATTTAAAAATTATAAAATATATATCATTTTAACACTATCGTCGAGAGGTGCCCGCTTTCTTCATTTGGCTGATCATGAGACATAAACCGTTTATTATTTTCTTTCATTTCATGATTTGCCTCTGAGTGTTGTCTAAAATCAGGTAGCATTGCTCTTTAAACCCATAAAGTTTTTTACACACTAGTCTCATTTTTGGGAGAATATTCATTCTTTTGTGAATAATTTAGAACTAAATTCTATGAGGATGCGCCAACTTCTATGCCTACCATTGGAGATACATTTGATAGCTGACAACCTAAATCAAGCATTACCAAGGCCTTGTACCTTCTTCTTGCACCTTTGGTGTGACTTCTCTAACTTTATCGTCTTAAACTTTGTGGACCTTTTCCACCTTCCCCAAAGACCACCAAGCTAGATGACAATTCTCATTTCAGTAATACAATTTGATTCTTAATATTTGGAGAATCCTTTTTCCATTTGTATTTTTACTGTAAAATATTTAAAAAATTATTCTTTCATGTAATACAATAATATTTTTATTTTTTTATTTTTTTAGGATTATTAATTTTAGTAATTTAACATTGGTATTACTAAAATAAAAATTGGTAAAAAATGATCAGGAGTTAGTACTTCATTATCATTCACCTCTTCAAAACTGCTTTTATTTGGCATAATAATGTTGATATATCTTTGCATGTTAAAAATCGGTCGGATCGTACCACTATATCATATAGCTGCAATACAAACGATAAATCAGATTTCAAGTCTTTGTATGGAAAACTTTTTTGTTCTCCAAGCTATCGCAACCGAATTTACCATTTATTCATTTGACATAGCTATACACAATTTTTTAAAGTTTTGTCCGGATCGGACTACTATATAACATAACTGCCGTACAAACGACCGATATGAAAACAAGTATTTGTATGGAAAACTGTTTTGTTTTCCAAAGTATTTGCAACCGAATTCAACATTTATTTATTTGACACAGCTATACACGATTTGTGAAAGGTTGGTCCGGATCGGACCACTATATTAATAGCTGCCATTGTAAAGATCTGCAAGAGTATACCATCTTCGGCAAGCCGAAGATAACTTTTCTCACTTGTTTTGAATGGCTTTTTGTAACTAATCGTCTAATTTTCTTGATGCACCAATAGAATGCCTCCCAATTTCAAAATACACGATAGCACATTTACCTCTTTTGGTTTTAAATGATATTTCATCGACTATACTCCTGATTTTCAGATTCCTTTTAAATGACAACTGGCTGAGGGGATAAAATGCCGCTCGATTCTTTCTTTTTGGTGCTCTGCTACTTTACTATTTTTTAAAGGCATTTTTTCTTGATACACCTATTAAATTTCTTTCATTCTAAAAATTGTCAAAAAATATGTGAGCACATTTATCTCTTCTAACTAGAAACCGCATAAACGCTGCTAGAGAGGCATGGCGTTTGTGGCCATGCAGAAAAATTCGGCATTATATCATTTAAACGTTTTTTGACACAATTCTTTGAGCATTTTATAAAGTATGGTCCAGCAATCAATACCCGTATTTAGAAATGTGTATGACATTTTTACCCTATAGTCGGGAAGATTTCCTATTTATAACCCAAATATCCAATATTTACGTTGGCTATAATTACGAATGTTTATACCTCCATGAAATGGGTCCGCTTCCTTATTTCCCTTGCTCTCATAAACTTAGGACTCACATATTTTCTTACTACGTAAATCATTACATGTATTAATTTATGCAAGCAATAGAATTAATGTATCAGTTTGTTGAGCACGTCATCTTTAATTTTGGTATCTCATTAAAAAGGGGGAATACTTTTTAGATTTGTTCTAAAAAATTATCCTCTTCGATATTGTTTACTTCCATTGTTTTATTTATTTTAATGGTGGGTGGTCTGCCGATTTTTTTAAGTTTTTGTTTTTTGGCTGTTTTGTTGCGAAACGTTACGTTTGTAATTATTATCTTAGTTATATCTATTCAGCCCCAGATTGTTGAAATTTGGTCGGTTTTGTTTCTTGCTGCTTGTAGGATTTCCACGGATTGTTTTTATTTCTATTGGTCAAATGGTTATTGGTTATTACAAAATTTATTTGTTGTACTTCATTTGATTGTAATTTTTGTCACCTTGATTAGTTTAATTCTGGCAGAGTTTATTAGTTGGTTTCGGGCCACGATCATTTAAGTCATTTTTTTGCTACGACTGATTGAAAAGTTATTCACGACCGAAACTCGCTCCTTATTATTTTCTAATTCTTGTACGGTAACCATTGCATTTGTTAAATCCGGAGGGTTCATTGAAAAGAATGTACAATATCTGTAAAATGACCGTTAAGGCCGGTAATAAACACCGTCAATGCTTTCCTTCTATGGCTTTTATTTATTTCGGCCTTAATTTATTTATATCTGCCATATGTCATTATAGTTTTATTTATTATGGAAGTCATTTATATACCAAACTTTGATATTCCCCAATTGATCATTTTCCCTGGGTTTAAGGGTTATGGAAAGTTAGAATTTTCAAAAAATCAGTTTTTTTTTCATTTTTGCATGTTCGTTAAGTGCAATATCTTAAAAATATTCTCTGAAAATTTCAAGTTGATCCGTAATTACTTTCATGCAAATTATTCCTCTGCTTCCAGCATTTGACAAATTACTTGAGAGGTGCATCCTGAGAAGATTCTGGACATCCAGCAGGCTTTCGACAGAGTGTGGCATGAAGGACTTCTGCACAAGCTTAAAAGCCTACTAAATCCTCAGCTCTTTTTGATAATAAAAAGCTCCCTACACGAGCGATCCTTTAAAGTAGTACAGGACGGACTGTCCTCCCAAACAAAAAGAGTCAGAGCAGGTGTACCCCAGGGAAGTGTGTTAGGTCCAACACTATATAGCCTGTATACGCACGACATGCCCTCTGCTGACAAAATGTCGCTTACAGATCCCAATGACCTGCTAGTTGCCACCTTTGCTGATGCGTCTATACAGCCGCCGATACGCTTCAGCTTTACCTAAAAAAAATTTGAGAACTGGGCCCTACGCTGGAACATCGCAGTCAATCCGGAAAAGTGTGTCTCCGTGACGTACACCCTGAGAAAAGAAACATCACCAGGCGTGTTTCTGCATGGAGAGCTTCCCACACAATCGAACGCCCACAAATACCTCGGTGTCACTCTGGATAAGCGACTTACATTTCAACGCCATGTAACGGATGTAACTCGGCGGCTCAAAACAAAGGCGAACAGCTTGGCTTGGCTCCTTAGGCCTGGAAACAAAGTTTCAATTTTCAAAAAGGCCAAAATTTATAAGGTTGTCTTGGCTCCTATTTGGAAATATGTCATCCAAGTGTATGGCATCGCCGCAAAATCGCACCTCAACGAAATTCGATTGGCGATGTTATAAACAAACAAGCAACCGCGTACGTAAATAAATTGGGAAACCACCCAAACCAATTGGCTCGAAAACTCTTGACGAGGAGACGTGTAATGGGACTGAGGGCGAGAAGGAGGCTCCAGCGCATTCACGCAACAGATCTGCCAAGATATATTAAATAATTTATTAAATTAATTCATGCCTCAAGACTCCCTAATTAGGTTTAAGTATGTACATATGTAAATACTCGCTACAAATTATGAAATATAGTTATTATAAATAGTAACAGTGGACTGCAATGTAAATAAATACAAAAAAAATAAAATAAAATACAAATGCAAATACTTCAAAAAAGCACTTCGAAACGCTCGGGAGCAGTTATCTACACGTGTAGGTAGTAGTCCGAAATGTAAAATGCGTTTTTGTCAAAACAATGTTTTTTGAACCGGTGAAAACTGTAACTCGAAAGCAGCTCAGAAGATTTTAATGCAATTTATATAGCTTGTAGAATACATAATAAACGATAATAAACTGATCTAACGATTTCTTTTTTATTTTCTGTT
Source organism: Drosophila vallismaia (assembly GCA_035047325.1). Lineage (NCBI taxonomy): Eukaryota > Metazoa > Arthropoda > Insecta > Diptera > Drosophilidae > Drosophila > Drosophila vallismaia. Next base: position 468,047 of record JAWNPU010000034.1, on the reverse strand, counting down.
TTGTTAATTTTATAATAATAAACAAATTTTTTTTTTTGAAATTTTCTTGATGGAGTCAAACGATTAATGCCATGTTATTACGTTTGTAAAATGACATGATTTAATAGAACAAAAACTTACTGAAAGTTCATATTTTTCATACTTCTGACTAACCCTAACCCCTTAATACGCCTAATTCTTGTTCAAGAATATAAATGGGGCGTTTGACACTAAATATAAAATCTTATTTGGCCAATTCTTATTTATGTGTTGTTTTGTTATTTTGTAATTTATTGTCTCTTTTTTTTAAAAGTAAGTTTAAAAGTTAAATGTTTTTGATTTCGGTTGTGACAGTATTTATTTGTTTAAATTAAATCAGAATATTTTATTTACGGAAAAGGGAATTATTTCAATAATTAATTTTATCGTTTTCTTTCATTCACCGATAGCGCTTTTTTTATATGTGCCGTTGGTTAAGGTTTTTAGGCGGCGCGTGATCCGTTTAAACCTTTTTAACTATGTTTCAAAAATTGTTTTTTTTTATAACTTTAGCTTGCACCGCCCTACGTTGGGCGACAATGAAATTCTTGATAGTGAAAATATAATTTAAAAAAAATTCTTTTTTATTAATACTTTTTAACTTATTAATTTTCAAATATTTTCTACTCATTCACACTATTTACTTAGCCGATCTTCCTCGTTTTTCTCTAAGTTCCCCACCGAAATCTAAATTTGGTTTCATTATAATGGTTAAGAGAAATTATCCTTGGGTTTCATAATAATGAAACCTCGGGTTAAGAGAAATTATCCTTAATTTGTGTCAAAGATATTTTGATTTTCTGATCTTAAGGGAGACGAAAAATGGATGATCAAATTCAAGGCCGAATTATGAAATTCGAGGACGGAGCTTGTTTGTGTTATTGTTTGTATTGGGAGGATCGGCTTTAATTGAAGCCGCGTAAAAAGGTTTGTCGTTAAAAAAATCGAATTATTGATATTGTTTATATTGGGAGGATAAAGCTGTAGTAGGCTAGAGGTACATAAGTTTAGTATAGCAACATAGTATATAAACATCAAGTGTATAAACATTAAGTCATGGTTCGCTTTCGGGTGGCATTCTCTCTGTTTCGCAACATCGGCTCTGTAGCAACAAGCATAGAGGCAGATCGTTAACGGAGAGGGAGTCAGTCGATTGCTAAAGTTGGAAATGCAAAGTACCGAATAAACTTAAGAGGCTAAATCCTGCGTTCCTGTTTATTTAAATCAGAGGGCTTATAGTCCCCTACAATATCAGAAGTGGGCCAATCACGAGCCAAAGAAAAAAAAAATGAATATAAGCAATGCATCGACGGAGCAGTTAAAAGGGTGGTTGAGTGAATTAAAAGAACCGACCACGGGAACAAAAAGAGAATTGATTTTGCGTTTGAATAATTTAACAAACGAAAAGCGAAATCAATTGAAATTATTATTAAAAAGCGAGGAAGAAGATTTCTACGGAAGCAGCAATAATAATGTTCAAAAAGGAAAAAGAAATAACGCAAAAGACGGAGAGCATAAAGAGGACGAAAGTAACGGCGAAGCTGGAGGTAACAACGAAGACGACGATGAGAAGAGCACTGTGCGCAACAACAAAAGTAACGGCGAACATGACGACAGAAGCGGGATACGCAGTTACAACAGTGCAGACGGCGCCCGCAACAAAAACAGCGGCGACGGGAATAGCGACGAAAACGAAGTTTGCGGCAACGAAGACGGCGACGAAGATGGCAGCGGTGAGAAAAGCAACAAAGAATTTGGCGGGAACAAACGAAATACAGTGGGGCAAGCTCGGCAAAATATGGATTTATTATTGCGTATGGCAACCGATGCAGTGAATGAATTTTCGGGAGATACATGTGCACGCAAATGGATCCTACAAGTGAAAAATATAGCCAGCGTTTATGGAATACATGAACCATATATAAAGATGTTGATCATCAGTAAGATAAAAGGAAAAGCATGCATGTGGTTGCATGCAGATCCAGAACGTGTATTGCTACCAACAGAGCAGTTGGCGGCTGAGCTTATATCAATGTTTGGTGAGAGGAAGTCGAAGTTAGAAACAAGGCGAAAATTTGAGGAACGAAAATGGACAGCTGGCGAAAGCTTTGTGGCTTATGTAGACGATAAGGTGATGCTTGCACATGGAATAAAAATGGATGATGAAGAATTAGTGGCGCTCCTCATTGAAGGTATTCCGAATCAAATGCTACGTAACCAAGCCCGTATCCAATGCTTTGAAGATATCCAGCACTTAAAGCGGGCATTTGCGGAAGTGAAACTACCGAAAATGATTGAAACAGACAAGAAGGTGGCATCGGTGAACAATAATGGCAGCACACTCTTGCGTTGTTTCAATTGCAATTCGAAGGGACACTGGGCCAAAGAGTGCAGGAAGCCAAAGCGCGAAAAAGGGTCATGCTATGCCTGTGGTGAGATGGGGCACTTTGCAGCAAAGTGCCTGAAAAACAAGAATGGGGATGAAAACAATTATGTAAGATATTTTGAAATTAATTTTATGAACAATTCTAAATCAAAATTTATTACTCCATGCCTCATAGACACGGGAAGCCCCATTTCGTTCATAAAAATTAGTAAAGTACCTAAAGATGTTATTGAAGTACCAGTTTTAAGTTCATTTTACGGATTAAACAAAAGTTACTTGAAAACATATGGAAAAATATTGTGTTACATTATGAAAAATGTGAATAAAATACATTTTAATTTAATAATAGTGGCAAACGAGTCTATGAGTCATGATGTAGTATTGGGAAGAGACTTTATGGAAGCATGCAACTTATGCTTGAATCTGGACACCTTGAAAATGATTACAGTGGATAAAATTGACAATCGATGTAACAAGAAAAGCGATAAAATGTTAGAAGAAACAAATATGTACAACAAGAGTAAAACAGTTAGCGATAGTGTTAGTCAAGGTAGTAGTAAAAGTCAAGTGATTAGTGACAAGGTTAAAAATAAATTAGAGAAAGCTGTCAATGCTGAAATAAGCACAGCGGAGAGGGAATTGCTTGAAATTAATGTAATAGATGACTCAATTGATTACAAAATAGGTGATCAGGTGGATCATAATATGAAATGTCAATTTATTGAGTTGGTAGAAAACTGTTATGTTAATAAAGAAAGACCGAATGAACCGGAGATTCGGTGTGAAATACAATTAAGATTAAATGACCCGAAACCGTTTAGTTGTTCTCCTAGAAGATTAGCATATACTGAAAAAGAAAAGCTGCAGATTATCTTAGATGAGTATCTAAAAAACGGAATTATTAAACCGAGTGATTCAGAGTATGCATCTCCGATAGTGTTAGTGAAAAAGAAAACAGGAGACCTAAGATTATGTGTTGATTACAGAAAACTTAACAAAATAATGGTCAAAGATAATTATCCTTTACCATTGATTGATGATCTGTTGGATAGATTAGTAAATAAAACGATATTCTCGAAGTTAGATCTTAAACATGGCTACTTTCATGTTTTTGTTAATAAGGAATCCATGAAATATACATCTTTTATGACGCCTTTAGGACAGTTTGAATTTTTAAGGATGCCAATGGGGCTGAAAAATGCACCGGCGGTCTTTCAGAGATTTATTAATAGAATTTTCGAGGATATGATAAGGCAGGGTAAAGTTATTGTATATATGGATGACATTATGATAGCTAGCGAAGGAATTAAGGAACATATGGAAGTACTTAGGGAAGTTTTTGACAGGTTGACGAGGAACAAATTAGAGCTGAGAATGGATAAATGTGAGTTTCTGCAATCGAGTGTACAATATTTAGGATTTTTAATAACAAGTAAGGGAATACAGGCCAATGACAAGGGAATAGAAGCAATTAGAGATTTTCCAATACCAGATAAGGTGCATGATGTCAGAAGCTTTTTAGGATTGTGTTCATATTTTAGAAGATTCATTAAGGGTTTTTCAACGATTGCAAAACCTTTATATGACTTATTGAAAAAAGACAAAGAATTTTCGTTTGAAGAAATAGAGTTAGAATGTTTTGAGACACTTAAGAAAAAGTTAGTGGAAGCTCCAGTGTTAGGGTTATATTGTTATAAGGATGAAATAGAGTTACATACAGATGCAAGTGCACAAGGCTTTGGTGCAGTGTTATTGCAAAAGAAAGAGGATATGAAATGGCACCCTATATTTTATTACTCGAAAGCCACAACAAAGGATGAGGCCAAATATCATAGTTTTGAACTTGAAACATTGGCTATCCTGTATGCATTAAGAAGATTTAGAATCTATGTACAGGGAAAGAGATTTAAAATTGTTACGGATTGCAACGCATTAACTCTAACGTTAAATAGAGTGGAATTAAATCCTAGGATTGCAAGGTGGGCATTAGAACTATTAGAGTACGATTTTGAGTTAGTTCATAAAGCAGGAAAGCATATGCAGCATGTGGATGCATTGAGCAGAAATACGAACATATTAGTGATAGAAACTAATAGTTTTGAAGATAATTTAATTATTTGTCAAGCAAAAGATGAAAAGTTGAAAGATATTAGGAAAAAGTTAGAAAAAACGGAAGATAAAATTTTTGAAATGAGAAATGGTGTACTTTATAGGAAGGCAAATGGTGGAAGATTGTTGTTTTGTGTACCAGAAGAAATGGAAGAAAAAATTTTATATAAATATCACAATGAATTAGGTCACTTAGGGAGAGATAAGGTTATAGATGCTATTGTTAAGACTTATTGGTTTTCGAATATGAAGGAAAAAGTTGTTAGGCATATAGGAAATTGTTTGAGATGTGTGGCATTTTCACCGAAGTCGGGAAAAGAAGAAGGAATGCTGCATAGCATCCCAAAGGGAAACGTGCCGTTTGAGATAATACATATTGATCATTATGGACCGGTAGATAATGGTAGAATAAAAAAACATCTGTTTGTAATAATAGATGGATTCACTAAATATGTTAGGTTATACGCAACAAAAACAACGAACACAAAGGAAGTAATTCTAGCTTTAAAGGATTATTTTAGATCATATAGCAGGCCGAAAGTTATAGTATCAGATAGGGGGACCTGTTTTACATCCGAAGATTTTGCAAAATGTATGGAAGAGTATAATATTAAACACATAAAGATAGCGACAGGTTCACCCCAGGCCAATGGACAGGTAGAAAGAGTCAATAGAATAGTAGGGCCTATGATAGCTAAATTAACAGACATTGAAAAGGGATTGCATTGGGATGCAGTTATTGAAGACGTAGAATTTTCTCTGAATAATACCAAACAAAGAAGTGTAGCGGAATCTCCCAGCAAGATGTTGTTTGGAATTGAACAAAAGGGAAAAGTTGTTGATGAATGTTGAATTAAGACAAAAATTAGAAGAGTTAGATAATGTTAGTGAAATTAGAGACCTGAAAGAAATTAGAAGAAAAGGATCGGAATCGCAATTAAAAGCACAGAGGTATAATGAAAAAATATATAATAATAAGAAAAAAGAAAGTACGCAGTACAAAGTAGGAGATTACATTATGGTTAAGAATTTCGATAGTACAGGAGGAGTTGCTAGAAAGCTAATACCTAAACATAAGGGTCCATATGTAATAGAGAAGGTATTGAAAAATGATAGGTTTGTAATTAAAGATGTTGAAGGTTTTCAGTTGGCGCGAAATCCATATCAAGGTGTCTGGAGTAGTCAAAATATTAAACATTGGATAGGGAGTTGAAAATAAATTTGTATAATTAAAGATAAGAAAAATAAAAAAAAAAAATATTTTAAGCAAATAGCGACTAAGAACAATGTAATAAGTATAAGTTAGAAAATCTCGACAAGATCAGGTGATCTTAAATGTCAGGATGGTCGAATTGTAGTAGGCTAGAGGTACATAAGTTTAGTATATCAACATAGTATATAAACATCAAGTGTATAAACATTAAGTCATGGTTCGCTTTCGGGTGGCATTCTCTCTGTTTCGCAACATCGGCTCTGTAGCAACAAGCATAGAGGCAGATCGTTAACGGAGAGGGAGTCAGTCGATTGCTAAAGTTGGAAATGCAAAGTACCGAATAAACTTAAGAGGCTAAATCCTGCGTTCCTGTTTATTTAAATCAGAGGGCTTATAGTACCCCTACAAAGCTTTAATTGAAGAGGCAAAAAAATTTAATTTGAGTGAGGGAGGATGAGAGTTTTTTATAAAATGAGTAATTGAAATTTCTTTACGGGCTGGTTAACTTGCATCCTTTGTTATGAACGTTGAAATATAACTGTTGTCCAAAATTATAGGATGCTTTACTTCAAAGATTACTTTTGATTTCTGTAATCCTTCTACCCGAAGAATTCAATTAGTATCTTAGCACAGGTAAGGGCCTAATATTTACCTGTTTATTGCTAATCCTTTTTTGGTTAAGCAGTTGATTTCTTTGCTAAATAGCAACTCCTTTTTTTTTAATTATTATTATTTCCGCTTCTTTAATTTCCATTGCTGTCATAAACTAAGGGCTAAGATATTTTCTTGCTTTCATTTTTAAAAATCTTACTACGTAAATTATTACACATATTAATTTATGCAAATGAGAGAATTTAAGTATCCATTGGTGGATAGCGTTATCTTTAATTTTAATTAAGAAATGCTAATTTTTTTTTAAAACAGTTGACTGTTGCGGTTTTTGGACTTTTCCATCAAAGATCGCAATTCACTAATTGACTTGTGTTAACTCCTCATGACGCTAAATCTGCGGAACTTTTTTTAGATGTAACTCGTATTTAAGATGTTACTCGTATCTGTTCTACACGTAATAAATTTTATCTTATATAAACTATTTTTAATCCAACCTAGCGTTACTTTGAATCATTCCATAAACTTCTACTTTAAAATTTTACATATGTAGCTTCTCTTATGCGCATAATTAACTTACTAAGCGGGTGTGCTGCGCATAAACCAAATTTGGGAATCGTTTTTCTATTATTAATTGGATTCACTCTACTTTTACTGGCTATTAAAGTAACGTTCGTACACACTTTTATGGACTACACACACTATTTTGGAGCAACTCACTGTCAATTTAAATATGGTACATTTGTACTAGGGTCCCATTGTAGCCCTAAACTTTTTATGCAATCATTTTCTTTGATGCTAATTATTTTGTTATCTCCTGTATTTTTCACTAAATCCGTTATTTTTAAGTTCTGAATTGAAACCCTTTTTTTGAATTAAAACCAGAACTAGATAGTTCTTTTTTATATTAATGGAACTAACTAACTTTAGCATCTTCTATTGAGGTTGCTCCTGTCATAGAATCATCCATATGGAAGTCATTTTTTATTTTTTTTACCCAATCATTTTATTTTGACAAAAAAAATATTATCCAAGAATTCATATTTCCATTAAAGCCAAAGCCTTTTGTATACAAATTTTTTTAGCCTATGCCGAGGAACTGCGCAGCCAGTGACGCCAACAGCGGTGCGGCTTTCTTATATATTTCGTCGGAGTGCTATATGCGCGCATATTGTAATGTAAATATTGTATTTGGACAGCGTGGGATTATGTGTTTTTGTGTAGAAAGCCACTTGGGTTAAACTGTTTATTTGAACATTGCATCGAAGTGCTACAATGTTTTAATATTTATGTTTTGACAAATATTCCGCTGTATTTGCATACAGTAGATACTCAATATGTGCGCATACCACATCTTCCTCCTTTTAAAAAATGACGTTATCTAGTAAAGTTATTTTTATTAACCTGTTTTTTTTTCATCTACGACGGTGGTCCGATAGGAAAATAAAAAATTTTAAAAATGTGGTAATTCATTTTTAAACATGATCTCCTCGATACACTTGATGGTTCAGCCACATACACTTGACCCAGCGATGCTCCAATTTCTTTAACCAGTCTGAAAAATTCGTTTTATCGAGGTGTGCAAAATGCGTCTCAGTGGCTGCAATGATCTCCTCATTCGACTGAAATTTTGGTTCGGCGAGTGACTTTTTAAAGTTTGAAAACAGAAAGAAGTCTCACGGGGCCAAATCTAGAGAATACGGTGGATAGGGCAGCAGTTCGTCGCCCAACTCGACCAACTTGGCATTGGTGAGGGCGGACTTGTGAGCCGGTGCGTCTTCGCCTTCTTCGGAGCACGTTCACCGGGTGAAGTCCACTGTTTCACTTTTCCTTGGTCTCTGGTGTGTACCAATAGATCCATGCTTCGTCGGCTGTCACGAAACGACGAAGAAACTCCTTCGGATTGCGTTTAAACAGCGTCAATTACTGCTCGGAAGTGGTCTCACTGTTGCACTTATTTTCCGGAGTGAGCAAACGCGGGACACATGTCGCCGACAGCTTTCTCATGCCCAACACGAGATGGTAGATGTTGTTACGTTATCCTCCGTGGTAACCGTTTTCGGGGCACCCGGGCTTGGCTGATCAAAAACCGACGTGCGACCACGTTGGAACTCACTAAACCAATTTTTGATGGTCGCCATCGAAAGAGAAGAGTCATCGTGCACAGCATCCAAACGCTCTTTGATTTCATTGCGTGATTTCCCCTTCAGAAACAAGAATCGCATCACCGACCGATATTGCTTTTTTGATTTTTCTAAAATCCGCGGACACACCCGCTTTCACATGCGGTTAAAATAAAAATACGAGTTCGCTCCAGCTGAAATTTCGACAGTAGCTGTCTACGAGAATACTACACGACAATAAATTACTCTTGCGATACTGGCGCCATCAGACGGTGAAGCTAAGTACTTATCGGAGTACCCTCGTATTTAGTTATTATACCGTGTACCCATTGAAAATGGGTGAAAAGGGTATCATAATATGGTGCAAATGTATGCAACACGCAGAAGGAAGCATCTCCGACCCCATAAAGTATATATATTCTTGATCAGCATCAACAGCCGAGTCGATATAGCCATGTCCGTCTGTCCGTCCGTCTGTCCGTCTGTCCGTCTGTCTGTCCGTATCAACGCCTAGATCTCAGAAACTACAACAGCTACAGACATGTGCCATATATCGTTGGATAGGTAATTAACATACGCAGTACAAATTTGTTGTTTTATTTTGATATCACCCTCCGCTACCCCGCAAATCGCAAAAAACTGCCACGCCCACAATTATTAACCTAATGCTGTGCAATTCGGCATATGCGTTGGTGCTTATATAAGCTATCTAATTTTTTAATTTGAACCAAATCGGATAAGAAACACGGAAGGTATGCCACATGCAAAATCTATGGCAAGGGAAGCAGAAGCGCACCAAAATACGCATTGCGCGACGCCGACTGCGACGTTGGCAGTGAAATGTGTATGGCTTTATGACACACGAAACTTATTTTCTTTTTTAATAGAATATTGTTTCATTTATTTATTGATACTGAATAAATAAATTGTAAGCATGTCTAAGGGTACAGGGTATTTTGCAGTCGGGAAACTCGACTGCTGCTCCCTTACTTGTTTAATAGAATATTGTTTCATTTATTTATTTATACTATTATTTACTATTATTATACTATTATTGATTGTAAGCATGTCTAAGGGTACAGGGTATTTTGCAGTCGGGAAACTCGACTGCTGCTCTCTTACTTGTTAATATTTAAATTTCTTGTTTATATCATAAAAAATTTTTGTTAGAATTTAATTTTATGGTATCTGCGCTATAAAATCGTCCAATAAACCGATTTCCGCGTCCCAGCCTAGCATCCCCTGTGCGCTGTGTAAACGTATTACATACTAAATGTGCCGGTTTCATCAGCTCAGTTTCGGATGCAATTTCAAGAAATGTTGGCTTCCACTGTTGCTGCAGTGGATGTCGCGCGGTTCAAAAAGAGACACGTTCGAACGTTCATGCGGCAAACTAAAAACAGTTTCAAAGAGTTACTCGGTGGTTTCCGTAAAACCAATGACCAACTCTCTGCGCTTGATTCCCAATTTAGGAGCCGACAACTGCTAAATGAGTCTCCAAAGCGCAAAAAAACCGCTATTAGGGACTCCGTATGCACTGAGGTCGCTTTTCAGCCTGATCAGCTGACGACCATGCAGCCGCTCATAACTCTTACTACCCCAAGAGCAGGAGTTGAAAACACAAATTCGGTTCCTGAATTTGATTCCATAATCGAGCATAACTCGTCTCAGTTATCTTCCAGGGCATCACTTCAGTAATTCCTCCAGCACGAGTAAAATGGACCCCCCTAAAATCCCCTTTTAAGGGTAATCCATCGTCCGGACCCCCGGTACGGACTGATGTCACGGTCTTACCAACAACACCAAAACTCTTACAAGTGTCTCTCCCCTATAAACACATATTTATTTCACGGCTAGCCCCTGGCACCTCAGCAATTGATATCTCGGCTTACATCCAAGCCAAATCGAAGGCCGTTGTTAGACTGGAGGAAATTCGGAAGTTTAAACTTAACTTACTCGAGACTTACGTTATCTTTCAAGATACATGTACCTTTGCCGATGTTCGATACGATTTATTCGCCCAGCTTTTGGCCAGAGGACATTTTCGTACAGGAACAACTAAAACTAAACTAAGAACCCTGAACCATCTTCTGTACCTAAACCATCTTCCTCAAAAAATTAACATCTATCACTCTTACCTATAAAAATACTAGGGGCTTCGGAGTAAGCTCCCTAAACTGTATTCTTATAGTTCATCATTTGCATTCCAGATTATAGTATTCACAGAAACCTGGTTAAAGCCGGAGATTTTTAGCTCCAAAAATTTTCCAGACAGGTACACCACTTACAGACGGGAGGAGGAGTCCTAACGTCTGTGGACTCCGACTTTGCTTCTGAAGCGGTTAAGTTACCGAATCTTGGTGATCTAGAATTCCTATGTGTGAAAATCACTATGTCGCTTGAATCACTGTTCATCACATGCTCATATTTACCACTTTCTTCAGAACCACCTACATACTGGCACCTCTTATCTGCCATTCAGCTAGTTTCTAATCGCATGTCCGACAGTGAGCTGCTATTGACTCTAGGAGACTTCAATTTACCTGAACCTGTCTGGTCAAAAATCAAGAATTCACCATCTTTATCACTCTAAACACATCATTATTTTACTAAGGGTATGTTTGACATATACCTTAGTCAAATAAACAACGTAAGGAATTCTTTAGGTCGGCTTCTAGATCTATGTTTTGTTTCTGATCCAGATCAGCTTTAAAAACCTAAAATATTAAAAACAGACTCCTTAAGAGATATAAGAATGTAACTTTCTCAAGATACTTAGAAACTTTGTCAAACTTCACCGTGCATAACGATGAGTGTTAAAAGAATTACCTCTGTTTTATAATTTTGTGAACACTAAGCGTAAGCATATATCTCTTTCCCTCTAATTTCGTTTGAAATTTGTTTTTTTTTTGTAAACTTTGCTGTAAATATTGGATCTTCTCAGGAATTATGAGACTAACAATAAGATTTTAAATTTTAATTTTAAACAATCTGATCTTTATATCATTATTTCCAGACCACAGTTGTTTGAAGGTTGTTGCGGTGAAGTCGAGTTCGGTCGCAAATCCGTGCTAAACTTCTCGCAAGGTGGTTAGGGTGTGACGTTAATTTGCTCATGTACTTTTGTTTTTAATGGGTTATTTAATTTTTGACGGATCTGATATTAAGGTCTCTCCGTATATTTTCATTTCGGATATACCAGGGTGCTCCAGTGATTGTTCTCAGTATCTTTTATTAGGCCTTTTGCATGATCTCAATGTTACTACTGCTGACAAAAGAGTTGGGAGCCGTACGTCCAAATTGGTTTTAGTATGGGCCCTTTAGTCCGGACAGAGAGTTAATAAGCCAGTGGAGACTACTAGCCTTAAACTTAAGGTGTGTTCTTTTGGCTTCGATGTGCCTGCGCCAGGTGAGACGTCGGTCGAGGTATACTCCGAGATACGTCACTTCATTTCCATTCGATTTTACGGTGTTTTTTGAAGTAATTGAAAGACAGTCTGGCCGAATTTTACATGCATGCATTTGTGTTCATTTATTTTGATTCGCCAGTCAGATAGTCACTTCTCCACGGCCACTATGTGAGAAGAGAGTAGATTTGTTGCTTGTAAAGGGAAATTTGGATCCACTTAAGATCGCTGTGTCGTCGGCAAACGTGGAAGTTGTTAGTAGTGTGCTTGTGGGTATGTCTGCTGTATAAAAAACATACAGCGTTGGTCCAAGTATACTACCTTGGGGAATCTCAGCGTTTATAGCGTGGTCGTCGGACATGTCATAGTTGCATCTCAAAGCAAAGACTCTGTTGTACAAATACGACTTCAGGAGTTTGTGGAGTTTCAGGAGTTTTGGGAACATTTTTTTAATTTTGAACATCAATCTATTTAGCCAGACATTGTCAAAAGGCTGAGAAAATATTGCAGTGCAATATTCCCCTTCTCTCGAAACGCAGGGTTCGGCTGGAAGATGCGAATGTGTTGCAAATGTGGTAGCTCTGTCTTTATCGCTGCGGGCCCATCCACCTGTTATATTTCTTAAACGTGACATAGTTTCTGTCGGTGTGGTTAAACTGGGATGAGCTTTCTATAGTAAGCTTTTTTTGCTTGATATTGATAGTTGCTCTATATAGCGACGTTGGGCGTTTTTATCTTCTTGTTTCAGCGCATTGGAGAGTTTACGTGAAGCATTTTTGAATATTTGCTTTGCGATAGGCGATCTATGCACTTGCCACTCCTGTCGCATACGTAATTTTTCAAGAACGAGCTAGGTCTAGGTTTTTCATCCTGCGGCTACGAGGATAGCTAAAACACTTCCTAGGGTATTTCCTGCGGATTCAATATCGGCATCAAAGCTTAGGCCTGGTTTCACCGTGATCCCCAGTGGGTGTATTTGTCGTAGTAGTCACCTGCAGCAATAAATTGGTCCCCTAGGGTGTTGAAGAAGTCCAGAAATTTTTGTTCGGAAACATTGAAAAGAGGGGGACAATATACCCCTGAGTGGTAATATTGCCGCTTCCTAGTTGTATGTATGTTTTGCACACTCGCTATGGTAGTAGTGTTTGATGCGATTTCTAATCAGGATACCGGTCCCGCCATGTGTTTTTCTATCTGGATGATTTTTTCCGTAGAACAAAAAATAACTTATTTGGAATTTGTATTTAACAGTGAGATATGTTTCTGACAGAAGCAGGACGTGAATATATTTGTCATAAAAAAATTGAGTTTTTTCAAATTTATGCCGTGAGACGACGTTGGCGTTCCACAATGATATTCATAGAGCAGCCATTGATTATTTGGAGTTTTGAGATATTAAATTCTCCATCAGGAGATTTTGGTTCTTGCGTGGTAGTCCTCATGAAGGACATGAATTCGATCATCTGCTGCTGCAGAGTATGCATCATAGTTTCAAAGCTATTTTGTTGTTGCGGATCAGTTTGGGCAGCATGTAGAGTTGTTGTCACAGAGCTAGGTCCTGTTAGTTCCGATTTTGGAACGTTTGTGAAGGTCACATTTTGGAAGGTGGTCGCAGGGCCAAATGAGGACTCTTTGCGGTTCGGAAGAACACTTCTGGGATTTTTTTATGATGGTATAGGTGTGTTCTGTGCGTTGTGGAGGCGTGCAGACGTTACTGGGGAATAAATCTTGCTTTTGCGTTATGTTTTTGTTTGTCGTGCAATGAGCAGAGTCATGAAGCTCTCTACAGACGACACAAACTGAACGCAATGTACTCTTGTATGACAATATTCTTGCCAATTAGTGCATTGGAAGGGGCCTTTGCGCTTAGGTGTTTCTTCTACAGTACTTCTACGATGCAAAAGAAACTGTAGCTTCTAAATAGGGTGTACTTTATTTTTCTTGAATGTTTTAGTGTCAGGTTACAGCTGGACTTTAAAGTGTAGTTTTCGGTCTTTGTTCCGGATGTTAAAGACAGTTCTCGCCTTAAAACCCTTATCATTTAATTCCTGCGTAATTTCTGAAGGTGTTATGTCAGCCTCCATACCCTTGAGAACGACTTGAAGGCCCTTGCTACTTTTTAGTGTTCGAGTTTTTATTTTCGTTAAAATAATGTGCACCATCTTTTTGTCCCCTTAGTGAGTTCTATGGGGTAAATCCTTATCGTTATCTGCCAATATTCCAAATATATTGGACTCTAGGATCTCAGTTCGCTGACTTAGAATGTTCCGATTGATCTTTGTTTTGTTTCCCGCCGCAGAATTTGGTAGGCAAAATATTCTTTTTATTTGGATGTAGCGATCCAATACAGTTTGCAGTGTTTTTACCTTTATTCCTGATTCAGCAGAAACGAACGTTGCAATCGACACCGTGCGTATGGTCGATACCGTTGCAGTATTTGTTGTTGTTACGAGTGCAGTAATTAATGAGGTCGATGTGTTGTGCAAAAGCAGTGAGTTCGCACAACTATTTTAATAAGCGATTATACATCGCATTCATCGTGTTTTCGCTACATTTTTGTGATACTTGTATATTGTTGGTAATTATTCACTTTTTTTGCATTAAAGAAAAACTATACGGAAGAAGAAGAAGATATTATTATCTTCTTAGATAAATATATATATATTATATAGTAATATCACATCCTGGGGACTTTTTTGAATTTAGTTTATCCTTGATGATTTTAGATATTTCATTCGCTTGAAATTCGACTAGCTCATGTGGTGCTTGGTCGTCGTTTGTTACCATGGGTAATACAAACGAGCTTGTAGCGGGGTTCGGGTAGAACAACCGTTGAAAATGCGTTGCAAATGTGGTGGCTCTATCTTCATCGCTGCGGCCCCAACCACCAGTGATATTCCTTAATGGTGATATTGTTTCTGCCGGTGTGGTTAAACTGGGCATCATAGTGAGTTTTTGCGGCCTGAAATTGAAAGTTGCTCTATATAGTTGGGCGTTTTCAGCTTCTTCCTTCAGAGCATTAGAGAGATTTCGTGAGGAATTTTTGAATCTTTGCTTTGCGAAGGGGTATCCAGAAATTGTTGTTCGGAAACATTAAAACGAGGGGGACAATATACCGCTGGCCTGCAAGTTGTTTTTTCCAAACTCTCTGTGGCATCGCTATGGTAGTGGTGTTTGATGCGGTTCCTAATCAGGATACCGGTTCCGCCATCTGCTTTTCCATCTGGATGATTTGTTCCGTACAACAAAAGGGCACTTATTTGAAAGTTTTACTTAGAAGTGAGATGTGATTCTGACGTCAATAAGATTGTCATGCAGGAATTGAGTTATCTCAAGTTAATGCCGTGAAACGCCGTTGGTCCACAATGATATTCGTAGATCAGCTCTTGATTATTTGCAGTTTTGGGATACAAGCATTTAAATGACGATATTTTGGTTCCGCTTAAGGTCTTGCATGGTAGTCCTCATTAAGGACATGAATTCGATCATCTGCTGCCGCAGAGTATGCATAATAGTTTCAAAGCTACTTTGTTATTGCGTCGATGATGGGGGATTCGATGTCGGACCAGTTTGGACAGCATGCAGAGTTGTTGTAGAGCTTGGTTCCGTTAGACTGGGGAAGTTTTTGATTGTATAGGGGTATTCTTTTCGTTATTGAGGTGGGCATACATTACTCGGTGATTAATCTGGCTTTTGAGGTAGGGTCAGACCGTACGTTAAGTTTGATAACGTATCTGCGACTACTGATCAGGGTGTTAACGGATCTTCTGAAGGTGAAACCAGTTTATTCGCAATGTCTTGATGGCGTTCCTGGCTGTGTACTGAAAATTGCGCTAAGCCATTGTGCAGACCTCTTCTAAAACTTTTCTCCTTATCTCTGGAAATTTCGATTTTTCCCACATGCGGAAGTAATCTTTCATAATTTCCTAACACAAAAAGGAAAAAAATCGGATGCTACAAACTATAGAGGAATCTCTAAATTTTCAGCAATTCCCTAGCTTTACGAAAAATTTGTAACACCACATCTTCAACATCTCTGCAGTTAAATTATTTCTTCATGCCAACATGGTTTCATAAAGCGTCGTTCCACCACCATAAACCTCTTGGAGCTGACTTCCTTTATTATAGATGGCTTCCGTAAAGGCCTCCAAAACAGATCTCATCTATACGGACTTCAGTAAAGCATTTGACTATGTAAACGACTCACTCCTTTTGAGTAAACTTAATATCCTAGGATTTCCGTCAGACCTTCTCACGTGGATTTCTAGCTACTTAACTGGGGAATCCAACGTGTCCTTTTTAAAGATGTACACTCTCGTCTTGTTACAGCTACATCGGGAGTCCCCCAAGGAAGCCATCTTGGGCCGCTACTTTTCACTATTTTATTAAAGACTTATACCCTGCTCTAACGAACTCTCTGGTTCCTATGTATGCAGACGACGTAAAGCTTTGTCTTCAATACAAATCCCCTTCTGCCCACTATAAACTTCAGACGGATTTGGAAAATTTTGGAAAATGGTGTTCAAACAATCTCTTAAAACTTAATAAGTAAAAATGGAATTTATTTAACAATTTAACAATGATCTGCTCAATATAAATATAATATAATATTACTATTCTAAGTGGTAGTCTAAGATGTTAAATTTATTAACATTAAGGGAGAGTGTACGGGATAAAGTATGAGATAAGAGGTTCTAGTTTTTACAAATAGTGCGAAAGGAATCGTGTTCTGCGTAGTTTAATCTGCAAATAGGTAACAATAGGGGTCGGAAGGACCTACTTTTGCTATTAGGGATGCAAAAATATAAATGGCTTAGAAGGTGTTTGAAATCAACCATGCAATGGATAAGCATATGTAGAAACATGACTCCAGCATAGGTTCGGCGCTCCTTCAGTGGAAGTAACTTCAAAAATTTAAGACTCCAACGGTACGGCGGGAGACGGTTATAAGGATCCCAGTTTAAGTTTTTTAGTCCAAATAACAGAAACGGCTTTTGCACAGACGCAATGCTACTTTGGTGAGAGGAGTATTGAGCACTCCAAACGCACAAGCAGTATTCAAGGATAGGACGAAGTAGGGTGATATACAGGGATTTGGTAGTGAAAGGATCGTTAAATTTTATAGACTATCGCCTTTATTGAGATAAAGGCTAATATTTCTCTGAGTTTATTCACTGTCACAGAAAATCATTCAACTTAAGTTTATAATCAAAAAGAACTCAAAGATCATTGATTGTGGAAGCACGATCAAGGACGTGACTTCCGAGAGAGTAAGGGACAATAAGAAGTAACGCGATAGAATGTCAAAAATTTTCATTTGGAGCAGTTTAGGAATAGAAGATTGGTTGAACATCACGTATAGAGTTTATCTAGTTCCAGTTTCTGATGCCTGTGCAGGAAATGTTCCGAGAAGGAATAGCATAACTTGACATCAGCATACATAAGCGTAGAGGCAAACCTAATCACATTGGGAAGATCGTTCACAAATAGTATAAACCACAGTGGTCCTAGATGACTACCATGAGGGACACCCGATGAGACATGGATGACCTTCGACTTTGTAGATTTAAATAGGACACGCTGAGTGCGATCTGAAAGGTAGGAAGCAACCCACAACAGGATATGTGAAGGAAAACCAATAAGCGAGAGTTTCCGTAGAAAGAGCTGATTATTTACTGAATCAAATTCTTTGCTGAAGTCAGTATAAATTACATCAGTTTGCAAGCGATATTGAAAACCTCGGTTGATTATTGACGAAAATTCAAGTAGATTAGTTGTTGCGAAGCTTGAAAAAGCCATGCTGTGCAGGTGAGATTATGCTCTTGCATGCATGTTGAAGCTGCGATGTGATGAGTTTCTCAAGAAGTTTGGGAATCGCAGAAAGCTTAGCAATGCCGCGGTAGTTCTCAATGGAAGCCTTAGACCCTTTTTTATTCATTCATTCCATAATTTAGATAGGGATGCTAGCTCCAAGGATAGGTTAAATAGTATAGTGAGACGTAAGCTTAGAATATCAGAGCACCGCCTGAGGATGACGCTTGGTACATTATCTGGACCTGGTGAAAATTAGATTTTCATAGATCAAAGAGAGACATAAACACATTGTGACAGTGGAATTTAGAAAGATAGATTTTATTTATTTACGGTATGCCATAGGGATAATTAGAAGAGAGATCAAATAAATCTGATAAGTAGGTCGATTGAAAAAATGACGCAAGAAAATTTGCAGTACCGAAATGTGAAGAGTCAGATATTATTATTATATGAGACGGAATGGGGAAAAGGATTGGATTTACGTTTAGAGTTTACAAAAGAATAGAAAGAAATGTTACAATACATTTTGTAATATAATTTTTTTATAGTTGATTGTGAAGGTCAACAAACTGGTTACCGATGAGTAGGTAATTTGAGAGATGTAACGCGGTTCAAGACTTTAGACACTTTTTGGAAGCTCTAGATTTCCTATTTTTAAGGAGAGAGAGTTGCTTATTAAGCCATGGCGGCTTTTACGTTGATGAAGTCAATATTTCAGGGACAGATTTATTATTTATGTACTTCATAAAAAGGGTCCGCAGCAGTATTGATTTTGCTGAAATTTGAAAGATAATAATAGTTAATATTGGCCAAGTGATTTCTTAGGTCACAGTAGTCGGTTCTTTTAAAACACTTTTGACGAGACTGCGCGCAATTGCTGGATAGTTGATAATAAGCGAAACGAAGAGTGTTGGTGTGAGCCCTAGGAATAGATAAGGGAGGAGATGTTATTATTGGGGCAGAGGAGGTTAAATTTGAGAAAATAAGGTCAAGCGACCGGTTACGGGTGTTCCTTATAGTGTTAAGCTGGAAAACGGCAGTCGTCTAAGCCATCAAGGAAGTCATTTTGGCTAGTGGGTAACCGGAAGCTATCATCGTCAGTGCGGATCCATGAGGGCCAAATTGAAGTTACCCATAACTAGGATAAAATCATAATCATTTAGCAGAGACAAACTTAATTTAGTGGCAGTTAGGTGGTGCATATAAATGACAGCATCACACAGAAGAGGAATGTTAAAGGTTAAAGGATTCAGAATAAATTTTAACACGTAAAAATTCAATTCCGGAAGGATTAGTGATAGGGGTACGTTCCAATGAGTAAATGTTGTTCACGGCAATGAGAACGCCACCTATAAATGTTGGGCGATCTTCCCGAAAGACAGTGTACTGTTAGTACAATAGCATCAAAGTCAAAAAAAGCACTGTTAGTAAAAAATAGGTTCAGTTTACCATGAATACTGTGAACGTTTTGGTAGCAACAAGAAAAAATCCGGTTGCTCAGTGTTTTGGAATAGGTACAGGACTAGAACCTGGAGAATTTCTGGCCAAGAATTTGTAAACGGAACTGTGGTATCGGGCCAGGCTATCTATAACTTTCGCACGGCAAATATCCGATAGAACTATTTTAAATGTAGATATGCTACGTCTGTGTTTAATTTATTTTAATTGTCTGTGTAAAATTAAATTTGGTCACAAATAATTCGTTAGAAGCTACGAGCTACGTTAAAACAGGGGCACCAGGCAGAAAAAGGGATACGAAAATAGATTTTCGAGTAGCAACGGCTCTCAGCGTAAGTTCTCTAGATCGCTTTTCCAATGGCACACCCATAAGTGGCTTTGGTCATATCACCGCGGGTTGACTGGTGGACGCAGCGGCAAGGAAGCGGATTGACGGAGCCCCAGGCTTGGTGATTGACTGGTGTACTGGACAGGTAAAGAGTTGCCTTGCATAGGGAAAGGTAGGAGATTCCTACCGGCAGGTTCCAGCGGATCAACTTTTGAAGCGGTAAGAACTGGCTTTAAAAGAGCCAAACTAGCTGGCTGTTCGCCCGGGGCGACATACATCACATTGTTGAATGGCAAATGTGAAGCTGGAGTTGTGCATATATTCATTTGTTAAAGTTTGGATTTTTTCGACGTGGAGATTCACTTAGGAGTTTGAGGCCAAGGAATAGATATTCGAGATGCAGAAACTGTTATCTACGAGCTCCTCCGAATTCACATTTCTTTGAGGCACAATCTAAAGACATTTTGGGTAAAAAAAGAAAGAATGCGCTCAAAAATAGATGGTCCAGCGAATGTACGATGAAGAGAGTGATCCAACGACAGTAACGTGGGAGCGGTTCGGCGAAGAGCAGGAATAGCAGCAATTCAGAGGAAGATAAAGAAGCTCCACAAAAAAGGGGGAGTGCGATAAAAAGCGATGAGCAGCTTGTTGTAACAAAGCAAAGCAACGTTTTTTGGTTCCTTTTTGTTCGGGAATCACAGTTTCATCGCATTAAAAATAAACGAAGAATAAACGTTTCAACTAAAACTTTCGAAGTGTTTTCAGTTTGTGGACAACTTCGCGGTACTGCAGATTGATTAGATCAATTCAGAACTGACAATAAGTAGCTAATTAGTGCGGGAAACGTTCAATTACGGAGCGATGTTAGGCCGACGTGATAAATGTTCAACGAGTTGAATTTACAATATGAATATTTAAAAAATGTAAGCAAATGTTTTTTTTATCGTTCGTGTACATAGCACATAGTGCATAGCCAGGCAATATATTGTAAATATATGAAAAGTGATAATCAATAAACTTCTCCAAGACATTTATTGACCGAAAGTGACTCTAATCCTGATCCAGCCAACAAATTAATTAAAAACGGCGGTGATAAAGGAACTACATCGTTGCCTCTTAGGGCACCGGTGCCGCCGTAAACGCTTTTTTGTCAAGAACAGATTTCTGTGACCTAGTCTGTGTCTACATCCATGACTGCTGAAATGGAAAATCTGAATCTTGATATGGACCCGGATCTGAAATTACCCGGTTTGTGGCCCATAATAATTGCTGATGTTGAACTGGGATTGTAATAAAAGGTCCAATCCGGGCTAAATTTGATTTATTTCCCATAAATGATAATGCACGGCTATTCAGCGAATATCATTATAAAAAGATATTAGTTAACGGTCAAAAGCTTGAAAGTCGCTGGATGATTTATTCACAAACAAAGGATGGCGTTTAATGCTTTCCGTTTCCAATATTGGGACTACAAAATACAAAGATTGGATCAAGAGAAGAAGTGTGTGACTTGGGTAATTACCTGAAGTCTCACGAATCTAGTCGACAGATTTTATGTTGAAATGGATTCATTTTGAGAATGGTTTGAAAAGCTGTTCCACTATTGATTCTTTAGCCCCGTCACAAATTGAACAAGAAAGGAAAAATTGGATATTTTAGTTTAAAAAGATTTAAATAATAAACTTGATTATTCTTGATTGTACTGGCGATGTTTCTCGTGCTGAGCAACTTTCGATTATTATAAGATTTTTTTAAACAAATGCAGCTGAAATTTTTCTTTCGATTATTATAAGATTTTTTTAAACAAATGCAGCTGAAATTTTAGAACATTTTATAGGTTTCTTGGCCGTTGAAATAACCTCGAGTGAGAGTTTGACCCATTATATACAATAAGCAAAAACTAAAACAGTTATATCATTGCACATCTGCAAAGGTTAAATATAATATAATATATAATATACAATATAATAATGGTGCCAATATACTTGGTGAAAATAGTGTTTTCCAAAAACGTATTCTTGAAATTAATCCACTTGCTAATTTTTACCGTGTGGGTATCATATCTGGAATCTCATCCTAGGAGATGCAGCAAACCTTTTTTTGGTATGCTTCAAGGGTTGTATATACTGGGACTTCTCACCATTAAGCGTGTTCGCCATGGACAGGAAAATATGGTAATCACATGGTGCCAGGTCCGGACTATAAGGTGGGTGCATTAGGACCTCATATTCGAGCTCCCGGAACCAAAAAAGTGTGTGTCCTGGCGTTGTCCTGGTGGAACACAAATCGGCCTCTGTTGATCAAAGATGGCCTCTTCTGGATAAGTGCTGCCTTCAAGCGGTCCAGTTGTTGACAGTAGGGGGCCGAATTTAGCGTTTGCCCATAGGAGAGCATCTCGCAGTAGATGATTCCATGCCAATCCACCAAACACACAGCAAAACCTCCCTGGATGTCCTTCCGGTCTTGGCCACCGTCTGGGCCGCTTCCCCTAGCTTTGACCACAAACGTTTGCGCTCGATGTTGTCGTAAACATTTTTCATCGCCAGCGACACTTTAAAGAATTCATGTATAATATAAAATCTAAAATTTACCCCACTATCGAAAAAGTTCTAAAAAATATTGGCACCACACCTGTGACAGTTGCGCCTATTAAAAGTTTTTCGAGGCTTAAAATTATTAAAACATATTTGAGGAAGTCAATGACGGCTTTCAGCCGTGGCTATTCTTTCAATCGAAAATTATGTCTCTCATTCGTTTGATTATTGTGCTTTAATTAAAGATTTTAGTCTTAAGAAAAGCCGCAAACATCATTTTAAAATTTATGATCTCTTTATTTGTTAATTTTGTGATTCTTTAAATATAAAATATTGTTCTATATAAATATAAAGCATTGAACATGTATATATATATAAATCAAAAAAGGAATGTAAAAGGGATCGGTCTAATGACTAGATAATAACTAATAAAAAAAACATTTGTTAACTGATCCCTTGAAGGAACATGTAAACGCATGCGTAAGGTGACAACAACCAATATAATAACCAATGCATTTTTATGCCCGATCCCTTCAAAACAAACGCACATGTAAACGCATGCAACGTGACACTACCATGCAAGTAAAAGGGTCACAAAACACTTAGGCCGCCAGCGCACATACCAACGCATTAAAGTGGCTGGGGCCATAAATATAGAAATATAGTAGTTGATAAGAACTCTTGTTAGTACATAAGTACATAACTGTACGATTTTTGTATGTATTTCTAGTATGTGAATCGAGCTTGTTTTGCGGCTTGATGAGCTGTAGAATTGTTTGTTCCTTGGGTTCAAAAGGCGTGATCCCCAGTGCGTATGCTTGGCATTACAGTCACCGGCCGCTATGAATCGCTCACCGAGTGAGTTGAAGAATTTCATGAATTGGTCTTCACAAACTACAAAACAGGGTGGGCAGTAGACTGCGGCCAGGGTGACAGGGCCGCTTCTGGATTGCATGCTTAAGGAAGTGGATTGCAGGTAGTCCATTTCTGTTCTATTATATAGGTGGTGATTACTGCGACCTCTGATAAGTATTCCAGTGCCGCCATGGGCTTTGCCGTCCGGATGGTTTGTAGCGTAGAATAGGTATCCTGGAATATGGAAGTTGTGCTTGTCTGTTAGATATGTCTCGGAGAGGAGCATGACGTAAATTTTTTTTGGCGGCTAAAAACTGGGCAAATTCGAGTTTGTGCCGTGAAACGCCATTTTCGTTTCCACATAGATATTTGAAGTGGAGATATAATATTATTGGGATTTGAGTGTCACAAGAAGCTGTATCAACATATTTTGGTTTCGCATAAGCTCTTGCATTATGTTTTGCATAAAAGTCATAAACTTCTTAAGGGTTTGCTTAAGTGAGATCATCGTCGTTTCATACGACGTTTATACGTTCAGGGTAGTTATATTTTGTTCTTCCAGAGTAGCAGTCGACTTTTGTATTATCGGATTCACAGGTTCAATTTCCGATTTTAAGGCACTGGCGAAGGAAACGCTTGAACTGGTACGATGTGTAGGGGGGTGCCGTGTAGGACGGACCCTGTTGTGGCGGAGTGTGCCTAATGTGGGCTGTCTGGGCGCGTATTGATTCTCCGCGTTTGTTAAGGTGGCTCTTTAATTCCTTGTAAACTATACAGTCACAGTTGTTGCATATTTTTACAGGGGTGAGCTTTACTACAAACTACACAAATAGATTTCAGCGTACAGTAAGCATTGGTATGGCCATATTCTTGGCAGTTAGTGCACTGCACTGGGCGATTGCGCTTGTGTGGCTCTTCCACTTTGATACGCCGATGCAGTAGGAGCTGTAGTTTGTAGATTGGGTGAAATTTTTTTCAGTGTCTGGCTCTCTGGCTCAAACTCGATTTTGATTCTTTTCCTTATTTTTCCTTCTTTTCCATAAGCGCTTCTACGAATTTAGTGGTCAAAACAGTTGCCTCAATACCTTTGAGAACAACCTGTAGGCCCCTTGCGCTTTTAAGTTGGTACATATGTATACAAGTTTTTTCGTGCTTCATCCAAGAATTTGGTTAGTAGACGATGGCTATCCTCAGTGTTAGTTTGAACCTTTGTGTTATTTATGTTCCCTTTTCTTAAGGGGATTTCGTAAAAATAGTTTTCTTCCATTAGTGTGGCTATTTTTTTCACTAATGTACTTGAGTGAATGTATATTGGAGGAGGCTTAACCTTCTTATGTTCCTCTTTAGGTGACTTTCGCGGTCGTATACTTTTACCATTAAAATTCCAGTCTGTATGGTCGACCCGGTGTTTACTTTCTGATTTGTTGATGATGCAGTGAAAGATGGTTCAGTGAAAGAGAAAGCTTGCGTTTTGAGAAATGGCTTTTCTGAATCAATGATTAGTTTGAATTTATGTCCACATAAGTATGGTTAAATACATATTGCATTGAACAAATGATTCCTAGCATCCTAGCAAATTTTTGTTTAATCATAGAATAACGTGTTTGGTTCTTGTTTAGGGTTCTGCTGGCGAAGCATATTAGTCTGTCACAACTTTTTGCTACTCGCATCGGTGGTTATTGTGATTGGTTGTTCAAAATCGGAATATTGTAGAATTGGATCGTTAGTTAAAAGTGTTTCATATGTTTCATAAAAAATTCATATGCGTCTTGAAATTTGAAGTCTATTTTGACTGAGTTTCTCTAAGGTTCCTGACGCTATGTTTGGCCATTCGAAAAAGTCTTTTATAAATTTCCTGTAGTAACCTATAAGTCATAAAAAGTATTTAATCTCTTTGTCGGTTTTTTTTTTTTTTTTTTAATTGTATTTATTTACATTGCAGTCTACTGTTACTATTTATAGTAACTTATACTGCAGAGATTCATAATTTCTATCGAGTATTTACATATTAACATACTTTAACCTTATTAGGGAGTCTAGAGGCATGATTTAATTTAATTAATTAATTTATATATATTCTTGGCAGATCTGTTGGGTGAATGCGCAGGAGCCTCCTTCTCGCCCTCAGTCCCATTACACGTCTCCTCGTCGAGATTTTTCGAGCCAATTGGTTTGGGTGGTTTCCCAATTTATTTACGTACGCGGTTGCTTGTTTGTTTATGATATCGCCAATCCTTGATACCTTCAGCTCTTGTTCAATGTCTTTGTTGCGGATGTACCAAGCCGCTCCAGATAGTTTACGCAAGATTTGTGACTGCGCCACACGAATTTCGTTGAGGTGCGACTTTGCGGCGATGCCATACACTTGGATGACATATTTCCAAATAGGAGCCAAGACAACCTTATAAATTTTGGCCTTGTTTGAAATTGAAAGTTTGTTTCCAGGCCTAAGGAGCCAAGCCATGCTGTTCGCCTTTGTTTTGAGCCGCCGAGTTACATCTGTTACAAGGCGTTGAAATGTAAGTCGCTTATCCAGAGTGACACCGAGGTATTTGTGGGCATTCGATTGTGTGAGGAGCTCACCATGCAGAAACACACCTGGTGATGTTTCTTTTCTCAGGGTGTACGTCACGGAGACACACTTTTCCGGATTGACTGCGATGTTCCAGCGTAGGGCCCAGTTCTCAAATTTTTTTAGGTAAAGCTGAAGCGTATCAGTGGCTGTATAGACGCAAGTATTTCTGGCCAGGACTGCAGTGTCATCAGCAAAGGTGGCAACTAGCAGGTCATTGGGATCTGTAAGCGACATTTTGTCCGCTGAGGGCATGTCGTGCGTATACAGGCTATATAGTGTTGGACCTAACACACTTCCCTGGGGTACACCTGCTCTGACTCTTTTTGTTTGGGAGGACAGTCCGTCCTGTACTACATTAAAGGATCGCTCGTGTAGGAAGCTTTTTATTATCAAAAAGAGCTGAGGATTTAGTAGGCTTTTAAGCTTTTGCAGAAGTCCTTCATGCCACACTCTGTCGAAAGCCTGCTGGATGTCCAAAAAAGCTCCAACGACGTACTCCTTTCCATGGAAACCTTCAAGCACAAAGTTCACTACGCGGTGTAGCTGTTCAGTTGTTCCATGCATGAGTCTAAAATCAAACTGAAACTTTGGAATAGCTTTTTGGGACTGGAGCAATCTTCTCAGGATGCACCTCTCAAGTAATTTGCCAAATGCTGGAAGCAGGCATATTGGGCGATAGGAGTCTAATTCCTCTGCTGGCTTCCCATTTTTATAGAGCATAATGCTATTCGCCTTCTTCCAGGCGCTTGGGAAGTTTCCCAGTCAAAGAGCAGAATTGAAAATCAGAACAAGGAATAACAAAGCTCTGTGGGGCATCAGCTTAATGGAGCGGTTGTCAATGTGATCCTCACCAGGAGCCTTGTTGTTGCGAAGGGATTTGATATCATCTTCCAATTCCGTGAGTGTAATAGGCTTTACAGGAAGAGTCATCTGCAATGGGGCTTCTAGGGATTCAGCAACCAGTTGTATACGTCTTGGCGATGCTGTCTCAAACGGCTGGAATCTTTTCTCCAGGTTTATGGCAAACGCTTTAGCTCTGTCCTGAGGTAATTTTGCCCAAGTGCCATCTGGGTTACGAACTGGAAACTTTGGAGCAACTTGTCTCTTGAATCTCTTCGTGAGCTTCCAGAGCGCGAATTTTGAGTTTTCATCGGCAGTAGCTTTCCCGAGGAACGCGTCAGTTGCTTCTCTTTTCAGGTTGGCCAGTACTTTTCTCACACAATTTGATATCCTTCGGTACAATCTGTCAATTATTAGGTCATTGGTCCTGATGAACTCACGCCGAAGACGTTTCTTGAGAGTTAAGAGTCCAACTGTTCCGGAGAGAGAGCGACGCTGCTATGCAAGTTGCGTAGGTGAACTGCGCCGCCAGGAGCTGCAATTTGGGCTGCATCTTTGATCTTCTTCATTAAAGTTTCAACCGCTTTCTCGATATCGTCTGCTGTATTTATCTCTGTAGTGAGGTTAAAGGCATTGTTAAGTTCGTACTGAAACAGCCTTATATTCGCACCAGGTGGAACGAGCATCCTAATAGGGGCGGTGCTATGAGGTGACGTTGTTAGTGAAGCGATCAGCGGCATGTGATCGGAAGAAAGGTCATACTCTTTGCGTACTGATAGTAGACTGTTAGCTATACCTTTGTACAAGAATAAGTCGATACATGAAGGTACATTCCTCGTGTTATACGGGTAGTGAGTGGGTTTGCCTGTAGCCAGAACTTGAGTTGAGCTGCCGGAGATAACATCGTGAAGTGCTGTGCCTCGAGCATTCGCTCTTATACTACCCCAGAGGCGATGCTTAGCGTTAAAATCACCTCCAATGATAAACTATTGACCATGTTGACCAAGGAGATTATCAAACTCAGAGGAATTCCAAAGCAGGTCTGGAGGAAGGTACACAGCTGACACCGTAATTTCGGCCAAATTGGTGGAAATTTTTACAGTCGCCATTTGTAGGTCATTCGTTGTGATCGAATGCCAGTGATAGTGCACTAATCCCTGCCTGATTAGGATACAAGCTCCTCCTCTGGGGCGACCTCCTGGGTGATCTTTGATCTCCTCAAATAACTCAGCGATGGTTTTTTGTAGACCAGCAATGGTCTGGTGCATTGAGATGATGATTTGTGCGAGGGAGCCATCAATTACCGTTTGGTTAGCATGTTGAGGTTCTCTTGCATTTTTTACAGGAGGAAACGCAGCATTCGGAAAAGTCTGGAACCTTATATTTGAGAAAGCATTTCGCTGTTGGGAGTATTTTCCATCAGGTCGTCTGTTCTGTTGTCCAGTTCTAATCACATCTGCATACGATAGGCTCTGCCGCACGATTGAGGATGAATAGCTTGTTGCTTGATGTTGCGCATGGGCTGTGGATGTTCTACGCGGGTTATGGGAGTAATGTTGATTCCAGTTTTTCGGCTTTTGAGTCTGTGGACGTAAATTCTGCAGCCCTTCTGAGTTGCCTCATGTTTGCCTTGTCAATTAACTCACTGTAGGTCGTCATAGGTCCTTGACTGGCATTGACTGGAACCAGTCCAATGAGGCAAACTGCATCTACCACATCTGGGCTCCTTCGTGCAATAGTTTTTGGTGTGATCAAAGCCAAAACATCGGTAACATTGACGCAAAGTAACATTTTTCCTCGGCAGTTCCACTCTGACTCTTTGACGGCTAACTTTATTTATTTTTAGAGCTTCTCTGTTATTAATAGCCTTTTTAATGTCTATAAACCAAACGTTCTGGCCAGAAGCCTTGCCTGGATCCGGATCAGAGGAATCATCATTCTGTGAGTTCACCTTTGGATTATAGGTATTAACCACAGCGTGACCTTGGGAGGTGAACGCATTTAAATCTTGCTCAATTGGGGTAGGCTCTGTTTTCCGGGAGGCAGAAGTGAGTGCATTGGAGATTAACTTCTGATAATTTTTTAATGATAGCTCTATATGCGCATATGCGGGTATATGCGCAACTTGCCATTACGCGCGATCCTGAGCTCATATGAGTCAGACGATACGGCCGAGTCGAGAAGTCTTTCTAAGGCAGGTACGTCGCTGACAGCAAGTACTGTTATGTGGCTAGGTTTAGGTGACTTTTTCGTCACTGGAATTTTTGCTTGTCCAGATTCTTCTTCTGCAACGGTTTCGACCTAAAGAATGTCCATGCTATTTTCGCCTTCTTGACAGTCATCTAGGTTTGCAAGAGCAGCATATTTATTTAAAGCGAGATGGTTTCTATGTTCGATTACATGGGCTCTTTTATTCGAACTTTTCGGTGAGGTTGGATGGAACTTTTTGCCAAGAGACTGAAGCCGGCTGGAATGTGAGCGTATTACTATTTTTTTCAATTTGCGGTAATAGGCGACTATTTCCAACTGTTTTCTGGTTATGTTTGTTTAAGTGGCTTGGGCTGCTAACCAGTTGTGCTAGGTGGGGGCATGCTCTGAAAGGAGTATCCTGTTCGTGGTACCTCTCGTAACATCCCGGAATCAATCGATCATACTTCTCTTGAAGCACCTCTATTTTTTTAATTTCCTCGATGAAATAATAAAATTGGATTATTTTGCCTAAAACTTTTTTTTTCCTTTTTTGTTTGTCGGAAAATATTTAATGAAAATAAAATCGAACTGATCTCTTTCTCAATGATGATTCGACTGAGTACATAAAGAGTGCCCATTCGGAGAGTTTCTTTTTTTGAGGTATAGCTGAATTCGACTTTGGATATTCTTGCAGTTAAAAGGAGTGAAAAGGATTGATGGTGTAAGTCTCATCTCTTGGGCGGCTTTGTCAGCGAGTTCATTTCCATGGATTCCTTGATGACTGAGAACTTAGTATGTGCCTAACTTCTTGTGTTGTGGGGTCATTGTGATTCCAGTTGCGTATAGCGGAAAAAGAGGAGAGGCTGTCCGTGCAGATAACAGATTTACCAGCGTTTTTGGAGGCGAATTGGCATGCTTTGAGAATAACGAAAGCTTCGGCTGTGAATATGGAGTTGTGTGACGGGAGCCTACCTCCTGTAATTATTTTACGGTTGCAGTCAACAACCGCAAACGTGGTTGAGTCGGTGACTTTAGAACCTTCTTCGGTGTAAATCCAGTTTTTCTCACCAAGATCTTCTTGTACGCTCAAAAAACGATTTTGGTATTCTAAGCGGCATGTATCATTTTTGGCAGCATTGTAGATTTGAAGGTTTATGTTAGGCTGCTTAGAACCCCAATGTGCTGGCGATTTGAAGGACCTCCTGGGCTTAGGGAGGAAGAGGTCAAGTTGCTTGATATAGTTAGCGCAACGTCTTAGAGGTAATATGCACTTAAAATTCCGGGTTTGTTTGAAAATGGCTCCGAAGTCTTTGGTTAGCAGGCAGTTGGACGTGGTGTACAGCTTCGGGATAAGCATTAATGTAGTTTCTTCTACGCGTGATTGGATACTTGGAAGACCGGATTCTGCCAATGTGCACGCTACTGGAGATGTGGGAAATGCATGAATGGCGCGACGGATCGCTCCGTGATATGGGGCTTGTAACTTTTTTAAGTGCGATTTAGCATACCAACCGAAGATTGGCAGACCGTATTCAATTTAAGATAGCATTAATGACTGTCTTAATATGTATGCAAGAATATTTAGATGATAGAAATTTAATAATGTTAAATCTAGTTTCCAGTTGTTTTCTTAGAATCTGTCAGTGCTGTTGGAAAAGTAGTTTCGAGTCGAATGTTATCCCCATGATTTTTAAAAAGTTTACATCTTTTATTGTGCGGCTGTTAAAGTCAATGTCGGAAAAGTTACTACGTTGTTTCCGACAAATATGTAATAGTTGCCATTTTTTAATGGCAAGAGAGGCCCCAGAGGTTGCCCCCCACAATCTAATTTCTTGCAATATTTCTAAAAATTTGCTCTGACTGAATTAATATTTTTTATTTTTGTAAAGATGATGGCGTCGTCTGCGTATAGTGAGATATAAATATCTTAAAGCCGAGTTACAATGTTATTTATTTCTTCAATTGCTGTCTTAAATGAAACTACAGCAGTGGCGAACCTTGCGAAATTCCATTGTGTAAAATGTGGGAGTTCGATATGACATTGTTTATTCGAACCCTGAAGGACCGATTGGTCATGAAGCGCAGCGCTCGAGTCTGCAAAGTAATAATCCAATAAAATTTAATCATGACAATTAATATACTACAATGGAACATCCACGGTATTTTTATACCCTGTACCCATTAAAAATGGGTGAAAAGGGTATCATAATATGGTGCAAATGTATGTAACAGGCAGAAGGAAGCATCTCCGACCCCATAAAGTATATGTATTCTTTATCAGCATCAACAGCCGAGTCGATATAGCCATGTCCGTCTGTCCGTCCGTCCGTCTGTCCGTCCGTCCGTCTGTCCGTTTGTCTGTCCGTATCAACGCCTAGATCTCAGAAACTACAAGAGCTACAGACATGTGCCATATATCGTTGGATAGGTAATATACATACGCAGTACAAATTTGTTGTTTTATTTTGATATCACCCCCCGCTACCCCGCAAATCGCAAAAAACTGCCACGCCCACAATTATTAACTTAATGCTGTGCAATTCGGCATATGCGTTGGTGCTTATATAAGCTATCTAATTTTTTAATTTGAACCAAATCGGATAAGAAACACGGAAGGTATGCCACATGCAAAATCTATGGCAAGGGAAGCAGAAGCGCAGCAAAATACGCATTGCGCGACGCCGACTGCGACGTTGGCATCGAAATGTGTATGGCTTTATGACACACGAAGCTTATTTTCTTTTTTAATAGAATATTGTTTCATTTATTTATTGATACTAAATAAATAAATTGCAAGCATGTCTAAGGGTACAGGGTATTTTGCAGTCGGGAAACTCGACTGCTGCTCCCTTACTTGTTAATAATTACAACGAACTGACACTACTTATAAAAGACCACGCATCCGACATTTACGGCATGAATCCCCCAAGATAGAAACGTGATTTTTGGTCGAAAGAGCGTTCAACGCGAAGTGTTGGATACGCAATAACGTTATTTCTTTTGAAAGCAACTTGATTATGGGAAAGTAGGTTGTGGCGTTTAATGAACCAGATAAGTCTTTGTGATATTATTTTTTCTAGGGTTTTTCCTAGACAGGATAACAGGGAAATTGGACGGTAGCTGTTAGTATTGAAAGGAGTTTTGTTTGGTTTTGAGATAGGGATAATGGTAGCCGATCTCCATGTATGTGGGTATTTTCCAGTGTTTAGCAATTGATTTAAGATATCCAAAAGTTTTGTTTTTAGGTGGGGATATAGGTTTTTAAGCATACGGTATGATACTCTGTCGGCCCCAGGGCTTTTTCCGTTTGCTTTTTCTACTGAATTTTCTATTTCAAGCAATGTGAATTTCGAATCTAAGCATGTAGCCGATGCGGAAAGTGAGTCGATGAGATACGGCTCTGAAAGATACCGATTTTTTTTCGTATAGTCTGTTGAAAAGTTTTGGTCAGCAAAGTATTCAGACCAAGATAAGGCAAACTCTTCGGCGATATTAAATGATCCAGTTAGAGTACCTGAGTTGGATTTGATATATTTAAACGGTGTGGGAGAGATGCCGGCTAGGCGTCTTATATCGGACCAGACTTTTTTTGCGGAGGACACTGGGGAGATTTTGAAAATACTTTTTACAAAGGAGTTACGCTTGGCCGGAAGTACGGCTTTTTTAAAAGGGAGTTTGCTTTTTTGTATCTGATGAGGTTTGGATCATTCATATTGGCTTTGTAGGACGAGAAGAAGCATTTCTTTTGGTCCCTAAGCTGTTGAAGGTTGGCGTTCCACCATGGCACTTTGGCTTTGTGGATCACTCTTTTCGTTTGGGGAATGCTGCAGTTTGCAACTGCTCGTATGACTTTCGTCATTTGTGCGACTTGCTGATTTAGGCAACCGTCAGTCCAATATGTTGCTGATTTTTTCGTTTTCATTAAAGCGTTTCCAGTTTGCTAGGTCTGTCTTGTATTTAGGTAGGGGTAAAGTATTATCGAGGCGGGTAGGTGTGTTTATGTGGATGGATATGGGAAAATGGTCACTTCCATGGAGATTAACTGATATAGACCAGCTGCACATATGGGCTATCTGTGGAGATATCGATGTGAGTGAGAGTGTTGTGAAATGAAAGGTGAGTCGGGGAACCGTCATTAAGGACAATTAGGATGTTTTCAAGAATTACGCTTTCGATTTTTTTACCCGTTGTGTTTGTGCGCGGCGAGACCCATAAAGGATTCCATGAGTTTAGGTCACCAGGGAGTATTGTGGATCCATTTAGATTCTGCAAAGTAAGTCTGCAAAGTAATAATCCAATAAAATTTAATCATGACAATTAATATACTACAATGGAACATCCACGGTATTTTTATACCCTGTACCCATTAAAAATGGGTGAAAAGGGTAACATAATATGGTGCAAATGTATGTAACAGGCAGAAGGAAGAATCTCCGACCCCATAAAGTATATGTATTCTTTATCAGCATCAACAGCCGAGTCGATATAGTCATGTCCGTCTGTCCGTCCGTCCGTCTGTCCGTCCGTCCGTCTGTCCGTCTGTCTGTCCGTATCAACGCCTAGATCTCAGAAACTACAAGAGCTACAGACATGTGCCATATATCGTTGGATAGGTAATATACATACGCAGTACAAATTTGTTGTTTTATTTTGATATCACCCCCCGCTACCCCGCAAATCGCAAAAAACTGCCACGCCCACAATTATTAACCTAATGCTGTGCAATTCGGCATATGCGTTGGTGCTTATATAAGCTATCTAATTTTTTAATTTGAACCAAATCGGATAAGAAACACGGAAGGTATGTCACATGCAAAATCTATGGCAAGGGAAGCAGAAGCGCAGCAAAATACGCATTGCGCGACGCCGACTGCGACGTTGGCATCGAAATGTGTATGGCTTTATGACACACGAAGCTTATTTTCTTTTTTAATAAACTAAATAAATAAATTGTAAGCATGTCTAAGGGTACAGGGTATTTTGCAGTCGGGAAACTCGACTGCTGCTCCCTTACTTGTTAATAATTACAACGAACTGACACTACTTATAAAAGACCACGCATCCGACATTTACGGCATGAATCCCCCAAGATAGAAACGTGATTTTTGGTCGAAAGAGCGTTCAACGCGAAGTGTTGGATACGCAATAACGTTATTTCTTTTGAAAGCAACTTGATTATGGGAAAGTAGGTTGTGGCGTTTAATGAACCAGATAAGTCTTTGTGATATTATTTTTTCTAGGGTTTTTCCTAGACAGGATAACAGGGAAATTGGACGGTAGCTGTTAGTATTGAAAGGAGTTTTGTTTGGTTTTGAGATAGGGATAATGGTAGCCGATCTCCATGTATGTGGGTATTTTCCAGTGTTTAGCAATTGATTTAAGATATCCAAAAGTTTTGTTTTTAGGTGGGGATATAGGTTTTTAAGCATACGGTATGATACTCTGTCGGCCCCAGGGCTTTTTCCGTTTGCTTTTTCTACTGAATTTTCTATTTCAAGCAATGTGAATTTCGAATCTAAGCATGTAGCCGATGCGGAAAGTGAGTCGATGAGATACGGCTCTGAAAGATACCGATTTTTTTTCGTATAGTCTGTTGAAAAGTTTTGGTCAGCAAAGTATTCAGACCAAGATAAGGCAAACTCTTCGGCGATATTAAATGATCCAGTTAGAGTACCTGAGTTGGATTTGATATATTTAAACGGTGTGGGAGAGATGCCGGCTAGGCGTCTTATATCGGACCAGACTTTTTTTGCGGAGGACACTGGGGAGATTTTGAAAATACTTTTTACAAAGGAGTTACGCTTGGCCGGAAGTACGGCTTTTTTTAAAAGGGAGTTTGCTTTTTTGTATCTGATGAGGTTTGGATCATTCATATTGGCTTTGTAGGACGAGAAGAAGCATTTCTTTTGGTCCCTAAGCTGTTGAAGGTTGGCGTTCCACCATGGCACTTTGGCTTTGTGGATCACTCTTTTCGTTTGGGGAATGCTGCAGTTTGCAACTGCTCGTATGACTTTCGTCATTTGTGCGACTTGCTGATTTAGGCAACCGTCAGTCCAATATGTTGCTGATTTTTTCGTTTTCATTAAAGCGTTTCCAGTTTGCTAGGTCTGTCTTGTACTTAGGTAGGGGTAAAGTATTATCGAGGCGGGTAGGTGTGTTTATGTGGATGGATATGGGAAAATGGTCACTTCCATGGAGATTAACTGATATAGACCAGCTGCACATATGGGCTATCTGTGGAGATATCGATGTGAGTGAGAGTGTTGTGAGATGAAAGGTGAGTCGGGGAACCGTCATTAAGGACAATTAGGATGTTTTCAAGAATTACGCTTTCGATTTTTTTACCCGTTGTGTTTGTGCGCGGCGAGACCCATAAAGGATTCCATGAGTTTAGGTCACCAGGGAGTATTGTGGATCCATTTAGATTTTTTAGAATTTCTGATATGTCAGAGGGTGAAAAGGTTTGACTTGGTGGGATGTACGCATTAACAATATTAATAACCTGTTCAAAATTAAGCTTCAATGCGGAGCAGAGTATACTGGATTTAATGTTACGGTATGTATGCGGAACATTCCTTTTAATAAGAACACTAATACCTTGTTTGGCTGAGGTGTTATAAGAAAAATTGTGGAAATAACCAGTATATTCTTTGGGCCAAATAAAATTTTTAGAATTACATGGAAGGTTGGTTTCCTGCAAAAATACAATGTCGGATGCGTGGTCTTTTATTAGTGTCAGTTCCTTGTAATTATTAAAAATACCGTGGATGTTTCATTGTATCTTAATATAGTAATTTTCATGATTACATTTTATTGGATTATTATTTATTTGTGGTTTTTTTTTTAACATTCTTATTTTGTATTTAAAATCTATCCGAGTTGACAATCATTAAATGGTTTGGGGGTAACTTTGGCTTAAGGGAGGTACATGGAATGTATATCTAATGAGGTTGATTTAGGTTTCTTTTGGTGGGGGAGGTCAAGCGGGAGTTTCTTTTTCAGGCGTCTTAGGGATTGGCTATTATCTAGGAGGTTGATGGCCAGGTGGTTAGGGTGCTTGTCCAGTCTTTTTGTGTATCTTTCGCTGAGTCGGGTGATCTCCTCTGCCACCCAAGAAATCCCAAGCTCTTTATGAATGTTGGAGTTTTCATGGTACGGATGGGCGTTAGAAAATGTTCTCAGGCATTTATTCTGAAACCGCTGGATTCTGATGCTGTTAGAACAGCTTGTCGTGCCCCACATCTGTATCCCATAGGTTCAGATTGACTTCAGCACTACTTTGTGAATAAGCAGTTTGAGTTTTTCTTTGAGCTTGGACCTTCTCCCCAGGAGCCAGTGCAGTTGCTTAAGTCGTAGGTTGGCCTGGTTGCGCTTGTTGATCAGGTGAGGGCGCCATGTGAGCCTGCGGTCCAGGGTCAGCCCTAGATATTTGGGAGTGTTATTCGTAGGGATGGTTTCCCCGTTGAGTGTGACGGGACGGCAATCCCCCCTGCGTAGTGCGAAGGTTGTGTGGGAGGATTTCTCCGCGTTGACCACGATGTTTCATCGTTTCAGCCATAGATCGAGAGCATCCAGTTGTCTCTGTATGATGGCTGATGCTTCCTGGGGATCTGTGGCGAAGGCTAGGAAGGCGGTGTCATTTGCATATGTATTTGCTACTGTGAGGTTCCGAGAGGGGGTGATGGGAAGGTAGAGTGATGGGTCCAACAACACTGCCTTGAGGTACTGCTCTTATAAGCCTAGGAGTGCTGATTGATGATCCGCATCTGACTCAGAATTCTCTTTCCTCTGTGTACGACTTGAGGAAGGCGAAGTGGGAACTTGGACGGTGGGGTTCAATTTTGAAAAGGAGTCCAGGGTGTCAGACTCTGTCAAACGCCTGTTTGAAATCCAGCATAACGGCGCAGCAGTACTTCTTCTTTTCGAAGGCCTCAAGTATGCTCTCAACAAGCCGGTGGCATTGCTCAGGTGTTCCATGGAAACGTCTGAAGCCAAACTGGTGATCAGGGATCAGTCCGGCCTCGTCCAATACTGGCAGTACTCTACGCAAAAATACTCTTTCAAGTATTTTAGAGAGTATTGCCAGCAAACTAATCGGACGATACGATGCTAGATTGGCTTTAGGTTTTCCAGGCTTGAGGAGGACAATTACTTCAACACGCTTTCACACTTTCGGGAAGTACCCTAGACGGAGGCAGCTGTTAAAGATGTTAGCCAGCCTTTGTGAAAAGATTAGGGGCAACATTTTCAGTGCTGTTGCATCGATTTGGTCAGGATTTGGTGACTTGCCATTTTTTAAGGAGGTGATCTCCTGCACAATCTCCTCTGGTTCGACGGGCTGTATTGGCGGGCCAGGCGCACTTGTGCTACCTACCTTATGGTGGCAGCTCTCTCTTTGCTAGTGCATCTGTCGAAAGGTGAGAATGCACTATGCAAAGGCTTCTGCACTTTCGACCTCAGACCGACGACAGAAACCGTCCACTTTGCGTGCGGGTGATTTCTTCTTCGCAGGTCTTTGTATGTGCCTCGTGACATTCCACAGATTGTGCTGCGGGTCTCCAGGTTCCAGCTCCCTAAGGAATCTATAGAAGGAGTCCTGCCGTAAGATGGTTAGCTTGTTCTTCAGTTCCTTGGTGGCACGATTAAGTGCTGTCTTGTCCCTGGGGTTGCGCGAGGAAAACCAGACTCGACTGAGGCTCCTTTTTTCAGCCACGATTGCCGCGATTTCAGGAGACCACAAGTGCACGTCTCTTTCAGGTGTTCTCGGGGTGGTCGGAGGTGGTGGATTCGCAAACTCAGCAGCATTGTGCATCTCTTTGGTTAGTTTTTCGATAGCCGCATCTATGTTGCTTGGTGTGGAAGAGAAGTCCTGAAGGTGGGTCTCGGTTATCGAGTGTCTGGGTGGCAAGTTAACCGCACCAATGGTGATATCTCCCTGTGGGCTGGAAATCTTGGTCACGGCGCACTGTGCCCATACCTTCTGAAACGCGGGAAGTTCCATGTAGTGAATGCCACCCCTGATGGGCATAGCTGCTCCTCCGCGTACTTTGCCAGATGGATGGTTGGCATGCAACAGTTCGTACCCGCTAATTTTAAAGTTAAATCTGGGATTCCGAAACTAGAAGAACATCGATATTGTCTGTTTTCATGAGATGCTCTACTTCGGCTTTGCTCTTCTGCAAGCCGTTTGCGTTCCAAAAAACTATATTAAGACTTATTTGCATTACTTTCTATTGAGGATGGGAGCTATAAACTCCATCATCTGCGAGAACATCTGCGAGATCAACTTTTTCATCATCCTCTCAATCGTTCCTTCCATGCGGGCAAGCATCGTTTTAAGCTGGTTCAGTTGTTCGGCTTCGGGAGGGGTTTGAGGGGTTTGTTGGGGATTCGTTGGCTGTGTCGCTTGGTTTCCTAGAAGTACGTCCCTGTAACTCGTACCATTGATGATAGTTGGATCTGGATGAGAGGTGGTTTGTTGCTACTCGCAACGGGTCTGGCTTTAGGAGATTGCTGCGCCTTTGCCTTTTTGTAGGCAGGACATCCTCTGAACGACGCAGGGTGATCAGCTTGGCAATGTAAACAGCATGCATTCTCGTCATCTTTTTTGGTGCATGACCTAGAGTCATGAGAATCACCACATTTCACGCAGCGATGTTCCAGGAAACAGTAGCGCTGGGTGTGTCCAAACCCTTGGCATCTGAAACATTGTGGAACACCGTTGAACTTCAGTGGGGGCTCAATGGTGACGACTGACCTGCAAATCCTCTTTATTTTGAAAACCTCTGTGTTGTTGCTCGCTGGTTCTAGGTTAACAAAAAATATCCCCAGTGGTTGTTTGGATTTCCTGCCAATGGGATTGTGCAGATCCCTCACAGTATGGCCGTATTTGTGGAGTTCTTCTTTAATTTCAGTCTGGTCCGTAGAGTGGTGACGTCCCTTGATGACCGCCCTGTACGCTCTCTCGTCCTTTTGTTGGAAGGTGCGGTGCCTTTTGTTATGTGCCACGAGGTGCTGGCGTAGGACTGTGTAGGACTCCTTGTCTGGCATCATTATGCGTACGTTATTATTTCTCTCCGTTTTGTACGAAAAATCCTTTTTGGTACCCACGAGAGTCGTTATCATCTTGACAACCGCGGTCGTTAAAAAAAAAAAATTTTAATAACAAAACACAAAATTCCGAAAAATAATTCAATTTAACACCCAAAACAAAACTCCTTTGTGATGAACGATTTTTCAATGATTTATTTGTGGTGTGAATGAGATTGTGCATATGAAAGTAAGGATGAGAGGATCGGGACTAAGAGTCGGGATCATCCATAGTGTCATCTGAATTTGTTGTGTTGATTATTGTTTGTAGGTTTGAGGTGTGTGAAGCAATTGATTCGTTTGAGTTGGATCTTGAGGTCAGTGATGTATTGTTGTCGTCGTTGTAGGTTTGTCCGATTGGAGCATTTGCTTTCGACCTGAGAGATCTATAAATGTTTTCAGTTTACTTGTTGGGCTTAAGTAAGAGACATCAGTTTTGGCAGAGGTGCTTGGTGAGGAAGTAAGATTCTCTTCCAGATTCAAAGAGTTTGCACGAGAAGTTGGATACGTTAGTGAGAGGGGAGTTGGTACTTTTGTTAGTTTTTGTGTTTTGTTGTTGCTTTAAGATCGTACGAGCTTTTCGGAAACTGCATTTTTTTGCTTGTTTTGATGTGAAGAAGTTGTTTTTGTGTTTGATATTGTGGGCATTCGGGTGAGGAAGCTGGGTGTTCGCCGGGCACGGGAAGATGGAGGGTGAGATTGCATGATACACAGGAGGTAGGGTTCTTGCAGTGCTTAGATGTGTGACCCAATAATTGACAAGACTTACATCTCATCGGGTTGGGTATATTCTGAAACCTTAACTGTGTGCCAGGAAACGATTAGTTTACTGGGAAGAGTGAAATGGTCAAACGTTAAGAAAATTTTTCCAAAAGGTTTGGGAGTGCCGTCGATCATTTTGGTGAACTTGAAGACGCTGTGTACATTTTAAGATTTTAGTTCTCAACAATTTCGTTTTCTGGAATGTTAATAAGACAGAGTGCGTAAATGGTGCCTTTCACAAAGTTTAGAGTGTTGTGGAGCTTGCACTTGATTTCGCATAAGCCGGGTAAAGAGGTCACATTGGTGAATTTGTCATTAATTTCCCTGGAGTTGACCAGCAGGAGATGGTTACGATCGCGAAGATTAGAAATGGATATGATGTCTTTGCTGATATATTTAAGGGCTCTATGGACGGCAAAGCAGTTATACTCGGATTTGGTTTTCGGAGAGTTTTTTGATGAGACACCTAAAATTCTCCGATTCTTGCACTGTATTTCAGGGAGGTCTGGGAAATTAACTAGTAATTTCTGAAAGTTTCTTTTTTTCTTAGCTTTGGGGCTAACGCTGAGGCTGGCAAAGCGATTATCCCCTAAATTGGATGGCCTGGGGGCCATGGTTAACAAGTTTATTGAAATAGAAAATGTTTTTTTGGATTTGCACGTGTGCGTTGAAAAGAAGAAGAAGCAAAGCACTCACAATTTGAAAGTCACAGACGTCCGCACTCGAAGAGAGATAGTCGGTGACTGTGATGTATTTTAGTTTTAACGTATGATTAGTAAATGTGGAGTGCTGTTTAGTTTAATATCACGGCATAATAATTTATTTTTTGACACATCACAGCAAGGTATACTTAATCATCCATTTAGGCAGTTCCCCAACAGAAAAACGGTGCAATAAATTCTAATGGAAACTTCGGCACCAAGAATCAAATCCTACGAAATTTTATTAATGGTATTTTATAAATTATAAATTTTATAAATAAGTACTTCCAAATTTCATGAAAAATTATAAGTTAAAGTAGACGTTTTTTATTATATAACAACACATTACATGCGGCTTTTTTTATACCAAAGTCTATTAGTCTATATCTATATATTAAAACCACCTCACACACATAACAACAAAACACATGTCAAGTTTTTTTTCTAAGATTATTATATTTTTATAACATATTCAAGTATTCCAAATTTATAATCTTTTCAAAAGCACTGTTGCGTTAGGGCAAACATTAATTACGTTAATAAATAACATAATATCAGATGATTCTAGTTAAAATTAAAAAAAAATGTTTGCCAATGCCAAAATATTCAAAGCACCCCTACAGGTCTTTTTTCGAACTTATATATTAAAGTTTTTCGCATGAAACGCTTAAAATCATCTGTTCGCGATACCGATTGTCAGATGAACTATTTTCATCACACTGTATGGATATAAAAAATTTGTACACACGGTCTTACTAAGTGATGTCGTCGTGCTTTGAATTGTGAGAAATATATTTCTGAAGTTTGCAGAACGGTAAATGAAGTTTTTAGTGTTAAAATTAAAAACATAGTAACAATTGTTTTAAAATTGGCACAACTTCTACAATGTTTGAATGTGCGAGAAAATTAAGTAAAGTATTTTTGAAAAAAAAATTTATTTATAAAAATATAAATAAATATATGTTACGTATATTGGATTAAAAATATATGGTTTTTAAATTTTGGATAATTATCATGTGTATCTATATCTAGGTATAGATTTCCCTTTTTTTTAATTTAAGTAAATATGTGATTATACATTTTCATGTAGAATGCTTCGTTGCCGTTGTCCACGTATGAGATTACACACATGGACATTAGTAATTCATTAAAAAAGTATACATGCATATGTAAGTATAGTCGTTCAGTGGGTCCTAATTTTTTCATACACGAAAAATAAATGGCTTTTTGCCACTGGTATTTTCTTCGTGTTTCTGTTAATCATTTCTGAAACCTTGTCGGACAAATTTAATTTTAAACCATAATTACAATGTACTATTAGTTGGTGCTCTATTTTATTTGTTTTATTTAAAAAAAAAACTCAATTATCGAAGCTAAAAAGAAAAATGAAGAGATAGATATTTACACAGATATGTAAAAATATCTAAACTCACGTAGTTTGGTCTCGATTATGGGAACCAGCGTCGAATGTTCACGGAAAAAATGTATATGTACATCCATACATACACATGTACTATTATACATGTCGCTCATTGAAGAGTAAAAATAAAAAATATTCAATGTAGTACTTTACTAAATTTTATGCGCGTTGTATTAAAGATAGAATGATGAAATACTTTAAAAAAATACAGTTCTTAAATTTAATATAAAAAATGTTGAGAAAAACAAAAAAAATTATTTAAAAAAAATGAAAAATAGTTCAATCAATATATATATATAATATATAAATATATGAAATTAAACTTAATATGTCCAGATTATGTATTATTATTATTTGAGTTAACACTGTAAAACAACTATCAATTTCAAAGACAGATCGTAAAAACGAGATAATTAAATTTAGGCGTTTTTTCAATTTTTTATACCCTGTAACTATTAAAAATGGGTATCATAATATGGTGCAAATGTATGTAACAGGCAGAAGGAAGCATCTCCGACCCCATAAAGTATATATATTCTTGATCAGCATTAACAGCCGAGTCGATATAGCCATGTCCGTCTCTCCGTCCGTCTGTCCGTCTCTCCGTCTGTCTGTCCGTATCAACGCCTAGATCTCAGAAACTACAAGAGCTACAGACATGTGCCATATATCGTTGGATAGGTAATTAACATACGCAGTACAAGTTTGTTGTTTTATTTTGATATCACCCCCCGCTACCCCGCAAAAAACTGCCACGCCCACAATTATTAACCTAATGCTGTGCAATTCGGCATATGCGTTGGTGCTTATAAAAGCTATCTAATTTTTTAATTTGAACCAAGTCGGATAAGAAACACGGAAGGTATGCCACATGCAAAATCTATGGCAAGGGAAGCAGAAGCGCAGCAAAATACGCATTGCGCGACGCCGACTGCGACGTTGGCATCGAAATGTGTATGGCTTTATGACACACG
Organism: Drosophila vallismaia; assembly: GCA_035047325.1. Classification (NCBI taxonomy): domain Eukaryota; kingdom Metazoa; phylum Arthropoda; class Insecta; order Diptera; family Drosophilidae; genus Drosophila; species Drosophila vallismaia. Next base: position 425,642 of record JAWNPU010000034.1, on the reverse strand, counting down.
AAACTTATTTTCTTTTTTAATAGAATATTGTTTCCTTTACTTATTGATACTAAATAAATAAATTGTAAGCATGTCTAAGGGTACGGGGTATTTTGCAGTCGGGAAACTCGACTGCTGCTCCCTTGTTTTTTTTCATTTTTTTGGCCAAAATACTTAAAAATCATAATCTCCCTTTACATAGATTTAAACTATGCATAATACTGCACAAGTTACGGCTAAACATTTTTGTTAACGTCAAAATTGCAAAAAGCCCATAAACTTAACCTTTACCAAAATCCCTTTATCCCAAAATATATTAATCAAAGAAATTTTGAAGTCCATCCAGGTCGAAAGACTTACAATTATTTTTCAACAAATTCAATTATGAGTTCGTTACCAAAAGGAATTTCAACGAAGTATAATTTGTAACCAAGCCTAAAATTTATGAAAATTCTCCAAAGAACATTTATGTATGGAGTTGCAACGAGTGTGATCATTGATGAATAAAAGCTACGCATATAAATACGTCAATTTATGTGTATGGGGCGTGGCAGGCAGCAATTACGTTCCGTTTTTCGCATTTCCCAGCGAGAAAGCGACGAAACACGAATAAGGAAACGGATAGGCACAAAAGGGAAATGGGAACATATTGAGTAGTGGCAGAGCGGTAAATGCGAAGGAAAAGAAAATTGTGATCATTTAAGGAGTGATATGGGAATCACAGATCAGCAAGGACGAGAAGACAATAGACAAAACTTGATTTCATAAAGACTATGATGGCAAATTTCTACCCCTACGAGGATACCACGAGTGCTACTTCGTCTAAGTAATCGATGGTCTAAGATTTTAAGGCGTACTGCGGCGACTTTCTATCCATATGACGAACGGGTAAATATTTCGCAAACGAGGTGCAAGTCACAGAATATTAAAAATTGAAATCGACGAGAAAAGCGAAGCCAACTCCAGATCCATAACGGAGATGGAATGGTCAGAAACGTCGGTACTGACACGGCGCCAATAGCACAACAATCAACGAGCTCACCATTGGGTATAGACACATAAAGTTTCTGTGGCGAAGGGGAAATCTGGGAATTCATCAGCGAATCAAATGAATAGTTTCCGAATAGAGTCATTAACCTAAGGGAAACTTAAGAAACCACGTAATACAACGAATTCGTCTATATCCAACTGGTTTGGGTGAGCGAGAGAGTGGATTCTGAATTTGATTTACACATTTATTTTTGTTTAAAGCTAATTAAAAAATATTTAAATAATCTGTAATTTTTTAAATTTAATCCAACTAAATTGAAATTATAAGAAAAGGAAGAGTTTTGGTTAAAAGTTATAAGGTGCCGACATTCATAAAATACTTAAAATAGTTCTGCAGCATAATAGAGATAAGCAAACCGATTAAACATAAAGAAGAGGGTTATATCACGCGCAACCTATTAAGGAACTTCAATACGTGATTGTGTGAAGATAAGAATCAAGAATAACTACAAAGAAAAACAGATTCAGGGACGTTCTCATGTTGCTAAAGAGTGTAATGGTGAATTAATTTGTTATAACTGCATCAAAAAGCGTCACATGTCAAATAAGTGTGACCAGAAAACGCCGACAATATCCATTACAAAAAAATCAACTGATATATTAAAGGTTTGAAGTTCAGATTGGCTAAGTTATATAAAGAAACGGCGTTAGGAGTAGCTTTAATTGCAAAGATAGACTCGGGACGTGAGTTGAGAATGTAAGTAAGAAAAACCCCTCAAAGGCATCGGTAAGGTTGAGTTACGGACCAAAGGATCCTTTGAAGATAGTAATGGAAGATGGCCAATTAACTTGCCCTTTTATATACTATTATTTTAGATGATATTCCGGTTTACAGCAATTGTAACGCATAACGAACGGTATGAATTTACTCATGTAAATGTTGTTATATCTAACAGTTTTAAGGGAACAAGCTGAAACAATCGTTGTCTATGTCGATAATTGTTCCTACTTTGTATAATATGGGGTAAAGCACAGATCGTACAGAACAGGATAACTTTCCTCGGATAAAAAGATAGAAAACGGGACAATACCGCCTGCCGACGATAAATCAAAGCATTTTCCGGCCCCAAAACCTAAGAAAGCTTTACAAATATATTTAGGTTTGACATCATACACGTTCGAGCAGTATTATATGAGTCGCAAACAAATTGTTTGCGAAGAAAAATATGAATATGAGTTTCATATGAATTAGAGGTTTTAGCTGTTGCGACCTATCTGGCACTAAAATAAAACAAGTTCAACAAAAGATTCACAATTAGTCAAATCTCAGAATAATTAAAAATGGCTTTTGACAGGAAGACTGCTTAAGATACAATTCAAGAATTCTTAGTAGTGCCCGATTCCATGCAGGTTGAAATAACCAGCACATCCCACAGGAATGCCCATTTCGGCTACAGAAAGATGTGAGACATGCAAGAAATTTTTTTTCATATCTAATATTCAGCGGAAGATTGAAAGAGTCGTTTTTTCCACAGGAATGCCCATTTCGGCTACAGAAAAATGTGAGACATGCAAGAAATTTTTTTTCATATCAATATGCGCCGTTTTGTTCGATGATCTGTTTCCATCTAGATGGCAACTTCATAATACCTTTCTCGTAGAAGCCTTCTTATTTGCGAAGAATTCGGACAGCCACTTTTCACAAGCCTCTTTTGAGTTCAACTTCACACCACCAAGGGCATTCGCCATGGACAGGAACAGGTGGTAATCACTTGGCGCTACGTCCGAGCTATATGGTAGATGCGATAAAACCTCCCATCCGAGCTCCCGTAGCTTCTGACGAGTCATCAACGAAGTGTGTGGTCTGGCGTTGTCCTGGTGGAACACTACACCCTTCCTGTTGGCCAATTCTGGACGTTTCTGGTCGATCGCCTGCTTTAAGCGGTCCAGTTGTTGGCAGTAGATGGTAGAATTAAGCGTCTGGCCATATGGGAGCAGCTCATAGTGGATGATTCCCTTTCAATCTCAGCAAACACACAGCAAAACCTTCCTGGCCGTCAATACCGGCTTGGCCACTGTTTCAGACGATTCACCGGCCCTCGACCACGACCGTTTTCGCTTGATATTGTCGTATGTGATCCATTTTTCGTCGCCAGTCACCATCCGCTTCAAGAATGGGTCGAGTTCGTTCCGTTTCAGCAACATATCGCAGGCGTTGATTCGGTCCTGAAGGTTTTTTTGCATCAAATTATGCGGCACCCAAACATCAAACTTTTTGTTGTATCCAGCCTTCTGCAGATGGTTCGAAATGGTTTGGTGACTAACTAATATGCCAGTTTATCTCGATGTATTCTATGATTTGATCGGTATTTGTCGTCACAGGTCTTTCGCCGGCTGGCTTATCCATGGTGTCGTTTTCACCGGCTCTGAATCGTCGAAACCATTCCTCCGCGGTTCGAAGTGATAGAGTACCATCCCCCAAAACACCATTAATCTCACGGAACGTTTCTCTAGCGGATTTGCCTTTAACGAAGGAAAACTTTAAAATAGCGAAAATTTTGGCGTTAGTGAACTCCATGTTTACACGTCTATATCTGTTGAACGCAATATCCAAACTAATCATGCCTTTCAAATTATGTATAGTGTTGCCAGATATGAGCTCTGTAGCGCTTTGTACATAGCCGCGAAATTCAAAAGACAAAAAAGCAGAAATGTAAAAGGGAACGAACCAACAACCAAATATATGGGAATATACATGTATTTTATGACCGATCCCTTCAAAACAAACGCCAAACAAAGGCCACAACTAGATAATGGATTTTTATGATCCAACCCTTAAATGTTTCCTAAAGTTAGCCTAAGTTAGTGGAATCGAATTTCGATCCTAAAAAAATGTAAAATGTATTGTACAAATATAAGAAACTTTTGTTCTAACATTTTTTAAAATACCTTAAAAAATTTCAAAATACAAAAATTTGTATGTTCGCAACCAAGCTATTTAAACATTTTTAAATAGTTTTTTAAATTTCTATTCGACTAACTTTTTTGATCAAACGTTTAAATAATAAGAACAGGAAGATACTTTGCAGTGGATATTTGTTGTTTTCCTGCTCATGCAACTTTACTTATCGGAGGTAGCACCCGAAATGACGCAAATGTTAGTATATCTGGGAAAATCTGCATTCTTAAGATGTTGTTAATTTGTGAAGGTACCCCTTCTTAAAGTCCTTTGTACAATTTAGCGTTATGTATCTTCGATTGTTAATTGTTTTTTAAGTTTGTGCTTACTAAAAATGAGAAAAACCAAAACTAAAATTACAAAAAAAAATGTTTTCTAATGTCACATTTTTGTTTATTATTAATACACATATTCATATATAATACACATAATATCAAATTTATTTTTGTTTGAGCAATACTTGAATCGGTTTTTAAAAATCCGATGGTGACCCCATCCGCTTTGCACTCTTTGCATCAAAAACTTATGAGAGTAACATAGGTGCATAGTAAGGCTTTGAAATACCGTCCTTTCAACCAGTGGTTTCAAATTTATGTCCCCAGTAAAACCCTATATCCTGGAAATATATTTTTTTTAACATACTCGAATATTTCCATATTTTTCATTTTTTTTATGTTCAAGCATAGTTCTAGCCTTTTTATATTATATGATACTTCGTATTTAAATTTATTTTCCTAATCGTAGTTGTCTATATTTTAAAATGTTTCTATATTGTTAAATTGTTTTGGCAGGTTATTTGTTTTGTCAAATACTAACTCATTTGGACAATAGCTATGTGCCGTAGATGGGTCGTGTTGAAACAGTAAACGAAGTATTGAAGCCTTACGTCCAAATGCCTTTTTCGACTGATATGTAAGATCGTCTGTATTTATGGTTCTGTGACTTCCTTTGACTCTTCCCTCATTCTAATGGTGGTGGCGGTAGATGATATTGTATATGTGATATTAAAATATTTGTAGAAATCACTTATTGAATTTTTATATTCTGTTTCCATGTCCGTAATGAACCTCTTCATTGTTACTTCAGAATAGAAGATTCATATATAGCGACAGTAGTTGCGCGTTGGTTTGTTTGTAAATATTTAAGTCTTTATAAGGGTGGCCATTAATAACCATTTACCGATCTTGGCAATGGACTAACGATGTTTTCTATCACTTTAACAAACTGATATATTGAGGTCTCAGCTATTGTTATAGGAGTTTCAGTGTGCTTGATTTTTTTATTATTTTTATCATTTTCTTTTTTTTTTTCCTTTTTGTATAGTTTTTTAGACATGTCTTCCCAAAAATAGTATCTTTTGACCTTGGCCAATGTTTTCATAATGGCTAATTGTCCTCCCTGTACCCGAAAGTCATGAAATGCAGAAAATATAGATTTTTTTTCATTATTAGGTAGGATCGCATGATTGAGTAGCGCTATGCCTAATGTCCTCAATATTTTATTGCCCATTTAACAGGCGGGCCGGTACTGTACGGTTGTACTGGCGAAAAAAAAGTTTTGATTTGATTGACGTTTTATACGTAAAAGACCTACAGTGTAATTTTATATCCGTATCGAAAGCCAGTAAAAATGGATTTAAAGTACAGTTCGAAAAAAATAATGCGCGTGTAATGGACGGACAGGATGTGTTGTTAAAAGCATGAAATAGCAACGGATTATTAATGTTTAAGAATGATGTGAAAAATTGCTTTGTTTCACTTTGTTTCACTTCTAATGTAACGCAAATGAGAGAATGGCACAATCGGTTCGGTCACCTGAATTATGGAAGTTTGATAAAAATGATCAAGAACAACATGGTATTCGGTTTAGACGCAGGCGTGGGTGATGAAAAAGAACATGTGTGTAAAACGTTTGCAAAATGAGAAATATGCGAAAGGAAATTGTGAAAAGCCTCGGAGAATCTGTCGCGTGACCTTCTTGTCTGAGTGCACAGTGACATTTGTGGGCCAATGAGCAAAATGCTTAATTGGTGGTGCACCTTACTTCGAAACGTTTATCGCCGACAAAACGCGTTATATCTCCGTGTGGTTTCTTAAAACAAGAGACGAGATTTTTGACAAATTTAAAGAATACAACGCGTATGCTGTAAACATACAGTCGTTTAATTTCTCATACGGTACCGCTGGGCGTTGTACATTACCACATTTTGGTGAGAAATTTATTTATTTTAAAATAAACAATTTTTCTAGCCTAGCCTAGCATCCCGTCCTTGCTGTGTAAGAACGTTCTACATGTTAAATGTGCCGGTTTTACTACCTCAGTCTCGGATGCCGTTGTGCTGGTTTTAATTTTTTGTACTGGATCTAGTGCTATACAGATCAAGAGGCAATCTTTTATACAGCAAATTAATAAACGGTTTAAAGAGTTGCTCGGTGATTTCCGTAAAGTTCTTCAGTTGCTGAATGAGTCTTTACGCCCGCTCTTCACTCTGTTCTTCCAGCAACCATGCATCGATTCATATCTCTTGCTACCTTAAGAGCGGGAGTTGAAAATGAAATTTCGGCCTTCTAGTGTAACATAAGAAAAAATTTAAAAGGTTGTCCTCCATGGCTCCAACTCTTGAAGTCAAACCTCGGACCTAATTAGAATTTATTTAGAACTTATATAAAATATATTCACCTTTGCCGAAGTTGGACATATTTGTAGAAGAACATCATCCCAGAAGCTGAAATGACTAACCAGTAAGCCTCTTCACCAAAAACCTAAAAAAAATATTTTTCTTACCTACCAGAATGCTAAGCGGCTACGTAGTAGGCTTCTTTTACTCTAATAGTACGTCACTTGCTATCCATATTATTGTCTTTACAGAAACCTGGCAAAAGCCGGAGGTCTTTCGATATAGGTACACCATATCAATTGACGGGACCGACCTTTGCGAAGAGGAATCCTAATTTCGGGGTACTTCGATTTCGCTTCTGAAGAGATGAATTTGAATTCCTCTGTGTTAAAGTCAAAATCTGCTCAATACCGTATTATTACCCGTTCTTATATACCACTTTAATCCGAAAAGCCTACGTACTGGCATCACTTGCCCGCTATTTAGTCGAAGACGTAAACCAACGTAACGTAAAACCAATAATCAACTCTTTACGCACAATTCAATGGATGACAATGGATGATATTAGGAATTTTAAATATTCTTACTCGAGGCACACCTCATCCTTCAAGATACGTTTACCTTTGCCGATAATACATAGACATCTTTGTATAAGAACATCAGCCGAGTACAGTTACAAAAATATTAACCAAGCCTGGAAGTTAAACTCCCAATCCTAAAACTACTGATCATTCAGTTTCTTCATAGAAAAACGAACACATCTATTGAAAAAGAAGAGTCATCGTGCACAGTTTCCAAACGCTCTTTGATTTCATTGCGTGATTTCCCCTTCAGAAACAAGAATCGCATCACCGACCGATATTTCTTTTTCGATTTTTCTTTCACATGCGGTTAAAATAAAAATACGAGTTCGCTCCGGCTGAAATTTCGACAGTAGCTGTCTACGAGAATACTACACGACAATAAATTACTCTTGCGATACTGGCGCCATCAGACGGTGAAGCTAAGTACTTATCGGACTACCCTCGTATTTAGTTATTTTATTTTGTTTCTCTCTATCATAAATGATAACGTAATCTAGATATTTTTTTTAAGTTAAACTTCTTACGCACATAACCAGATTATGTAAAAAAAATGTTCCCTTTAAATGGACTGATGACTGTCAAAACGCATTTTTACAACCAACTCAGATAGCCAGATTTCAGCAAAGAATTTTGCATAACCACTGATGCAAGTAAGCAAGCGTGTGGCGCAGTTTTATTTTAAAACACAATGGCCACCAACTTCCAGTTGCATACGCATCCATATTATTTACAAAGGGCGAGAGTAATAAAAGTACCACTGAGCAGGAGTTATCAGTCATACATTGGGCAATAACACATTTCAGACCATATATACAAATATGACCAACACTTCATAGTCAAAACTGACCACAAACCACTAACATATTTGCTTTTAATGACTAACCCTAGCTTAAAATTAACACGTCTGAGATTTGAAATGGAGGAATATTATTTTGCCGTAGAGTATCTGAAGGGTAAAGAAAGATATGTAGCTGACGCTCTGTCACGAATAGCAATACAGGATTTACAAAATTATTATTGGAAAAATATGTTTAAATACATAAAAGAGTACATAAGAAAATGTCAGAAATGCCATAAAGCTAAAAAAACAAAGCACACTCAGACTCCGATGGCCACAAAACTTCACTTTCATGGCGAACGGTCGTGTATTTTTCTTGCGCTCCTCGATTTAATTAATAATAATAATAATTATTGAAAAAAACGAACCGCTGTTTGATTAAGATAATAATTATTTAAATCTAATACTTAGCTCGATTCCTTTCGCTTTCGCGTCCGTACGGTACCATATTTGGTAAGATTTAAATTTTACATTATTTATCCAAGTACGGTACTGTGCCCTACTACAATTCCCTATTCCTTACATTTTCTGCAATTCTTTTTATTGCAGAACCTCACTCTCTCCTAGTTTGCGCTCTTTTTCTCATTCCCTATCCTTTCAATCCCGCTCTTATTAAACAAGTACAGTGGTTTAAGGCTACTAGTTTATGTAAAATTGATTATTTGGTGTCAATATATTTTTTATACCCTGTACCCATTAAAAATGGGTGAAAAGGGTATCACAATATGGTGCAAATGTATGTAACAGGCAGAAGGAAGCATCTCGGACCCCATAAAGTATATATATTCTTGATCAGCATCAACAGCCGAGTCGATATAGCCATGTCCGTCTGTCCGTCTGTCTGTCCGTATCAACGCCTAGATCTCAGAAACTACAAAAGCTACAGACATGCCATATATCGTTGGATAGGTAATTAACATACGCAGTACAAGTTTGTTGTTTTATTTTGATATCACCCCCCGCTACCCTGCAAATCGCAAAAAACTGCCACGCCCACAATTATTAACCTAATGCTGTGCAATTCGGCATATGCGTTGGTGCTTATAAAAGCTATCTAATTTTTTAATTTGAACCAAATCGGATAAGAAACACGGAAGGTATGCCACATGCAAAATCTATGGCAAGGGAAGCAGAAGCGCAGCAAAATACGCATTGCGCGACGCCGACTGCGACGTTGGCATCGAAATGTGTATGGCTTTATGACACACGAAACTTATTTTCTTTTTTAATAGAATATTGTTTCATTTATTTATTGATACTGAATAAATAAATTGTAAGAATGTCTAAGGGTACAGGGTATTTTGCAGTCGGGAAACTCGACTGCTGCTCCCTTACTTGTTTAATAGAATATTGTTTCATTTATTTATTTATACTATTATTTACTATTATTGATTGTAAGCATGTCTAAGGGTACAGGGTATTTTGCAGTCGGGAAACTCGACTGCTGCTCTCTTACTTGTTAATATTTAAATTTCTTGTTTATATCATAAAAAATTTTTGTTAGAATTTAATTTTATGGTATCTGCGCTATAAAATCGTCCAATAAACCGATTTCCGCGTCCCAGCCTAGCATCCCCTGTGCGCTGTGTAAACGTATTACATACTAAATGTGCCGGTTTCATCAGCTCAGTTTCGGATGCAATTTCAAGAAATGTTGGCTTCCACTGTTGCTGCAGTGGATGTCGCGCGGTTCAAAAAGAGACACGTTCGAACGTTCATGCGGCAAACTAAAAACAGTTTCAAAGAGTTACTCGGTGGTTTCCGTAAAACCAATGACCAACTCTCTGCGCTTGATTCCCAATTTAGGAGCCGACAACTGCTAAATGAGTCTCCAAAGCGCAAAAAAACCGCTATTAGGGACTCCGTATGCACTGAGGTCGCTTTTCAGCCTGATCAGCTGACGACCATGAAGCCGCTCATAACTCTTACAACCCCAAGAGCAGGAGTTGAAAACACAAATTCGGTTCCTGAATTTGATTCCATAATCGAGCATAACTCGTCTCAGTTATCTTCCAGAGCATCACTTCAGTAATTCCTCCAGCACGAGTAAAATGGACCCCCCTAAAATCCCCTTTTAAGGGTAATCCATCGTCCGGACCCCCGGTACGGACTGATGTCACGGTCTTACCAACAACACCAAAACTCTTACAAGTGTCTCTCCCCTATAAACACATATTTATTTCACGGCTGGCCCTTGACACCTCAGAAATTGATATCTCGGCTTACATCCAAGCCAAATCGAAGGCCGTTGTTAGACTGGAGGACATTCGGAAGCTCAAACTTAACTTACACGAGGCTTACGTCATCTTTCCAGATACGTGTACCTTTGCCGATGTTCGATACGATTTGTTCGCCCAGCTTTTGGCCAGAGAAATTTTTCGTACAGGAACATCAGCTGAGTACAGTTAAAAAAATGTTAATAAGCCTGTGGAAGTTTAACTCCCACAGCCTAAAAACCCTGAACCGTCTTCTGTACCTTAACCATCTTCCTCAAAAAATCAACAACATCTATCACTCTTACCTATAAAAATACTAGGGGCTTCGGAGTAAGCTCCCTAAACTGTATTCTTATAGTTCATCATTTGCATTCCAGATTATAGTATTCACAGAAACTTGGCTAAAGCCGGATATATTTAGCTTCGAAGTTTTACCAGATAGGAACAACACTTTATAAGGGAACATTACGAAGATGAGAAAGAGTCCTAATATCTATGGATTCCGATTTCGCAATGAAGAAGTGAAATTACCAAATTTTGAATTCCTCTGTGTTAGAATCACTTTAACATCTCAATCGTTTATCTGTTAATTACCTCTTTGGAATCTTCAGATAATATGGATACCCCTATTTCGGTAATCCATTTTTTGACAATTGCCTTCTACCTTTACAGCTGAGTTTTCTTGGAGTTTTTAACCCACTTGCTCTGTATAGGACTCTGTCCTCTTTTATTTAAAAAAAAATTGATTATGTCACTCCCATGATTTTCGTTTAAAAATTGACATTATTCATAGAATTTCACCTTCGAAGAAACATACAAAAATCTGACAACTATGCACTTATGTACTCTACAAGAGTTTTTATCAGCTATATAAAAATTTAACAATATACGAGGTGTGATAAAAATTGACTTTTTTTTGATAACCGAAAAATAATTTGCATCAAGTTTTGTGTAAAAAAAAATTAAATGCTCCAAAACGCTTAAAATTTTGACAGGGGCATAAGGTGACATTGTTCCGAGTGAAAAAAACTATTTAAAAATGGTACAAACTATAACAATTATGTACATAAAAAGAGTTTCTATCAACTATTTATATATTTATGGCCTAGCCACTTTAATGCGTTGGTATGTGCGCTCGCGGCCTAAGTGTTTTGTGACACTTGCATGGGGGTGTCACCTTACGCATGCGCTTACATGTGCCTGCAAGGGATCAGTCAACAAATGTATTATTTTTTATCTAGGCATAAGACCGATACTTTTTAAAATATTTTTTTTTATTTTAATATATACCAAGGACCAAAAAGTGTGGATTGTTATACATTTATATTAAATTTTCATTTCGAAATTTTCACTAGCATGCCCTTCCGATAATGTATAATGTTTTGGGTACACTAATAGGAAATATTTTTCGGTCTATTTCAACAGTATAATAATCTTCCGCGTCCCTATAGAAACGCCGGATGGATACCAGCTCAGATTTCAGGAAATTTATAAAAGACTTTCGAATGACCATACATAACCCCAGGAAACTTAAAGAAGCAAACTCAGTCAAAATAGACTTCAAATTTTTTTTTTTTTATTTATTTATTTAGCGTCGGAATCAGTTCAGAGCCTTCTAAATGTAACCAGACGAGGGTAATGGAGGATTACATTTTGCTTCATAAACACTTAACTAACTTACATTTAAGAGTTTGGCGGGGAATTATAATCTTACGATATTATACGGGTAGATTATGTTACATAAAGACTTAACTAGATTACATTTAATAGTTTTGCGGGATATTTAGAAGCTTAAGATATAATACGGGTGGGGAGATCAGTGGGGTGAATCCTCTTCAGACGACGGAGGCAGAGAGCATTAGCGAGATCACTTGCCAGAGAGTTTGGGTGAGTTGCCAATTTCTCCGCGTATCGGCTGCTGTGGAGGTTGATCTGATCACCAATCAGAGTAATCCGGAGATTCCTTAGGATAGCGTGATTGGAGACGTACCGGGGGAGCCCGGACGCAAGCCGAGCAGCACGTGTCTGAACGGTTCTCAGCCTGTCAAGCTGGTGCTTGGAGGCCGTTCCCCATATTTGGATGGCATAGGTCCAAGTAGGTTTTAATATTACCTTAATAAGTATGATTTTGGTAGTCAGTTGAAGTCTGCTTGACCGTAGGAGCCAGTCCAGTTTTTTAATCTTAACAAGGCACTTGGCCTTGACCGCTGTGATATGGGCCCGCCAGATGAATTTCCGGTCCAGGTGGACTCCCAGGTAACAGTGGGAATTGACGTTGCCTATCAACCCACCGTTGAATGTTAGGCCGGCGCAGGTGCTGGGACGGAGCGCGAAGGTCACACAAGCAGACTTAGCACAATTGATGGCTGTATTCCACTTGGCTGCCCAGACTTCAATGTCGTGCAGCCATTCTTGTACTGCATTCGAGGCCGTTTGCAGGGACATGTGAGACGCAAGCATGGCTGTGTCGTCGGCGTATGTAGCCAGTAGTACCTCAGTACTTGGAGCACTTGGGGACGGAACTGGCATATCTGCTGTGTACAGGGTGTACAAAAAGGGCCCGAGTACACTTCCTTGAGGAACTCCTGCGTTCATGGCCAGCATTCTCGATCGAGAGTCTCTCACTGCCACCTCGAAAGTCCGATCGGTGATGAAGGATCTCAGGATATTATAGTGTGGTCCTGGAAGAAGAGCCTTGATTTTATACTGGAGTCCCTCGTGCCATACCTTATCAAAAGCTTGCTTGACATTGAGGAAGACTGCTACTGTGTAGAGCTTGGACTCGAGGGCGTGCGTTACGCGATTGACTAGACGGTGGACTTGTTCCGGGCAACCGTGTGACTTCCTGAAGACAAATTGATGTTTAGGTATGTATCCTGATACCTGCGGCAGATCCATCAATCGTTTCTTCAGAATTCATTTGAAGGCCTTAGAAAATGTTGAAAGTAGACTTATTGGGCGGTAGGAGTCTATCTGCGTTGGAGGTTTGCCGGGTTTGGGAATCATAACGATCGTCGCACGCTAATGCCATAACTCCTTTATGAGGAAGGTATTTGGCTGCACGGTTGTCAATACCATCGGGTTCAGGTGTCTTCTTCAATTGGAGGCCCTCTAACTGCAAGGTGACTTCTTGCGGCGTGGTATGTCTTATTGGATGGGTTGGTGGAGAAGGCACAATCAAAAAGCTAACGACTTCTTCTCGGTGGGAGTCGTCCGTCAAACAAAAGGGGGTGAAAGTGGAAAACAAGTGCTCTGCAAATGCGTTCGCTTTGTCACAGTCTGTTTTGAGCCACAGGCCACTGTGTCCCAAAACGGGCGATTGGCAGAGCGGCTGCCTCTTCATTCCTCTCGTTAGCTTCCATACTGAAAAGTCGCTGCTATTGTCAGGGCCGGCTCCCTCAAGAAGGCTGTTGAAGTTTTCCTGTCGGTTTTTGGCAAGCATCCGATGCAGTCTGTTAGTGACACTAGAGAGGGACTGCTTAGTTGCAGGATCTCCTGTTGCTATTAAACGCCTCCTGAGGTGTCTTTTGAGGTTCAGAAGAGCTCTTGCCTCCGGATTTAGTATCGGTCTATTAACTGTTTTCGGGCTTGCTTGGCGTGGTGAAGGAGTAGCCTGTTGTCCTGCTTCAATGACAGTAGCAGTGAAGCAATCGACATAAGCATCCAGCTCGTCGCTAGTGCTGATGGGCGAATTGAGCGCGACATTATCCTCAATGAGTGCTTTAAATAGAGCAACATTTTGCATGCGGGGGCAGTGTTCTAGGGGTTCCCTGTAAGTATTGGGCCTCCTCGTCCAATTCAAAAAGAAGCGGGAGATGGTCAGATGAAAGCTCCGTGAGGGCTCTCACCTGGATTTGTTTCTGTCTGAAGCCTTTTGACATTCCAAAGTCAATGGCGCTGGGAGAGGCGCTTATCCGGTAGGGGTAGCAGGTAGCTTCGCCTGTAGCTACAATGTCAATGCCCTCGTCTGCTAGAGCAGAGAACAAAGCCCTGCCTCTGGCACACATTCTGTGGTTGCCCCACCACCTATGTTTGGCGTACCAGTCCCCTGCAGCAAGGAATTTCCTGCCGAGTTGGGAGAAAAGTGGTAGAAAGTCTATCTCCGTCCACCTGTAGGCAGGGGGGCAATAGACCGAGGCAACATCGAAAGATCCTCTGCTTGCAGACAGTTTAATGCCGACTGCTTGTAGGTGTTCTTCCGACAGTGTAAAGGAGGATTGATGGGAGATTGAGGATCTTATAAAAATTGCCGCTCCTCTATGCAGCCTGCCATCCGGGTGGTTGGCAGAGTGTAGGGTGAAGCCGGGAGCGTGTGTTGAAGTGCGTCTCGGACAACATGAGGATGTCGATGTTATGGAGTTCTATGAAGGCAATAATCTCGTTGATCTTCAAAGAGGCCCCGTTGGCGTTCCAGGATGCTATTTTAAAACGACCCATTATGAGAGGTGGTGACAGGAGGGAGCAAGCGAAGGATAACTTGCATGAAGGAATCTATCATCCTGTCGATCTTTGTGACGAGCAGATCCAATTTCACATCCAAATTATCGTTACTGCTGGTGTCCGGGGCGGGTTGTAAACTGGTGGTATACTGGGCTGTCCGATTTGCGTGACCGTATTATTATCCGTATTAATTCTTGCTACGCTCGCGTAATTTTGCTTGCCAAAGGTAGGGGTAGTCTAGGTAGAGGCGATGGAATGATTTTCTGCTGCTGCTTATTTTTAAAGTTAATTTGTAGAAATTTTTTGCAACCTTTAAAGTTGGCTGCGTGAGAGTTGCCACAGTGATAGCAGCATTTAGGATCGTCCGGTCCGAGATTGCATTCGGAAGTTGGATGGTTCCTTCCTCACTGCCTGCAAATGTGGTGTCGGGTGCAGTATGCCTTGGTGTGACCGTATTCCTGGCACCAAAGGCATTGGACAGGCTCGGCTTGTTTTCGCGGCTTTTCCCAGGAAACTTTGTGTCTGCAGACAGCAGAAATGTTTTTAACGAGGTAGTTACTCTCGTCTTTTTTGAGGTCAATGAACCTCATGTTCAGTGGGTGTTTCGTGATTTTGTTAATCGGGGTGTAGATGCGGAGGACGTGGTGACCTTCTTTCAGCAGGAATTCGGTTATTTCCTCCGACGGAACATCGTGATGAATGTTGCGCATGACAATGCGGAAAGGCCGATCCTCAGGTAGCTGGTGGTGGTGAAAAAGTGTACCCTTGCCGCGGAAGTGACGGGCCACAGTCCTGTAGTCGTCAGATGAGTTGCACTGAATGGCACAATCACCTGAATTTAAGGTTTTAACTGTGAATGTGGGTCCAATGAGGGCGTCCAGTTCTTTGGCAAATTCCGGAAAATTAACCACGCCAGGGACCGTGATTCTTGGAATTTTTGATTGACGCCGAGTTAGTGAGGGGGCGCCGGCCTTCTGGTTGGTTATACGGTTCTTTTCGGCACGGCTGATCGCTGCTTGCGAGGTAGACGGTTCCATGTCTTCGATGTATGCTAAATCCCGGAAACGATTTTTGCGGACATTGTCCTCCTGATGAGGGACTGCCTTTTTACGGGTTATTTTGGGGGAAAGAGCTGAGCCGGCTCTTTTATAGGAAACGTCTTGCCATCCTCTAAGGTGAACAGTGGTGATCGGTGAGGTTGTTACAGCCACATTGATTTGGCTCTTGCTTATTGTGGTAGACCATACACTACCATTTAGTGTCGGTGTAGAGTTATATTGGGTTGATATTGTGGAAATACTTGAGGTTGTTGTGCTAGTTGTAGTACAAGTTGTGAGATCCCATGGGGCGCAGATGGCTGGATATTCGCATGATCCGCCAATATGTGAGGATGCTTCCTTACCAGCGCGCATTAGTAATGAACCGAAGTCACCAATTGTCTCCATTGCGCCGGATTCAATTGGTGTACTTGGCGATGGATTGTCCATGTCTTCTAGCAATTGCTTAAAACTTTATTAGATAAAGTTAAAGAATTGCCAGAAGTACATTCGCAGAGCAGGTTCGAAAGCCGGTTAAACTTATGACCCAGACAGAGCAATAACGGTAAATAAAGCTTAAAGCTTAAGCTTCAGTAGCTGATCGCCACGCGGCTACCAGATAGCAGGCTCGGCGACAAAATATAAATTATTATTTGATTTGAATGACAATTAAATCACTTATTTAGCACTTTCTGCACTCGCAGATTAATTAGAATATTGCCACAAACGTGGACTTGTCCATATAACTCAAAGTGAGTCTTTATTGAAGTGGTACAAGAAAAACGGTGAACCAGAGAAACAGACGCGCCTTACTCATACGAGAGATCAGGCGAGAATACTTCAAATTTCAAGACGCATATCAATTTTGAAAAACACTTAACTAACGATCCAATTCTACAATATTCAGATTTTGAAAAAACAGTCACAATGACCACCGATGCGGGTAATTTTGCACTGGTGACTGTATTGTCACAAGAAGCAAATAGTTGTGGCAGACCAATATGCTTCGCCATTAGAACCCTAAACAACAACCAAACACGTTATTCTATGATTGTAAAGATTATGCTAGGTATCATTTGTTCAATCAAATATATTTGACCTTACTTGTATGGACATAAACACTATTCCAATGTCCCTAAGTCCGTTTAATACTTTTAGAATTGAAGATAGAAAACCGAGCTAAACCCTTCACTCCTAGTTAGCCATTTAGAAATCAAATCAGAAGAGAAATATCCGAACTTTTTTTTTATTTAGAGAAAGTCACCGTTTTGACTGTTGTGTGTGCCTATCATATTTTAGGGTAAGGCAGCTTTCACAGTCTGAGGGTTTGTGCAACCATTTCCGTTGGACCATGTACCGTTGGATATTGGACGTTGATAGAGACGGATGTCTATATTATTAATAACAATTACAACCTGAAAATCATAGATACATTTTCTAAATAAGCTCAGGCTTTCCCCCTACTTACCAGAGGCATTTTAAGTATGTATTTCAAGTTTTAAGGGAATGAAATTTTTTATTTATTTAACCTTATTTATTAGATCCTCTGCCTTCAATTCATCCCTTGTTGTTGCCTTTCTGCGTTCAGCGTTGTCACTTTCCTCCTTTTAGGGTGAAGGCAACACATCAGTGCGATAGCACCTTACATATATATTGTACTAAATATAAATGATTATGAAATACAGGTAACCTTTGAATAACGCCATAGGTACGTTCCAGATAAATTGCGCGTTTTGTAATTCCGCGTTATCTTAAACTTAGTTTTCATATATTTGTTATGTTCCAATAGGTTTTTTTATTCAAAATACATACTAAATAACAGATGCACATATATTTCAACTCACTACAAAAATTCAGACTTTCTTTTACAATTAAAAACACAAGATATGAATAATATTACATATACCAGGTGTACAAGTATGAAATGTCCTTTCGAACATATAGATGTCTCGCAAACCTAAATATTTATCGATTGTCATAAAACTTTGACAGTGTGAAGTGTCAATATCGACTGTCAAACCACCATAGTTTCGCGCCAATCGAACGTCATTATCGTTTACTCTCAGTGCAGTCAACATGTCGAGTTTCGTGCCGAATAAAGAGCAAACGCGGACAGTGTTAATTTTCTGTTTTCATTTGAAGAAATCAGCTGCGGAATCGCACCGAATGCATGTTGAAGCTTTTGGCCAACAAGTACCAACTGTGAAAACGTGTGAACGGTGGTTTCAACGCTTCAAAAGTGGTGATTTTGACGTCGACGACAAGGGACACGGAAAACCACCAAAAAGGTACGAAGACGCCGAACTGCAAGCATTATTGGATGAATATGATGCGAAACGGTAAATACGGCTCGCTACCAACAACAATTGATCAATTCGAACCGTACTCTTCAGAGAAAACGACCGGAATATCAAAAAGGACAACTCAAGGTTATTTTTCTCCATGACAACGCTCCATCACATACGGCAATACCGGTTCGCGACACGTTGGAAACACTCAATTGGGAAGTGCTTGTGCATGCGGCTTACTTACCAGACCTGGCCCCATCCGATTACCACCTATTCGCTTCGATGGGACACGCACTCGCTGAGTAGCGCTTCGATTCTTACGAAAGTTTGAAAAAATGGCTCGATGAATGGTTCGCCGCAAAGGGCGATGAGTTCTACTGGCGCGGAATCCACAAATTTCCCCAAAGATGGGAGAAATGTGTAGCTAGCGACGGCAAATACTTTGAATAAATGATTTTTTCTTTTTCCACAAAATTTAACATGTTTTTTGATTTAAAAAAAACGACATTTCATACTTGTACACCTAGTACATATGTACCATAAATTTAAATAATTATGTGCACATTACAAAATTTAAAACATCGCTTGAAAAAAAAATATTAAAAATACAATTAGCACCAAAATCTTAAACATTTGCTATGAAGAAAAGGCGTTAAATTTTTTATTATAAAAATAAAAATAAATAAATAAATAAAAATTCATTCCTTTTTACATGTACATATACTTTCAATATTTTTTATCTTTACAGAATTTTATCACCGGAAACTAAAATTTTTATGCTAGCGCGCTAAGTGTTTTTAATTCTGCATTTGGAATAGCAGTAGCCTTTTTATAAATCTACGAACTTACGCTTCTGTTGCTTTTACCTTAAATGAACATACATTTTACAAGTCATCTTTTGATTGACTTTTAAAAGATAACACAGCTTGAATAATTCGGGAATTGATAGTGCGCACCCCAAGGAGGGGAAAGCAAATCTTATGACTTTAGAAAGATTGAATGGTAAGTTATTTCTATACTAAAAACATTCATAAGGGTAATAAGGGTACAAGGGTAATTAGTATTCGAAAAAATAAATATGTAAAACTGAAACGTAATTTTCCCCGTCATACAAAGTATGTATTCGTGATCTGCATCGGCATTTAGCCATGTTTGCCTATCCATTCGCTTCTGGTGGGTCTGGAAGGGAGTTTAAAATTGATTTATTTGGAGTCCTTTAAGATGTAAGGTGCAGTAATCATGAAAAATCAATCAGGAATCAGGAGTTTATTACTTTTTTTGTTACTAAACCTCTTTAAGAATATAATAACCTATGTATATATAATACCCAGAGCCAAAGAGGCCGCACTTTGAATATCTAAAAACTTTTGAGTTTGACGACCTGGAAACGTTTTTACCCAAACGTTATATTTATTTTTATACCCTGTACCCATTAAAAATGGGTGAAAAGGGTATCATAATATGGTGCAAATGTATGTAACAGGCAGAAGGAAGCATCTCGGACCCCATAAAGTATATATATTCTTGATCAGCATCAACAGCCGAGTCGATATAGCCATGTCCGTCTGTCCGTCTGTCTGTCCGTATCAACGCCTAGATCTCAGAAACTACAAAAGCTACAGACATGTGCCATATATCGTTGGATAGGTAATTAACATACGCAGTACAAGTTTGTTGTTTTATTTTGATATCACCCCCCGCTACCCCGCAAATCGCAAAAAAAAAACTGCCACGCCCACAATTATTAACCTAATGCTGTGTATGCTGTTCGGCATATGCGTTGGTGCTTATAAAAGCTATCTAATTTTTTAATTTGAACCAAATCGGATAAGAAACACGGAAGGTATGCCACATGCAAAATCTATGGCAAGGGAAGCAGAAGCGCAGCAAAATACGCATTGCGCGACGCTGACTGCGACGTTGGCATCGAAATGTGTATGGCTTTATGACACACGAAACTTATTTTCTTTTTTAATAGAATATTGTTTCATTTATTTATTGATACTAAATAAATAAATTGTAAGCATGTCTAAGTACAGGGTATTTTGCAGTCGGGAAACTCGACTGCTGCTCCCTTACTTGTTATTTTAGGTATTAAAACGATTTTAAATAAACAAGCCAATTTTGTTAGTTGTTATATAGATTTGCGTAAAAATTTTTCCCAATCCAAATGACTACTTTAAAAGAATTGAACAAATAGGAAAAAAAATTAAAACTTCCTTTTTTTTTTGTTTGAATGTTTTGTTGACTGTTATCCAGTGAAAATAAACCAAATAAAAAATTTCATATAACAAAGGGATATTGATCCAAAAACCCTCTTCTCTTTTACTTAAGAACTCGAAGCTAGCTCCTTTTAAATTAATACAATTAAATACCTTTTTAATTGGATATATCCTTCATAATTTAAATGAAAGCAGTTTTTTACTGTGATAGGCATTACGCCGGTATAAAGTACAGGTTCATTCTGTAACACGTATCCGTCCCTTATGTCAATTTAACACATTTTTAATTTTTATGTCGATTTTCGTTCATTAGTTGCAAAAATATTTTGATAAAAATTTGGCTCACTGAACTAAATTTGACGAAAATTATAAATCAAGAAGAATTTTTTATCTAGGATGCTTGGGGGCGTGGCAACACAAAATGTAATTAATCTGTCCCTTGTGTCAACGCTAGATGTGATGTTGCTAAGGGAAGTAAAACTGGTTTTTGGTGGTTCTTTTGTTCAATTTAGTTTTCATAAGGTTGGGAGACCAATATTTGAAGCAACGATGTCACCAAGAAGATACAAAGAAGTTACAAAATGCTTGCGATTTGACGACCGTGAAGAAAGAAGAAATCTGCGTCAACGCTACAAGTTACCAGCCGTTTGCGTAATCTTAGAAAAATGGGTAAATGGGTGCATCGCTGGAAAATATTGTATACACCTAGACCAAGATTGACGGTAGATCAGCAACTATTTACTGAATATATACCATCGAAACCACACAAATATGGCATCAAACATTGGGTACTATGTGATGCAGATACTTTTACATATACGATGTTGATGTATATGTGGGCCGCAATATAAATTGTGACGCAGAACTAAATCAAGGTGAGAGAGTGGTTGTGAAGCTCACTGAAGGTTTGAATAGAAAAAATGTCACATGCTTTAATTTCTTTACATTATATGGTTTGGAAAAAACACTAAAAGAGCGGCAGATGACGTTGGTAGGCACAATTAGAAAAAACAGAAATGAACTGCCTCCATTGATCATCGATATAAAGATAAAGCCGATTTTTAAACTTGATCTACGTGCAACAAAAATAATGAAAAAAATACAAAAATATCACTCCGAATTTGTGTTTTGAGCCAACATTTTTTTTATACCCTTGAAAAGGGTATTATAATTTACGCATTAAAGGAAGCATTTCCGACACCACAAAGTATATATATTCTTGATCAGCATCAACAGCCGAGTCGATATAGCCATGTCCGTCTGTCCATCTGTTTCTATTCAAAAATAAACAGTAGTTTTAAAGCTAGCGTTTTTAAATTTTTACCAGATCATTATTTTTGTTGCACGCAAATCAAGTTTAAAAATCGGTCGGATCGGACCACTATATCATATAGCTGCCAAGCTATCGCAACCGAATCAAACATTTAGTTGTATGACATAGTCATACACGATTTTTTAAAGTTTGGTCCGGATCGGACCACTATATCATACAGCTGCCATACAAACGACCGATATGAAAACAAGTCTTTGCAAGGAAAACTTTTTTGTTTTCCAAGCTATTGCAACCGAATTCAAGATATATTCATTTGACATATCCACACACGATTTGTAAAGGTTTGGTCCGGATCGGACTACTATATCATATAGCTGCCATACAAACGACCGATATGAAAACAAGTCTTTGTATAGAAAACTTTTTTGTTTTCAACGATATACAATCTTCGGCAAGCCGAAGATAACTTTTCTCACTTTTTTTTGCTAAAATTATGTTATATTATTTTAATATTTAAAAGTTTTTTTTTTAATTGTAACATTTAAAAAAAAATAAATTTCAATTATTGTTACATTTTTGAATCTGTGGTCAAGACTAATTTTTTGCGATATTTTTTGGTCCCCATTATCTTGAGTTTAAGAATTATATCAATGGCGTCCATAGGCGTAGTGCAAAGATTGCCTGACATGCAGATCTCCAGCACGTAGAGTTTTCTGTGGCTGAACACTATACCACGATCCCGTAATGCAAATTTGTTTAATTATTGCCGTGTATAGCCATTTAACTGTCCTCATTCCCCACTTTAAACCTATAGCCTTATGACCTGTGCAGAGAGAATCTAGTTGTGGCGGTTAAAGCTACTTTTTTTAACGCTGTTTCGGCAATAGAGGCAATCTCGTGCAGAGCTGTATCTCTTTACACACGTGATGATCGCCCGAAACGGTCACTTGGTAAATATTTAAGTTGAGGTGTTCACGGACAAGTTGCCAACGTCTTGCTTAAGAAGAATAACAAACTAATGGGTCTAAAGTCATTTGTGGAGGAATGCGATGGTTAGCTTGCCTTCGGGATGAAGAGAACGTCTCTGGAATAATGCCATTTTTGACGATTGTCCACAAAACTTTGAAGCTGCTTTTTGCACAATTTAGGGTCTTATCATATTACTCCGCGGATCAACTTGAGAAAAAAGTGCTTGTTACCTTATGTTGGCACTCTAGGCTGGATGAAGTCCAGGTGCCGTCAGTGTTTTTAATGCTACCTATGCTGGGGGGGCCGTTTTCGATAATATATATTTCAGTCGAGAGGAATAAAGAACTTGAGTCTATATTTAAAAAAAATTATTTTGGGGCACTTCAAAATTTTGCGTTCTTGTTTAGTAACTATGTAGAAGGCGTCAGCTAAATACCTATATCTCCTAAAATACGTTGAAGTTTAAAACATTTAGTCGAAGTCGACATACGGGGGAGGTAAACTGTTCTCAGGCATTTGTTTTGGAACCGCTGGATTCTGATGTGGCTTGATACGCTTGTCGTGCGCCACAGCTATATGCCATAGATCCAGATTTGCTTCAGGATTGCTTTGTAGGTAAGCAGTTTGAGTTTTTCCTTGAGTTTGGACCTTCTTCCCTTGAAGCCATTGGAGTTGCTTGAGTCGTAGGTCGGCCTGGTTGCGCTTGTTGATCAGGTGAGGGCGCCATGTGAGCCTGCGGTCCAGGGTCAGCCCTAGGTATTTGGGAGTGTTATTCAGGGTAATGGTTTCCCCGTTGAGTGTGACGGGGGGCATTCCCCTTTGCGTAATTCAAAGGTTGGAATTCTTCTTAGAATAGTTATATTGTATATATATGGTATATTTAGCAGATCATTGTTAAATATTTCAATAAATAAATAAGGTGTTTATCAGAAACATGTTACCTAGGTGGGCTCTAGGCAGTGTCCCGACTCCTATCGCCGTGCTGGGTTTGTTATGCGTAGCCTAAGAAGTTGTGAGATTGGCGAGTTAAATGACAGTAAGGAATGTTTTGCCAAGTTTATTAGTCCGAGACAGAGCTTTCATAGAACTGAAGCCATGCCCATGCCCATGCCCTCTTTTTCTTCTATAAGTGGCGTGTGAGTACCGAAGCAATCTTACTTTCAATGATGTTCGTCTATTGTGTGCAACTTCAGAACTTTCTTAGTTTTCGACAATGTATTGGCCTTACCGGGAGGCTATTCACTTCCCCAGATAAATTCGCGCCGACGCAATGGTCTATCGTCAGACTAAAAAAAATGGAATTGTTAAATTAAGGTGTTTATTGGTGTATGTTTTGTAAAGCGAAATAAACCAAATTTCGAGGTTTTTTTCATATTTTACTATTTAGATATACTCACTCAAACGCTATAAGTAAAATGAAACGCAAAAAATTGGCACGGCCTATTTTAACCGCGCAGTTCGGTCATTATGGCCGACTTGGTGATCTCTTGGGTAAAGGCATCGGTCTGACCTGATCCAGTTTGGCCTGTCGAGATAGAAGGAGAGTTGAACACGTTTACGCAGTAAACTCAAAATGGTTTCCGGGAGGTTCGGAAACAATTCGTGTCATTAAGTGAACAGTTTCTGCATCTCGAATCTCTATTCCTGGGCCTTCCTAAGTGAATCTCCAAGTCGAAAAATTCCAAAGTTAACAAATGAATATATGCACGACTTCTGCTTAACATTTGCCATTCAACAATGTGATGTATGTTGCCCCAGGCGAACAGCCAGTAAATCTGGCTTTAAAATCTGTCCGTGTGGACAATCATTAAATGGTTTGGGTGTGACATTGACATAAGGGAGGTATGTGGAATGTATTTTTAAGGGAGTTAACTTAGGTTTCTATTGATGGAGGAGGTCAAACGGGTGTTTCCTTTTAGGCGTCTTAGGGATTGGCTGTTATCTAGGAGGTTGATGGCCAGGTAGTTGGGGTGGTTGTCCGGTCTTTTTGTATATCTTTCGCTGAGTCGGGTGATCTCCTCTGCTACCGAAGGAATTCCAAGCTCTTTATGGATTATTGAGTTTTCATGGTACGGATGGGCATAAGATTTATTCTGAAACCGCTGGATTCTGATGCGGTTAGAACAGCTTGCCGTGCCCCACAACGGTATCCCATAAATCCAGATTGGCTTCAGCACTACTACAAAGTAGAATAAGCAGTTTGAGTTTTTCTTTGAGCTTGGACCTTCTCCCCAGGAGCCAGTGCAGTTGCTTAAGTCGTAGGTTGGCCTGGTTGCGCTTGTTGATCAGGTGAGGGCGCCATGTGAGCCTGCGGTCCAGGGTCAGCCCTAGATATTTGGGAGTGGTATTCATAGGGATGATTTCCCCGTTGAGTGTGACGGGGGGCAAACCCCCCTGCGTAGTGCGAAGGTTGTGTGGGAGGATCAGCCATGGATCAAGAGCATCCAGTTGTCTCTGAATGATGGCTGATGCTTCTTGCGGATCTGTGGCGGAGGCTAGGAAGGCGGTGTCATCTGCATATGTGGCTACTGTGAGTTCCGAGAGATGGTGATGGGAAGGTCCGCTGTGTAGAGTGTGTATAAGATGGGTCCAAGAACACTGCCTTGAGGTACTCCTGCTCTTATAGGCCTAGGCGTGCTGATTGATGATCCGCATCTCACTCGGAATTCTCTTTCTTCTGTGTACGACTTGAGGAAGGCCAAGTGGGAACTTCGAAGGTGGAATTTAATTTTGAAAAGGAGTCCAGGGTGCCAGACTCTGTCAAACGCCTGTTTGACATCCAGCATAACGGCGCGCCAGTACTCCGGTGGTATGCAAGCGTCTGAAGCCAAAATGGTGATCAGGGATCAGTCCGGCCTCGGTCAGTTCTAGCAGTACTCTGCGCAAAAATACTCTTTCAAGTATTTTGGACAGGATTGCCATCAAGCTATTCGGATGATACGAGGCTAAATTGGCTTCAGGTTTTCCAGGCTTGAGAAGAACAATTACCCTAGACGAAGGCAGCTGTTGAAGATGTTAGCCAGCCTTTGGGAACAGATTAGGGGCAACATTTTCAGTGCTGTTGCATCGATTCGGTCAGGTCCTGGTGACTTGCCATTTTTTAGGAAGGCGATCTCCTGCGCAATCTTCTCTGGTGCGATGGGCTGTACTTAAGGGCCAGGAGCACTTGGGCTGTTTATGAACCTTATGGTGGAAACACGCTCTTCGCCAGTGCATCTGTCGAAAGGTGAGAATGCACTATGTAGATGGTCAGCAAAGGCTTCTGCTCTTTCGACCTCAGACTGACAGCAGGAACCGTCCACATTGCGCACGGGTGATTTCGTCTTCGCAGGTCTTCTTATGTGCCTCGTGACGTTCCACAGATTGTGCTGCGGGTCTCCAGGTTCCAGCTGGAAGGAGTTCTGCCGTAGGATGGATAGCTTGTGCTTCAGTTCCTTGGCGGCACGATTAAGTGCTGTCTTGTCCCTGGAGTTGCGCGAGGAAAACCAGAGTCTTCTGAGGCGCCTTTTTTAGCCACGAGGGCCGCGATTTCAGGAGACCACAAGTGCAAGTCTCTGTCAGGTGTTCTCGGGGTAGTCGGAGGAGGTGGGTTCGCGAACTCAGCAGCATTGTGCATCTCTTTGGTTAGTTCTTCGATGGCCGCATCTATGTTGCTTGGTGTGGAAAGAGGTGCATCTGGGTTCAGGGAGGAAAGCATCCCGAACGTAAACTTGGGGGCATCTGTGTATTTCCCGGTGAGTCATCTAGGCAGGGTTCTTCAGAGGTTGGGGATGTTTAGAAGCAAGTTTACTGCGCTGTGGTCGGATAGGAGTTTATTGTAGTTGGAGCATGTTATCTTTGAGTGTCCTATGCCCTTGAAGACGGGGAAGTCCGGTTGCTTTGAAGGGTCCACAAACCAGTGAGCCCACTCCGCTCCAGTGGAATGACAGTCCAGACTTTTGCGCTGCAGGTACTTATGGAGCGTTTTGCCTTTCGTTTGTTTGTACGGGACCCCCACCAGGAGTGTTTGGCGTTAAAGTCTCCGGCTGATATGAAGCGATGCTCAACTTCGACTCAACTTGCCCCTCTGCAGCCCGTTGGCGTTACTACTAACTATATTACCATACTAAAAACTATATTGAGTCTTATTTGTTGTACTTTCTGTTGAGGAAGGAAGCTACAAACTGTGTCATCTGCGAGATCATCTTCTCCATCCACCATCCTCTCCATCGTTCCTTCCATGCGGGCAAACATCGCTTCATTCTGGTTAGGTTGTGGGGTTTCGGGTGGGGTTTTAGGGGTTTGTTGAGGATTCTTTGGCTGTGTCGATGGGAGGTGGCTTGTTGATACTCGCAATGGGTCTGGCTATGGGAGCTTGCGGTGCAAATCGTTTTCATTTTGTGGACCTCGGTGTTGTCGCTCGCTGGTTCGAGATTTACAAAAAAGATCCCGTGGTTTTTTGGATTTCCTGCAAATGGGATTGTGTAGATCCCTCACAGTGTGGCCGTGTTTGGAGTTCTTCTTCAATTTCTGTCTGGTCCGTAGTGCGTGCCCTGTTCGCTCTCTCGTCCTTTGGTTGGAAGGTGCGGTGACTTTATTATGTGCGAGCTGCTGGCGTAGGGCTGTGTAGGACTCCTTGTCTGGCATCATTACGCGTACATTGTTGTTTCTCTCCGTTTTGTACGAGAAATCCTTCTTGGTACCTACGGGATTCGTTATAATCTTAACCAGAGTGGTAATGTTGATCACGTCCGGGACGTAGATTGGGGGAGGCTTGAGGGTCGGGTTCGGTTTCTCTGCTGTGTTGGATGCCACTGCCTCTGCAGCAGGTTCGGGTTCGTCATCTGTGTTGTCATGTTCGTCGTTGTCTTTTTTGCTTAAGAGGAGTTCAAAGGAGTTGTTTGTCAGTTTAGTATGCAGGGCTGCGCTGGTGCTAGGCGTAACGTCCGGCTTGTGTTCTCTCCTTGACTCTTTCGCGCGGGCTTGCGCTTGATCGCGCCGGTCTCCGATTGGGAAGAACTTGTGTCGCTACTCGAGCTGCAAAAAAATTATATAGTGAAATATTTGTGGCACACAACCAGCAACGGTAGCGACAGGGGCAGCAGCCACGTTGTAAATGCGCAGTCCCCTTAGTCCCAAGTTCAGACAGGCCGTAAAAAATGGAAATATCAAAACACAAAAAAAAAATAATTCAATTTGACACCGAAAAGGAAGTTACCTTTTTATAGGTCACTTTTATTCAAAATGTTGACTTTGGTAATAATTTGTGATTTGCAAATAATGCAAATAAAAACTTTTACGGAAAATGATAATTTTTGAGAAATTATAATACCTTGCAGGTTAAATTAACTGCAGCTTTTGCTGAAAAGTTCAGCTCGCTTTGATGCTCGCTTATGATCTTGCTGCTTAACTCAGCTCTAGGTTAAGATTTCAGCATGCAGGTTGAGCGCGGCCGTATAGCTTCAAACAGAATAGTGAATTATATGTAACAGTACCTATGTGTAACAGAAACATACCAGTTTGACCATAAAAATGTTTTCTTTGATTGTTTGTTAACAAAAATTTAATTTGGAAAAGAAAAAACGTTCGCCGTAAAATATGAAATGAGGGCGTATAAATATGAATGTATACTTCATTCAGTGGAATTGGTAATGAATAAATTCTGGAGAGAACAAATAATTTGGAAATGCAAATTATCAGCTTAGTTGATACTGCCTAGCTACTAAGTACTTTTAGTTTCGTCACAGCCGTCGGAAAATAAACAATATTAATCAGGCACACCGCCGTTAAATAGGTATTAAATAGGTAACAAAGGTTGTTGCATTTTATAGTCGCATTGCTGAGCCACAAAACCAGTGATTGATATAGTGGGCGAAATTAAGCCCACACAACTCATCGTTGGATTGACAATACATATTTCAAGCCTATGGGAGAATCACCGTAGAGGCAAAGGTAACGAAATCATAGATGGATCGGGGATTACATAATTGGTGCTTAACTTCATTTAAACCTAAGCAGTTTAATTTAACATTGTTGTTAAAATACAAAATATGTGTGTTTGACGCGTAAGTTACGAGTCTTTAGTGCATAAAAATTAAAGTAAAAGGAAAAGTCGCGTTTTATCTCCCAACGTAATGGTTGTGCGTTGTGACATAGTCAAGGCTGTGCACACGTAAGTCGCATGGAGACAGTCGGCCATATACGCGTATAAGCTTTTTAAGCAGCAGCTTTTTAACGGCAGCAGTGCTTGCTACCAAGCTGTTGCTATCATATAAAACAACATCCGAAGGGCCATTTGAGCCCTTCTTGGGTCTCCTTCGATGTAACCTTCGATGCTATCTTGGCCAGATAAGATTGTACTTATTCGTATAAAAATTTCTTACAGCTACTGAGGAAGGCTTAAAGATGGTCAGACAGGGTGAATTGCCTTTGATGCAATACCACGACGAAGTCGAGAAAAATTAAATGCTGGTTACCAATAAGATTGTGATGATACATGAACAAGAGGGCGACGATCTGCTCAACATTGAGTGTAGGTAGAAAAATCAGTCAATTGATTCCAATGCCCCAAACAGAAGAAATTTCTCAGAAAATTCGACACACCCAAAATCGTTAGCGTCAGCTTAACAATGTTATCCAAGAGAAGGACCCTAAAGAGGAATACAAAAAGGCAGCATGAACTGTTAGCGCATAGATTGCAAGTGAGATTGAGTTGGTTGAGAGAATTTAAAAAATGTTTGTACACACTGGCGCGGAAAAAATTATATCAAACCCGTAAAGGAGCTAAAATTCTCCGTTAGCTCAATACACGGGTCCACCGAAGTGAAACCAAAGGATTAATAAATATTGTCCAGTACACTTCGCCATTTCTTCTACTAAGCATGCTTAGCTCGCACAGCTTATCAGCTATGCTGATGGTGATTTCACCGATGTGAGCGCTTCCTCAACCGCAAACGAAGATCTCCCATTAAAAACCAATGTCGCTTTCACGATTCGTATACTAGGCAACGAACCGCTTCACTCCAAAGCCAACCAAAACCATATGGGTATTTCCGACTTTTTAAACAACGAAGTAAAAAAAATGCTGAAAAACGGCATTTGTTCGAGGCCTTGGAGGTCACCTTACAACAGTCCAACCTGGGTTGTGGACCAAAGAGGATCTACGGTAAACCAAACAAGAGGTTGGTCGAAGATTTTGGGAAACTATGAAACTTATTTAAACTAAATAAGCAATATCAAACCTTCAAACTCTTGCCATTCTTATTTCCGTAAAATCTCACATTATTGAATCTTATTATTTAACTCTTGTGCGACAAAGCTGTATCCCTGCGGGAATTCACTCGTAGCATTTCAATTTACCCAGCTCAATTAGAACATTGTGCTATGAAAAAAAAAGAAAGTGTAATTAATTGTAAAGCTTTTGCACTTTCAGTGTTGTCGGTGGCAAAGCATAAAGTGCCATGAGTGGCTCTTGTTACTAAGGGTTATATCAAAAAAACAACCTGGGCACTGAAAGGATTGT
Source organism: Drosophila vallismaia (assembly GCA_035047325.1). NCBI lineage: Eukaryota > Metazoa > Arthropoda > Insecta > Diptera > Drosophilidae > Drosophila > Drosophila vallismaia. The sequence continues at coordinate 395,729 of JAWNPU010000034.1, read as the reverse complement.
CATTTACATATTTCTACTTTTAGTCGGTTTATTAAATGACACTATTTAAAAAAATATATAACTAAATTCTCTGTGCAAACCCTCATATTTATGTAAGCTTTCTTCATTTATTTGGGATCGACTGATACCGATAAACTAAAATAACATTGTTCAAAAAGTCGCGATACCACGTATACCTATAATCTCATTTCAAAATTTTTTGATGTGTTGGAATTTTTGGTTAAATTTTGGATCAAAATTGGTTCGCATAAAAAGAGAGCGGTTGCAGTTAAAATCGAAATTGATCCGGATATAAAAAGTATAATTTGCTGACTGGTGTCGGCCCTTACAAATATTTAAAGACATTTCGGGTAAATTTCCAACACAAGCAATGATCGTATAACATTTAATATTGTATTTATGAAATATATTTAAAAAATCCTGTTCGTTAATTAATTAGAATTATTTTATATCCATGATATTCCATCTTTAAAACGAAAATAAAGAAAAAAAGTGAACAATTTTTTGCTAAGATTTTCGATGACCTTCGAAATCTTCATGAATTGATAACCTTATCTGAATTGAACCTTATCTTGAAATTAGTTTTTATTAGTTACTTCTTACGCCAGTTTTAAATTTTTGTAAACAATTTAACACCGTTACAGAAACTCCAGCAAAAAAAAACGGACCCTGCATTTCAAAAAAACGGAGTAAAAAGTTCCCGTTGTGCATGAATTCAAAAAGGCGATCAACAAGTCATAGGTAAGATTGACAGATGAAGCGGCAAATTTCCTGTTAATTTTTATTCCCGAATATATTTTATTTACTGAATCTTCTTTTTAATAGATAAATTAATTATTAAAATATAATTTAACTAGCAGTCATAAGTTTTAGATTAAACTGCCTAAAACGTAATTATTGGGTTGGGCTGAAAGAAAGGAGCGAGTGGCAAGAATTACTTCTCGGCGATGGTAGCCTAGCAGGATACGCGGTACCCTCGGGCGTAAGAGACGAGGTACTTATATAGGCAAATTATCCGATGACAAAATCTAGAATGGAGATCTGAAATTTATTAGATTTTACCGAATGTTTTTTGTAACGGCACAGGTATTAAACCGGCGAGTGATTCGACGAGGGCTCCGATGGCAATTTGGAACTTTTAAAATTTTTGAATGTTCTTTGAGAAGCCAGTGTATCCAGTTTGTGGACAAAATCGCCAACAACAAATTTCAGGGAAAAAAGTCTATTCTGGAAACAACAATTGTTCTTCACAGATGACTTCTCATTGGGGTCATGGGCCACAAAACCCCTTGTCTATGCTTAGCATTTCAGTCTTCTGCTATTAGGCCTTAACTGCTTTGGTTATTGCAACGTAACTGGTAGTAAACAACTGCGATAATATAAGGGTGTCAAATATCTCTCTTCCGCTTTTTTGTCTTTTGAATTTCGCGGCTATGTACAAAGCGCTACAGAGCTCGTATCAGGCAACACTATACATAATTTGAAAGGTCTTGAAATAAATTACAAAACAACGTTATGCATGATTAGTTTGGATATTGCGATCAACAGATATATACGTGTATACATGGAGTTCACTAACGCTGAAATTCGCGCTATTTTAAAGTTTTCCTTCGTTAAAGGCAAATCCGCTAGAGAAACGTTCCGTGAGATTAATGGTGTTTTGGAGGATGGTACTCTATCACTTCGAACCGCGGAGGAATGGTTTCGACGATTCAGAGCCGGTGAAAACGACACCATGGATAAGCCAGCCGGCGAAAGACCTGTGACGACAAATACCGATCAAATCATAGAATACATCGAGATAAACCGGCATATGGCATCTCGTGACATCGCCCAAGAGATGGGAGTTACTCACAAAACCATTTTGAACCATCTGCAGAAGGCTGGATACAACAAAAAGTTTGATGTTTGGGTGCCGCATAATTTGATAATTTAATTAATTTAATCAACGCCTGCGATATGCTGCTGAAAAGGAATGAACTCGACCCATTCTTGAAGCGGATGGTGACTGGCGACGAAAAATGGATCACATACGACAATATCAAGCGAAAACGGTCGTGGTCGAGGGCCGGTGAATCGTCCCAAACAGTGGCCAAGCCGGTATTGACGGCCAGGAAGGTTTTGCTGTGTGTTTGGTGGGATTGAAAGGGAATCATCCACTATGAGCTGCTCCCATATGGCCAGACGCTTAATTCTACCATCTACTGCGAACAACTGGACCGCTTAAAGCAGGCGATCGACCAGAAACGTCCAGAATTGGCCAACAGGAAGGGTGTAGTGTTCCACCAGGACAACGCCAGACCACACACTTCGTTGATGACTTGTCAGAAGCTACGGGAGCTCGGATGGGAGGTTTTATCGCATCTACCATATAGCCCGGACGTAGCGCCACCTGGTGGTGTGAAGTTGAACTCAAAAGAGGCTTGTGAAAAGTGGCTGTCCGAATTCTTCGCAAATAAGAAGGCTTCTACGAGAAAGGTATTATGAAGTTGCCGTCTAGATGGAAACAGATCACTGGGCAAAACGGCGCATATTTTAACTAAATCCGATCACTAACACAGCAAAAAAGCGGAAGGGAGATATTTGACAACCTTAAAATAAGACCGTTTCCTGATTTTTGGATTATAGATGTCGCTTGCAAATAATTTTTTGCAATTGATTTTGAAATCGCCGTGGGCATTACCTTCCCACGATTCCATGATTTGTGCAATAAAAAGTACAGCCTCTTATTGGAAAGTTGTATTTATTTATTAGGCTGCTTTCTGCCAGCAGCATAAGGTTGACGCGATTTCGTGAGATGTCATTGGTATTTCATATTTATATATGTAGACAGGAAATTAATTATTTTGATTGCTGAAATGCGAGCTGTTGGTATTTTAAAGGTTTATTTAATGTGGATGTACAAGATAAGTTATTGTTTGTATTGTATTTATTGACGGCACCTGCTCTTTCCGTTGTACACAGACCGCCAAGGCTTTCGGACGACGACTTCAGACTTACTGCACAATTAGGTGTGACCAGAGGACAAAAGCATGTAGGGTTGCCAGATGCATTTCCAACACGAGAATGTGTTTTTGTGTAGTCTGATTTTGTATAAAAGTTTGCATTGTACGAATCAAAGACACACAATTCATCTTAATTTGTTGTAGAAACAACATGGTTCCGGGGTCTGACCCATGGATGACATAAAGTTTTAATATAATCGTCTCGGCTACACGCATAGTTTCTGGAATAACTTTTGATTTTTTTTGTCCTGTTTACAGGGCACTGCAGCAAAATTTTTTTTCACAAATTCCGCATTTATCGTTTTCGAGTGTTTTTAGACTGCCCAAAGCATTAAAATAGACCTACGAAAATGTTAGACAAATTTTAATATAATTATAAGTAATTCTCATATTATAATAAATTATGATGAGCCCACCGTTATAAAGCAAAATAAAAAAAAACTGGAGGTGCTATTTTCTTTAAATCATTTAGTTTTATGTGGTTATAAAATTCCTTAAAAGGGGATGTACCAGTACATTTAAAAATATTCGAATAAATTTATTCACACTAGACTATATTATTGATATGTGTCACCATCGTTTTGAATTGGTATATTAAAAATTTTTTTATTTCACAATAAATGAATCGTGGCACTCCCGCTTTTTGTTCCACCACTGACAATAAATTTTTTCTGTTTTTCTTAAAAAAATGTTTTGTTATAATTGCGGCCGCAAATTTAAGTTTCTGTTCAAATCTCAAAAATTTGGTCCAAAAATATTATAAAAACGTTTAAATTGGAAAGTGTTCTTGATCCGCGAAATGAATTTTCCCTTGCAGAGAATATTATGATTTCGAGCACAGTTAATAAAAGTGGGGAAGGAATCATCTCCGATCATATAAAGTATTTGTATTCTTAATCACAATCACCTCCTTAGAGGATATGAACATGTCGGGATGTCTGTGTCTGTTCCAAACTAGTCCCTCAAGTTATGGACAGATTTTTTTTTTTTTTTTATCATTCTTATTTTGTATTTAAAATCTGTCCGAATGGACAATCATTAAATGATTTAGGGTTGACATTGACTTAAGGGAGGTACATGGAATGTATATCTTATGAGTCTGACTTAGGTGTCTATTGGTGGGGGAGGTCAAGCGGGTGTTTCCTTTTCAGGCGTCTTAGGGATTGGCTGTTATCTAGGAGCTTGATGGCCAGGTGGTTGGGGTGGTTGTCCGGTCTTTTTGTATATCTTTCGCTGATTCGGGTGATCTCCTCTGCTACCGAGGGAATTCCAAGCTCTTTGTGGATGATATCGTTATTCAAATGGAACCACCTCAACCTTTTCGCCACAATTTTATCTAGAGTTTTGCCTAGGGAAGGTTTTAATTATATAGGTCAGTAACGAGGCACGTCCAGAAAGTGGACGTACAGCCGTAGGAAAGACTTTTTGGAAAGTTTGGCAACACTGCCGCTTAGCCTGAAGTCTCTCCATTAAAACATGACGAATACGAGTTTATTGTGTTAAAAACTCTTGACGCTGTAGCATGTCTCGTGAAAAATGGCATTCGTATCTCCCGCTAAGTTCGAAATGTCCGCCGTCATTCGCTACCTCGTTGCGAAGGAAAAACTCCGCTTGAAATTTATAATGAGGTAAAAACTGTTTACGATAATAAAGCTATAAATCGTACAAGTGTGTAGAAGTGATGTCGCGAGTTTAAAAATACCCGTACTTCCTTGTCACCCTCACCCAAGAAATTCAAAACTACAATTTTACCCAAAAAAATTATTTCATCCGTGTTTTTGGACCAAAAAGGCATAATTTTGATTGAATATCTGCCTCACGGGGGGACCATCAACGCGGCATGATACAGTGAGACCCTAAAAAAGGGCGATTCAGAATAAAGGAGTGGCATGCTGGCGTAGGAAGTCCGCATGTTGAACAATGCAAGACCTCACACAGTCAACGCAACGTTTTGAAACACTTTTGTATTTCATAGACCGGGCCCCTTCAGACTTGCGTCTTTTTACTTCCTTTAAGGTGCACATGGATGGGAACACGTTTTTAACGGACGAGGAGGTAAAGGGGGAGACTTCTTCGAGGCAGGCATAACACAATTTATCCCGCGGCTCACCACTTGCACCGAGAGGGATGGTGACTATGTCTAAAAATAATTTACATATGTAAAAGTATAACCAAGAATTTTTTTATTTTAATAAATTTTCTTGAACCCTATATAAATTTAGTACACTTACTTTCTTTCGTGCCTCTTAGATTTAACATAAATAAGGGGTTTTTTAGGTTTTAAAGGAGGTTAGAAGATTGGAGGTTAAAGAGAGGTTAGAGAATTGAGTTCACGGACTCGTGCCATGCTCTAAATATTGGTTGTTTTCGCACCCATTAGAACTAAGTATGACATGGCAATACGTTACCACTGTTTTCTCCGTAAATCGCATCGTTGGTTCTTTATCAGTGCAGCGGTCTTCTCCTTCCGTTAGCTTTAGGGTATGCGTAGGCGGAATGTTATCTCCCCACTGCACTATCTCCAGCGCTTCAGCGATCCATCGCTTTTGTAGAGAAAACTCATGTAAATAAATAGACACAATTGTAATTTGGCGGGTTTGATTAATTGAATTGAATTTTAATTGCGCGCTGCAGAAATCTGTTTTTTAACTTAGTTACTTTCATAAAGTGCGCTTTTGGACAAGGAATTTTTGTTAATTTTTTAAATGTGCCGGCAACGCTACATCTTTTGCCCAGCCACATCACCTGGCCACGGCGCCGGTAAAGTTGTCCTAAATATAGTTAAATATTATGAGTTTACGCAAGTATGCGAAATTATACTGGGCAAAAATTAATCTACAACGGCTTATGAATATAGGACTCAAATTTCCGTCTATTAGGAATGTTTTTTAAGCGTGTTAGTAGATACTGGCTCTTTGCATTACCATTAGTAGTATTATGTAGAAAAAGCCACACCAACTTTTTTTTACAAAGGAAGGTAAAGATGTGCATCCCAATTTGGTCTCCTAAGAGCGAATATAAAGAAATTCTTTTGTACAGGTTTAACGCGGCCTCGATGTAACCCGTATTATGGACTCTAGAAGCATGACATGTACTCCAATATCGGACGGAAACAGTAAACATTTTTTATGTCAAATGCACACGATTCAAGCGTGTCGAGGTTGGCGAAGTGGTGAATTAAGAAATTTACGCTTACAAAAGCATCAATGCAGTCGTATCCAAACTACTATTTCCTGCTGAACTACCCCATGCTATTATGCCGCTTTTTCTGCCAGTGCATTGCGATAAGCGAAAGCCGAAACCTGGTCTCTGACATCTACTCAGGATCAGAAACATAGGTCGGGATCCGGCTATGAAGCCGGAATTGGAGTTGTCAAGTTGCGCTTATCACAGCAGTCCAGGCGGCTCGGCCAGGGTGTCCTTATATCCCGACGCTCCGTCGTCCTGCCCGGACATAGGCGGGTGGCGTGCCACGTGTGATGCCTACAAGAAATGTCACGCTTATGGTTATGAAAGCGGAAAGAAAATAGGATGTGCCTGTGGGCGGCGCACTTGCTTGGAAACGGAAAACGGAGAACAGGAAGAGGGAAAACGGGAAACGTGCAGACAAAGTGGAAATGTCTCAGGGAGGCCGTCCCGAGATGTCATTTGCAAGCCAATTGCAGATTGATAAACAAATTAAGGGACTTAAAGGTAGGCAGGTGGCGTCCTTGGGGCGCGGCTGATCTACCTTATAATTATTAAGTTTGAGTTAAGTTAAGTTAAGTCTGAGTTTTTCACTCTGAACCGAAGAGTGCCTATGGTTTTTGAATTATGACTTGCAAGCAATCAATGGGACAGAAAGTGTCCTCTAGTCTGTAGCTTATTTCTATTTATTTTTTTAAAACTATTAAGGGGGTTACTTCATGTTGATCGAAAAAAAAAATCGATTTTGTTTTTATTGGCTGAATCTGTTTTAAAAATATTCCCTTAAAATTACAGCACTGAATCTCACGTATTTTAGGAGATATTGCCAGTAATGTATGCACGTTATGTATGTTAAAATTGACCAAAACTTTGTTTTTTCTCAAAATGACATTTTCGGATTTTGTGTACACGATTGCAGGAAAACTATTTAACCTATCAACCTGATTAAACTTGCATTCTGTAGAGTTTCGAAAACTATTCTATATGAACCTCAGTTTCATGCAACATTAATTGTTTTTTATTATGTAAACATAAGAAATATACAATAGTTTTGACTAAAAACTCAATTTCGAGATTCAGATCGAGATAAAAATTATTTCTTTGTGTTTTTAGCGGTTCATTGAGGTTCGCATAGAGTAAAAAAGTGTGAAAATTAACGAGATAACGAGATTTTATCATGTACACAATGGGACCAATCCATCAGCTACACGCTCCAGTGCAGTTTAGATAAATCCGCCATTTTTTCACTTTTTCCAGCTTTTTTTTTCGAACATATTGCTTGAAAATTATCTCAAATAAATCATTTGATTAAACAATCTACCTATATGATTTCCTTGTGATTAAAAAAACCAGAAAAATCACGCTTTTTTCGATCAACATGAGGTAACACGCTTAATCAAATGAAATGCAAATGTCACGCACTTAGCATTTTGATTTATCTGCCAGTTAGATCAACCCCAAAACAACCTCTTAATGTAATGACGGCTCCAGAGACGCATGGTCCGTACTCCAGTATCGGACGGACCAAAGATGCATAAAAGCTTTTAATTGTAAAAGCGTCCTTTAATTCCTTAAACCATCTTTTAATGCATTTAAGCCCATCTTTGGCTTTATTAACTATCGTGGAAATATGGTCGGAAAATTTAAGTTTAAAGTCTAATAGGACACCAAAATCGTTAACCTGAAAGAAAGTACCTACAAGGTGCGTTCCAAAGTAAACGGGACTTTTTGAATCTAGCGCCCTCTAGTGGCGTCATCCATATGCCTAGTACATATGTCTATGTACTAGTGCGTTAGAATCTGCTATCCTTCATTGACTTCCAGTAAAAATTTTATAACATTCCATCTATTAGAAGTAAAGTTATTGCGTTTTAAGTGTCAGTACTTTTTTGTCATCGGTGCGAAAATGAGCTTCGAGCAAAGAACCAACATTAAATTTTGTTTTAAAATTGGTAAAACTTTCACCGAAACGTTTCAATTGATGAAACAAGTTTATGGCGATGATTGCTTATCCCGTAGCAAAGTGCACGAGTGGTTTCAACGTTTTCAAAGTGGTCGTGAGGAAATAAATGACGATGAACATGTGGGCCAACCAAAATCCGTGATCACCGAAAATTCCATCGAAACTGTGCGTGAATTCATAAAAAATCAGCCGAAATCATCATTAAAATTAAAATAGAATTGAACATCTCCTAAACATCGATTTATCGCATTTTGACGGAACATTTGGGCTTACAAAAGGTGTGTGCACGGTTTGTTCCGCACAAATTGACTGACGACCAAAAATTGCTCAGAATTCAACATTCGAAGGACATCATTAAAGAGGAAAAAAAAGACCCAAACTTCCTTTACAAGATTGTGACTGGTGACGAAACGTGGTGTTTTCAATATGATCCCGGAACGAAACGCCAGAGTGCTGAATGGAAAGCGCCGGACGGGCCGAAACCCAAAAAATCGCGCCTGGAGAAGTCAAAAGTGAAGACAATGCTGATTTGTTTTTATGATTCCAAGGGTATTGTCCACAAAGAATTTGTTCCACCCGGACAAAACGTTAATGCGGTAGTCTACCTTGGAGTTTTGAAGCGTTTGGTGCATCGTATTCGACGTGTTCGGCCCGAATATCGCGAAGATGGAAGTTGGCGTTTGTTGCACGATAATGCGCCGTCTCATCGATCGACGCTTGTGACCGATTATTTGACCAAAAATCACATTTTAACGATCAACCACTCCCCGTATTCACCTGATATGGCACCGTGCGACTTCTACCTTTTCGGAAAAATGCATTTGCCGATGAAAGCATACTGGCGGCCATACCGGGCAACGAGCTAAAACACTCGTTCGACAAACTTTTAAACCGTGCAAAAAGCTGTATTGAAGCAGGAGGAGACTATTTTGAATAAAATTAATTGATTTTGCCGATAAAACCATTTGTTCTGTCTATTTTTTAAAAGTCCTGTTTACTTTGGAACGCACCTTGTATAATATATAAGGTTGTCAAATATCTCCCTTCCGCTTTTTTGTCTTTTGAATTTCGCGGCTATGTACAAAGCGCTACAGACGAGCCGAAACCCAAAAAATCGCGCCTGGAGAAGTCAAAAGTGAAGACAATGCTGATTTGTTTTTATGATTCCAAGGGTATTGTCCACAAAAAATTTGTTCCACCCGGACAAAACGTTAATGCGGTAGTCTACCTTGGAGTTTTGAAGCGTTTGGTGCGTCGTATTCGACGTGTTCGGCCCGAATATCGCGAAGATGGAAGTTGGCGTTTGTTGCACGATAATGCGCCGTCTCATCGATCGACGCTTGTGACCGATTATTTGACCAAAAATCACATTTTAACGATCAACCACTCCCCGTATTCACCTGATATGGCACCGTGCGACATCTACCTTTTCGGAAAAATGCATTTGCCGATGAAAGCATACTGGCGGCCATACCGGGCAACGAGCTAAAACACTCGTTCGACAAACTTTTGGACCGTGCAAAATGCTGTATTGAAGCAGGAGGAGACTATTTTGAATAAAATTAATTGATTTTGCCGATAAAACCATTTGTTCTGTCTATTTTTTAAAAGTCCTGTTTACTTTGGAACGCACCTTGTATAATATATAAGGTTGTCAAATATCTCCCTTCCGCTTTTTTGTCTTTTGAATTTCGCGGCTATGTACAAAGCGCTACAGACGAGCCGAAACCCAAAAAATCGCGCCTGGAGAAGTCAAAAGTGAAGACAATGCTGATTTGTTTTTATGATTCCAAGGGTATTGTCCACAAAAAATTTGTTCCACCCGGACAAAACGTTAATGCGGTAGTCTACCTTGGAGTTTTGAAGCGTTTGGTGCGTCGTATTCGACGTGTTCGGCCCGAATATCGCGAAGATGGAAGTTGGCGTTTGTTGCACGATAATGCGCCGTCTCATCGATCGACGCTTGTGACCGATTATTTGACCAAAAATCACATTTTAACGATCAACCACTCCCCGTATTCACCTGATATGGCACCGTGCGACATCTACCTTTTCGGAAAAATGCATTTGCCGATGAAAGCATACTGGCGGCCATACCGGGCAACGAGCTAAAACACTCGTTCGACAAACTTTTGGACCGTGCAAAAAGCTGTATTGAAGCAGGAGGAGACTATTTTGAATAAAATTAATTGATTTTGCCGATAAAACCATTTGTTCTGTCTATTTTTTAAAAGTCCTGTTTACTTTGGAACGCACCTTGTATAATATATAAGGTTGTCAAATATCTCCCTTCCGCTTTTTTGTCTTTTGAATTTCGCGGCTATGTACAAAGCGCTACAGACGAGCCGAAACCCAAAAAATCGCGCCTGGAGAAGTCAAAAGTGAAGACAATGCTGATTTGTTTTTATGATTCCAAGGGTATTGTCCACAAAGAATTTGTTCCACCCGGACAAAACGTTAATGCGGTAGTCTACCTTGGAGTTTTGAAGCGTTTGGTGCGTCGTATTCGACGTGTTCGGCCCGAATATCGCGAAGATGGAAGTTGGCGTTTGTTGCACGATAATGCGCCGTCTCATCGATCGACGCTTGTGACCGATTATTTGACCAAAAATCACATTTTAACGATCAACCACTCCCCGTATTCACCTGATATGGCACCGTGCGACTTCTACCTTTTCGGAAAAATGCATTTGCCGATGAAAGCATACTGGCGGCCATACCGGGCAACGAGCTAAAACACTCGTTCGACAAACTTTTGGACCGTGCAAAAAGCTGTATTGAAGCAGGAGGAGACTATTTTGAATAAAATTAACTGATTTTGCCGATAAAACCATTCGTTCTGTCTATTTTTTAAAAGTCCTGTTTACTTTGGAACACACCTTGTATGTGGATGTGTGGGAGCTTAAGCGATAATATGACATAATGGCTTGCATTTTGCCCCATTAAGACCCATTTAAGAGATTGGTAGAATCATTTGTGGAAATTATCGAAATTACTTTGCTCAAGTCAGTATAGATGATATATATGTTTTAGTAGAGTCGGATTTTTCCTTTTTTTATGCAGAAGAATTGTGAAAGAATCCTTCCACCGATCCACAGAGAAAATGAGAAAAACTTTAGAAGAGGTTTGCGTAATGGCTCGGCGCAGTTCTTTAGAACGCAGGCTGAAGAATAGACAGGATTTACCCTCAGAAGATTCGATATCAAACTGGTTTCTGAAAATAATATTAGCTGATAGAATATTATATAAATAGACGCCAAATCTATAATTGTAGAAGGTAAATACATTGTTTAAAAAAATTTCACAAGATCGGATTAAATTGAAAAAACTCATTGCTTCCGCAAGACTGACTTTCGGAGACCCAATAATCAGATGCAATGAGTTTTTTACGCTACGTGGGGAGAATTAAGGTCCGTAAAAATAAGGGTTTCGTTAGAAACCCCAATCGATGGTGTGGTATGGTATGGGGGTCTGTTGTCGAAAGTGACATGGCTATGAAAAGGGTATATTTCATTAGGATCACATGCTAGACATAAGCCGACTTACAGAATATCTTTCGTGGATAAGTTGACCTAAGAACATGGGTATGTTATCCGCTGTGAAATCATGTTAAAAGGGATCGAGAATTTTCAATAGTGAATTATGATAGATTGAAGTCAGCCAAAGGTACTAGCAGGTCGCTATCGGACATAAGATGAAAATCCGACTGAATAGAAGATAAGATATGCCACTACGTAGGTGGCTCGAATGACGGTGATATATAAAAACAGTTAATAAACAGCGATTGCGTAGACAAAGTCATTTGAACACAGAGGAATTCAAAATCACCAAAACTTCCCCTCCTCAAGTTCAGTCGTTTCGTCATATCGTTTAGAGAGCAGACTACGTAGCCCCATAGCGTTCTAATAGCAAAGATTAATAGAGTTGTTAGTTTTTTTATGAAGAGGCTTACAGGTCAGTGGTTTTGGCTTTTGGGAGTTAAGCTCCCATAGGCTTGGTAATTTTTTCCTAACTGTAGTTGACTGATATTTTTGTACGGATATGTTCTGCGTCCATAAACTAGGCGGCAAAATTTTTCCACCTTGTATGTATGTCCAAGTATGAGCCCGCGTGTTTTGACAATGTACTGCTCAAGTGGTTCCAAGTGTGTTTTAAGTTTTTCGTCGGTCACGTTTTCCTTGTGTATTCCTTGCAGCACTTCTGTATTGTTTCAATATCATTTTTGATGTTTGAAACCGGGTGGCAGCAATATTTTCTTCAATTATTTTTGAATCTCAGCTTCTTTTGCGACTGTGTTGGCGGCCGTCAGGCAGTCATCTACGTTGAAATCCTTTTTGAGTATTTCTGAACCTAGCGGATAGTTGTACGCGAAAGCATTCGCTTCAGAATGGAAGGAAGTCTTCGTTTTCTGATAGTTAAGGTCATGTTATGCATTTCTTGATGTGTTGTCAACGTTGTTTGCCGTTTGGTGATTAAAACAAATGTGTGTAAGCTTTATGCCCATCTCCGTTGATTGAATTCGTCCTCCGTGAATATATAATTATTGTTTATAGATTATAAATTGATCAGCTTCTTGACTCTGGAATACCAGTGGTATTCTTTACCGAAAAATAGTCTGCGATTGCAACCGCTGTAGGCCAAATGCCAATAGGTTTAATTGAGCTGTAACAACCATTAATGCTTGCTCTAGGTATCGTTTGGTAGTTTCGTCGTTGCGGGCTTAATATGGTTGTCTGTTTCAAAGATATTCGACCTTTATTCGTAGCTATAATTTCTTTGTTTACTATATTGATAGTAGAATCAACGATGGATGTTTAATTTTGGAGCAATTGTAGCAGGAAGTCTCTCAGTGTTGACTGTATTGACCATGTCTTCAGCATAACTAGAATCGAGTACACAAAAAAGCGTTGGCAACGCTTCTAACAATATTGTATGGTGATCTCCGTTGTTGAGAATGGTGCATTAGTCTGTTTCCAGATTGGAGCTTAGAGTACAGATTTTAAAAGTGGTCCAGAATAGACCAGCATGGTTCTGTATTTTTTGCTTTTGGCACTTGTTCAAGAGCTCTGTAAATCCTTCATGCCGCTCCAATGTGGGTCTTAATCTTATTGCATTCATTGTCCATTCTGAGACATTCATTTCTCTTTTTTTCAACCATACTAGCGTTATTTAATGATCGGTTATTGTTAACATTTTCTAGGAAAAACCGCGTGACATGACATTTGAATATTCCAGCTGAGCTGTTTTGGCATTTGGAGATTTAAGCTTGCATTTGTGCATTTGTTCAATATTCGCACTTCCTTGCTTTCAGACGGCATGTTTTAGTCTTGAAACCATTTGGGCTAAATGGTTTGGCGGGTATGAGCTTGGCGTCTGAAGGAGCAATTAAAGGTAAGCTTAGTTGTGTCTGACGAGATAGGAGTGATGGGGCGGGCTGGAGAATGGCTTTAATTTCCACGATTACTGTGTTCTACTGTGTTACTACTAAGTTCTTCGATTGTTAATAAAACTGTAGCTGAGACCGATACCAATGAGCTTTTATTTGATATGTTTAATCTACAACGAGAAATAAACTGCACTGGTTAATCGGCTAATTATATGAGGAAGTACGAGAGTTTCTAGGTGTTGTTCGAAACCACTACGGAGGGCATTGTCGATCGAAATCTTATTAACATGCCGTTTTAATGACAACACCGACAGCATTTGCACATTGGTGATGCTAGAAGATGATGTCCTTGGGGTCATCTTGGCTATAACCGCGTTTTTCTTTTTAGCCGGTAGCTTTTAATATGCTACTTTATTGTAAACCATTTCTATCGCATTTTCAAATTCCTCATAGTTAGGTTCTTGGACTTGGCTCCCTAATTTTTTGTGTAGGTGGTTTCGGGCTTGGTTCTTTGATGCGTTAAATTTTCGTAAGACACCTTTTACCGAATCTACGCGCTCTCGCTGCCAGCGACATAATTGCTCTTTAGCTTTACAGGGTGCGGCGCTTAAATCCGGACAAATTTAATTGTTTATTTAAAAACAAATTTATTTGAACAAAATATGAAAAAATTGAAAATTCATTTACAGAAATATTAGTTGTTCCTGCCGAGAGTAAATTACTCTATATAACCTCCTTCAGCCCTAATGACCGCCTCTATCCTTGTCCTAAAACGGTCGCATGCTCTCTTTAAAACAGCGCTGTCCATATTGGTGAATGCTGCTTCGATAGCGGTGCGTAGAGATGCGACATTAGGGTGCCTGGACTTGTTAGTAACCCTTTCGAATCCGGGCTATTCGGGGGCCAGAACTCTTTGCTCCAGAACATGTCCACGTTATCCGATAGCCAGTTTTGGACTAAATGGCTCGTGTGGGCCGGTGCACCGTCCTGCTGAAAGACATATTGTCTCCCCGCGGCCACAGTTACTATCCACGGTTTCACAACATGCCAATTTCCGCAACGATTGTCCCGGGTCCTCTAAAATCAGCGCCTGAGCCTTTTCCACGACTGCCGGAGTTCGTGAAATGCGTTCCCTCGAATGAGTTCTCCTCGCTGGGTTAGAAAAACTTTCCCTTGACTTTTCAGAAGCATTGTACTTGGATATAATATCGTATACAGTTGATCTCGGGTACCCGAAGAATCGAATTATTTCTGTCGGCGAACGCCCAGCGCGAAGACTTTCGATAATCGCGGCTCTTCGGTTGTACTCCGCACTTGTACGTAACATCCCGGACATTTTTAGGTTATGACTATTTACGAGATGCCCATGGCTTACAAGAACGCCAGTAGCAAACTCTGGCGGAATGACTATGTGGCGGGAAATTCAAATTCAAATTTGTCCGGATTTAAGCGCCGCACCCTGTATATTATTCTAGTGCTCCAGCCTTTTTTCGGCTCGTTCCTTACATTAAGATGTCGCAGTATTTTTCGGCAAGGATCTCTTAAGCGTTTTAATTATCTGTGGCTTGCTCATGCAGTTTCGGGGCAATCATAGCCCTTTCCATCTTTCTGCTCTACGTTTTTGCGTGATATTAATTGGATGCGCTTTGTCTCGCTGCCGAAAGTGGTCTAAGAAACTGAGAGAATGTTTTTAATGGTCTTTATAACTCGAAAAGAAATCATATCGCCTTGTTGACAGGCAGTTGGAATCGACCTTGGGAGTAATTGTAGTATCCCCTTAATCAACCGGTTATGGAATGGCACAGTGTGTTTAGAAATTCGTGGGTCCTTTTTGAAACGAGTCTTTTTTTTGTTAGTTGAGGTGTTGGTCCCCATATTGATCAACAGTTTACAGTTTTTACAAGCAGGTTACTTTGTAAATTTCTTAACGTGTGATCCTGGTCAGGCCGAATCATGTTCAATGTTAATATCAATGTTATCAATGTTATCAATCAATGTTAATACAAGAATAAAATGTTTAAATTGAGCAACGAGTACATTAACCAATTGCTAGATTATAAAAATTATTTGGGCAAAGGCTGCACAAACCGATTGCTAGATTGTTGCCCGCAACATGCACTTAAACAAAATGGACGTTGGAGAAGATTTTATTTATATAGACTGGTATAATGTATAATTTGTTGCATGAAAGGCGTGGATAAAATAAGATATTAATTTTGAAATTTAAATAGCTAGTATTATTTCATGGTATAGAAGGAACAAAATGAATGATATAAAACGAGGTAAAATTCAGATATACATTTTTGCGATAAATAAATCTCATACTAAAATGACAGTAAATATTATAAATATCTATATGTAACTAATAGCTGTCATTCTTCCTTTCCCACTTCCGGTTTCGTCTACGGCGTGGGCATTCCCTTTAGATGCATTAGGTTAAGTTCACAGTTTAGTTCTTGCACGTCAAAGTGACACGGCAGTGTGGGATCCCCGCCATGTCTCTCCCCGCGGCAAATCGGAAAAACATAACCTACAACATAAAATGTTTGTAATATATTTAGTTTACCTCGTATCATATAGAAACAAAACTTTCGCCGTTCGCTCTTGTTACATTTCCGCCCTTCATCAGGAAAGTTTGTTGCACCGCATAAACAAGAGAGAAAAGCTTACTTCGGGCGTAGCTATTGGATGAGTGCATAAGTTCGTGCCCGATTTCAAGTGCAAACTAAAATTGAAATTTTTTGTAAGAAAGCGCTTTTATTAATCAATTATGTATTCGCCATCATGTTCGGCAATCCACTCCCAACGTTCAACCAATTTACGGATCCCTGATTCATAGAAATCGCGCGGTTTCTCGTTGAAAAAGGTGTCAAGGTGGTTTTTGAGAGTCTTCCACATTTTTAAATTTTTTTTCCATTAAAATTGTTTTGCAGCGATCGAAACAAATGATAATCAGAAGGTGCAATGTCGGGTGAATATGGGGGATGCGGCATGATTTCCCAATTCATCTCCTTCAGTTTGGCCAGGGTTGGTTTTGCAACATGTGGCCTGGCGTTGTCATGATGAAAAATAACTCCTTTTGCTCAATTGCTTTCTTCAATTCGACCAATTGCTGACAATACTTGTTGGCAGTGATCGTTTCTCCAGCTGGCAAGAGCTCAAAATAGATCACGCCTCGGATATCCCACCAAATGCACAGCAGTACCTTCATCGGATGCAATCCACCTTTCGACATCGGTTCCGCCCCTTCGTGAGCCTGTTTCCATGTTCTTTTGCGTTGAACATTGTTGTACAGGATCCATTTTTCATCACCAGTCACGAGCCGAACCCAAAAAGGTTCGTTTTTGATCCGTCGAAGCAAAGAAATTGCTGTTGACATACAGTCCACTTTGTTTTTTTCACTCAACTGATGTGGCACCCATGTATCGAGCTTCAAAGTGTACCCAACCTTTTTTAAACGACGAAATGCAGTTGATTTGTTGACGTTCAATTCACTGGCAACCTTTTCCGTCAAAATACGTGAGTTATTCGCAACTAAAGTCCTTAGAACATCGTCATCAAGCTCAGAAGGCCGTCCACTGCGAGGTTGATCTTCGAGGTTAAAATCTCCAGAACAAAATTTCGCGAACCATTTCTTTACTGTGCGGAGTGCTGCAGCACGGTCCAAATAAACTTCGCGAATATCTTTAGTTGCAGCGCCCACTGTTTTTCCTTTGTGGAATTCGTATAAAATAATATGACGCATATGATCTTTTTCGTTGTCCATCTTCCATGCGTCTCTTCACTAAGCAAGTCAAATCAAAATTAAGTTATTTTATGCTTGATTTACAGTTCAGACTGTCACCTTTCCAACGATATATAATATGTATATATTTCTTTCACGAGCGCCACTATATTTAAATTAAGAACCCTCGTCCTTGGTGAAGAAATCTTGTCCCCTCATCTAGCATAGTACCATCCACTTTAACCAAACTTTGATACGGTAGATTTTCTGTTTCCGATAAGATCGTCTGTTTTTCTCTATTTAGCAGCATAATCGTGTGTTTATCCGGATTTGTTGTTCGTTGTTTATAGCGATGTTCTTCTGGGACTTCAGAAGCGCATTCCAGTCTGACGCGCCTGGTGATTTTGCGCTCCATTTCTATTCTGATCCCAACTCGAATACCAGAAAATTTTTAAATGGATACCCATGAGAGTACACCTATCCCCCGATTTACACGGTAGATACGTTCCTGAGAAAAACGTGTAAATCGAAAATTAAAAATTTTCAAGTCGAAATCCGTGAAAAGCTTGCAGAAAATGCATAATTTTGCTATTTAACAGTTGTGATTTTTTTCAATAGTTCTAGGAGTACACAGAAATAAAAATAAAATGCATTGACATGTTAAAATATGTAATATATTAGGGAAACACTGTTTTTTTTATTTAATTACAATACATTAAAAAAAAGAACACAACATAAAACCAAAGGTGTTTTATTATCCTTCATCACTATCAGCAATTACTCCCATTTTCTTCTCGAAATCGAAGGTTCAACCACATTAGCATTTAGTATAGTGCGATAAAAACAAAAAAAAACTTATTTGGAAAAACGTGTAAACGCGAAAACGTGTAAAACAAGTACCGTGTAAATCGGGGGATAGCTGTAGCATAGGTACCCATGCAAGGGTTGGTGAAAGGAGTACCCATGATAAGGGTACTTATGTGAGTAGGTAAAGGTTAGTATAAATGAATAAAGAACTCACTAATCATGGGATTCATTTATACTCTGGGATTCCACATCATTTGGGTTTTTTGTTTACGCTTGAGTGTTTAAATAATAGTTTTTTTTTGCAGCTATAAGCAGCATTTAAGCATTTTTGCTAAAAAGGACATTATCTTCTGGCGCAAAACAATTCATTCTGTTTTTAATGCTTTCTCTTGAAAATTTGCTGTTTAAGTCTCCTTTTAGGCATTCACTGTGCATATGTGATATTATTTTATAAGGGTGATATCATAGATAAAATAATTTTTATTTTTTATTTGTTTTGTGTTTATGATGGTTACATTTTTTGATTTTGTTGTGTTTTGTGTATTGTTATTGTTAAGGGAGGTAATAAAAGTAATTCTTACTTCATTGAGTTCCAGTTAGAAACTGACTTTGTTCATACAATTTCTTAATTAAAGAAACTTACATAAAAATTTTACAATTGTTTACTTGCGCTTTTGCTTTTGCTTTGTGGCACTATTGTGGGGACTATTTTGAAGAATTTTAATAATTTGTACTGATTGGATCAACAAATATATTTTTCTTAGAAAATGCGCATTACTTTCATAACGCACCCTGTATACAAAAAATACGAAACTAAAATATTTATGACATTTTATTATTAAACATAAATAAATGAGTCAATTAATGCAAATAATCATTAATATACATGGTGATGTTATATTTTGATGTATGTTGATAATGCATTACGTTATTTATGTATTATGCAGATATCAGGTCTCCTAAACAAGCCTATGTATCGAAGGTAAATAAAAACCTTGAATCTTCACACATGTATACCCTTGCAAACGCTATTTTAATTTTAGTCACAAGTATGCAACGCAGTAAAGGAGGCATCTCAGAAATTCTTGATCATGATCACCACCTGAGTTGATATTAGCATGTCCGTCTCTCAGCTTTAAAGCTTCCGACTTCAAATTTCGCATACACCCTTCGTTTGCACGCATTAAATAAGTCGGAACGGGCAGCCTGGGTCGGTTATAGCCTATAGCTGCATCTGTTTTTGCAGATAGAAAGATTAAATTTGTTCGGAGCCTTCTTTACGAGGTATGAGGAATTTTAAATAGATCAAACGAAAAATCGAGATTTTAAGAATATCTTGGCCCATCTAAAAAATTTTGTACAGATCTGACAGCATTATATATATATATATTACAACTGAACGATCGGAAGTGCCACAATTTTGAGGTTTTTGAGATTAAAAGCAAGGGACTTTTTCCAAACCTTATTTCATAAGGAACTGGTCTGATTTTGAAGTTTTTATACAAATTGCCCAACTCTGTCAGATATTTTCTATACCTCTTACGAATAGATACCGTCATAACTGCAACAGTATTTTATGTTTATCTCCGTCTGAAGTAAGCTTTCGTTTTTTGTTTTGTTAAAAATTTATAATAATTACGTTTATACATTTTCTTTTTCTTTGTTAACAGGGCTTCAAGTAACAGACATCGGAAGTCGCAGCCGTTCAGGTACACATGAGGCTATTGCCACTCTTAAAGACATCAATTTATAATCCACTTTGGAATTCAGAAAGAAAAAGTACCAAATACAAATATATGCGCGGATTTATTTATGCATTCTGAAATTAATTTATTGCTGTTTCGGAACCATATTAGCCAATTGCAGCACCGTAATATTTTACAAAATCTAAGGTTTTAATCTTTAAAGACAAATAACTTCGCTATGATAGGAAAGTTTCAAAGAAATTTAAGTAATAAATCGTTGAAATCCGGCACACTTACAAATACAAATATACAAAATTAAAAAGGAAGTTTTATAAATACTATCGAAAAAACAAATATTTTTCAATTTGTCAATAACTTCGTTTTGCCTTCCGTATACATCCCTTTTCATCTTGCACGAGTTTATTTGCGTAATTTTTACGTAAATAATTATTATCTGGACTAATCGCTGAGTTTGAGCTCTTTAATATATTCAAAGAATTTAAAAATGGCCACCGTCAACGTTAACCGAAGTGTAACTGATATCTTCTATCGTTATAAAATGCCACGTTTGCAAGCGAAAGTAGAAGGAAAGGGAAATGGCATCAAGACCGTTCTTGTAAACATGGCAGAGGTAGCTCGCGCTATTGGTCGTCCTGCTACCTATCCAACAAAATATTTTGGATGTGAGCTAGGAGCTCAGACTCTATTTGATCATAAGGTAAATTATATTTCTATGTCTTACACTAATTACACTGGATTACACTGAAAATTTAATTCTTGAATTTTTTTTTTTGTAGAATGAGAGGTTTATAGTCAATGGATCACATGATGTAAATAAATTGCAAGATTTGTTGGATGGATTTATTCGGAAGTTTGTATTATGTCCTGAATGCGACAACCCAGAGACCAATCTCTCAGTTTCTGCAAAGAACCAGACTATCTCCCAATCGTGTAAGGCATGCGGTTTTCATGGATTATTAAAAGTAAATCATAAAGTCAATACATTTATTGTAAAAAATCCACCATCGCTAAACCCGACCGCACAGGGATCATCGCTTACTGAAGGCAAGCGCTCGAAAAAACAGAAACATAAACAGGATAACTCTGATGGATCCGTGTCCAACAACTCAATAGCTAATAATTCTGGTGGAGAATCTGACGGAGGTAATGGAATAAATCAAGCCAGTCAAACAGAGGCTGAAATAAGCGCTGCCATTCCAGAAAAAAAGATAGAAGAGGATGACGATGAAGGTTGGAGCGTTGATGTTTCTCAGGTAAATTTTAAAGAATCATCGAATAAATTTTTATTTGTACTAATGAATCTTCCAATTAGGAGGCCATTCGTGCACGCTTGCAAGATTTAACAGATGGCGCTAAAGGCATGACCATATCTGACGATTATGACAAAACTGAAAAAGAACGTATTGACATTTTCTATGAGTTGGTGAAGGACAAACGTGATAAAAAACATTTGGATGATGTACCAACTCATAAGGAATTGCTTATTGAGGCCGAGCGACTGGATATTATTAACAAAGCGCCACTAGTTCTCGCAGAACTTCTTTTTACAGATAATATTATCAATGAGATTCGAAAAAATCGAAAATTATTGCTGCGATTTACTCATAATAATCCAAAGGCCCAGCGGTATCTAATTGGCGGGGTTGAACAAACTATCGAATTGCATTCAAGCTCATTAATGAACAAAGTTGCTGGAATTTTCAAAGTGCTATATGATTTAGATATACTCGATGAAAAAGCTATACTTGACTGGGCCCAAAAAGTGAGCAAACGTCATGTCTCAAAAAAAATTGCCATTGAGATACATGAGAAGGTAATGCCGTTTGTCCAATGGCTTAAAGATGCTGAGGAAGAAGAGTCTTCATCTGAAAATGATAATAATGCCGGCGATTCTGAGGTGGAAATCGAATACAATGACAGAGCCTGTATAAAATTAAAGAATATATCCAAAAATAAAGCGGAAACAACAAGCGAAAAAGATGACGAAGAAGAACCCCTCAATATTGATGATATCTAATTTCTAGAAGCACAAGTGTCTTAAAAAAGAAATTCCCATCAGATATGGAAGCGAATTATAAATTTGAGGGGTTAAGTTGCAGATAGAACTGTACTCCTTTAGTTATCAAGGTGCTCATCGTATCTTACATCCCAGCACTATAGAGTTTCATTAAGTTGATTTATCGCTTTACCACAATTCTATTGTAAGCATTACACTTACAATATTCTGTAACCATAGTCGTTAAAGAACTTATTTACGAGCAGCCCAAAAACATAAGAATACAGAATAAAAGAAAAATCCAAAATTTAGAAATTTTAAATAAACAATATTAATACGTGGGCAAAGAAAAGAAAAAGGGCCCAGAAAACCAAAAATGCTATTGGGTCACCGATCTATGATTAACCGTTTTGTTCTTAAGAAAATCTTTATACGGTTTGTTATAGAATAAACAAGAAAAAAATATTGGCATGTTACTGGTACTGTATATAAGACATAACAAATAAAAACTGAAACAAAATAAAGTACCAAGATTTTAGTCATATAAGGTTGCCCGGTTGGTTGTTTAGGATAGTAATCAAATCGAAAAACATATTTTGCTGACGAAAAGGATTTTTTAGTTGGTGGAAACAGTTTTTTTGAGTGCATCACAGATGGTTCCTACAGTAGTATAATTGTTTACAATTAAACGCCGAGTAATTGTAATCGAATTTTTTTTGTTTTACATTTCTTATTTTATTTTAATGTAAACTTGCATTTTTTAAAAAATGCTATTTACAGTAATTGATAACAAGGGCCTTTATTATTATAGTTGCTGTTTGTATTACGGCCGGTGTTCCTTTACCTTACCTTTTCGTGTCATAATTGACTTAAAACCTTTAATATATCTATATATGTCGACTTTAATAATGTTTTGAGACACACCCTATTTGTACCGGCGACTAGGAGTCGCAATGTTAGAAGAAAAAGTAAGAAATGTGTTTGTTCTATGAATTTGAGCACAGCCTGGCGATAGAGAATATTAAGAGAGATTCTGCCGCTGAGTGAGGTCTGTTCGTAGGGCTATGAGAGAAAAAGAGCACATATTATTCACAGTAGGTAAGCAAGCATAATTAATAACAATAATAATTGCAAGGAAAAGAGAGGCACTTGTGAAGTTCAGTCAATCTTGTGTGTGGCCCAGTTACAAGTAGAACTGACTGCTGAGCACGATCGTTGAGACGATGAACCAGTCTTCGACATACCCATATACATATATAGTGACTTATCCAAATCTCCACGTCTACCATTTCTCAATAATGTTCCATTCATTTAGCAACCCACTGTAATTGTATCAACCAATGTAATTTAAGATCCGCATTTTCAGCACGCACCCACAACCCCATGATCGGTCATTAACATTCCTATGCCTGATCTTTCATAAACATAAAACATCCGCTGGCACGTTCCCATAAATAGCCAGACTCAATTTTCGGCAGCCGAAATGCAAGATTCTAAACCTCCTATTTCGGCACCAAGAAACAGAACAAGATATATATTTTGTTTATTAAATGAATAATCCGGAGTTGTAATTGGCGCAGTCGCTAGGACAACTAAAAATGATATCCTTTGGTTTTGGTAGTGATTAAAAGACCCACAAACCCTCAAAAAGTGAGAAGTGAAAATAATCTTAAATTAATTACAAAAAAAAATAGTTATTCGCAAAAGAACCAAGAAGAAGACAAATTCAATTCGGTCAGTGATTCGAAGAAAAAAACTCAACGAAAAATACCGTATAAAATAACAAGAACATTTAATAATAATCTACTATTTTTCTATTATTATAAGCAATAAGTTGGCTCTTGAACACAACCCACAAGAAATTATAAATTACACAGCATTCACTAAACAAAACAATTAAGCATGTAAACTTAAAAAAGGCTCCCTGATAGACTGTTGAAGACTCTTGCAAAACATGACACGACAACAACATCAAGTTTAAAAATCAAAACCCATTAAATCGGAATCTACCATCTACTTGCAATAATGTTAATCCCCTCGTTAAAACGCAGAGGGAGAGAGATTAATGGTCAAATGAAAATGGATGTAAATTTTCATCAAACTGCCTCGGACTATGAAGAAGAAATCCCCATTTCCGAATCAGAAAACAAATCCTTAAAAGGTTTGGTTGACACTGTGTCATCCATAAATATTATCAAAGATAATATATATAAATGAAAAGAACAAAAAGAAAATGTAGAAGTATTTACGATCAGAGGATCAGTAATATTAAAAAAAAAGATTTATAACGTCACCCAATGAATTTACACAATTGGTATATTTAAAAATTTTTTCACAGATTTAAACAAACTAGGAAAATTCCAGTATTTCATGTTAAGAGAAAGAACTGTCCCGTTGCTGTTGCTATGGTTACATGGAAGAAGAATGCGACGCTAATAAATCAACACACCGAGTCTTCCGTAATGGGCAGTCGAGAGCAGTCCAATTGCAGTCTAGTATAGGCTAATTGACTTTGTTGGTTGTATGGTCTATTTAATGATGAACGTCAGAAGCTTAGTGACAAAGCAGTTCACGGTTACCAGGTTGGTGACGTCGCAATCAAAAGAACGCAGTTTGTTACCGGCTGAAAGCTGGCGAGCGAGTATCTGGGCCCTTATGAAGTCATAAAGGTCAATAAAATGAGCAGTCAAGGTAATGGGCAGTCGACAGCAGTCCAGGTGCGCTCGTTAAATTAGCTTTGTTGAATTGTCTTTGTATTTAAATTTCCCCATCATATCATTAAAAACTGAACCTACGTTTAATAAGAATAAACATTTTAGTAATACCTATTTAATCTTTCATTTCATTACAATTTATTTAGCTAAATGTTTTTAAAATGGGCTAAAATGGAAATTACTTCAATTGCAAAAGCAGCTTTTTTCCACTAAACATAGCCAGTTTGAATATACTCGTATGCCTTTTGGATTAAAAAATTCCCCATTTTTATTAACAACAGACGCAAGAGCAGTACTGAGCGCACTAAGAGCAGTATGATCACACAATCAAAGCCCAGTATGCTTTAAATGAGCATGAAATAAATTATGCCGCCTTAATAAAAAAATTGTTAGCCATTGTATGGGCAACAAAATATTTCAGATCTTATCTTTTCGGCAGAGAATCCCAAATTCTCAGTGGTCATAAACCACTTGTTTGGCTACATAACATTAAAGAACCAAACATGAAACTTCAAAGATGAAAAATTAAATTAGAATTTGATTATCTCATAAAATATTTACCTGGAAAAAAAAACTATGAAGCAGATGCCCTTTCTAAAGTTAAAATGGAAGAAACCATGCTCGTAGAAACTTCACAAAGTGTAGTAGCTACAATACTTAGTGCACCAGAAGATAATCAAAATTATATTTCATCTACAGAAAAACCTTTTAATTATTACAGTGGATTAAGTGGATACAGTGGATTAAGTTCATAAAAAATAATGCAAGTAAAACAGATAGAATTAATTTTTTTAATAAAATAAAAATTAAAATAAAATACAACGAATTAACAACGGATTTATCAAAAGATAATTAAAGAATATTTATGTGAAAAATACAGTGCTGAATACTTTCACCATGAACCAGATTATGCAACATTCCAATAAGCGTTTACAGAAATCATAGGATCCAATAATATAACCTCAACAATAAAAATAACGACCAAATTAATTGACTTAAACACCTATGTAGAGTTTACGGAAACATTTACAAAAGACATGGAGAATTATTACATCAAGAAATAGACCAATCCACAAAATGGCTTAAAAAAAAATTTTTTTCCCAGATCGAGATCATAAACTAATTTAAAACGTCATAATTGAATGTGAAATTTGTAACGAAGCAAAAACCGAACACAGAAATACCAAACTGAAATATAATAATACGTTATGGATTTCTACTTAATACGTAACAAACAATTTTAAATAGCAGAGATTAGAACTAGAAACTAAAAGAGCAATACTAAAAGTATTTAACGAAATGCGAACACTCCGAGAAATAAAGGCGGATAAAGACTTGGCGTTTATGTTCATAGCTTAACAAAAATGTTTAAATTCAGAAATAAAAATACAAATAACTAGTAGAAACGGTGTATCAGATTTAGAATAATTTTATAAGACAGTAAATAAAATAATAAATATTATAAAAGTAAAAAAACATCGAAAAAAAATTATAAAAATTTTCGTTAATGAAAGTATTCTTTGGAGCGGACTTGGGACCGTTACTTGGATTTATCATCTTTATGTTGAAGTGATAACCATCGGACTCATCCCAGAAGATGACTTAACGATGCAAAGCATCGTATCAACGATCAGTTTCTGTTTACCAATTGATAATTTTTTCTCTGTAAAACAATGTCCCTAGGTTGAAATTGATCTCCGTCTATAACAATAGCCACTTCGCCGATAGTTAAATAATAATTATATCTGCGAACATGTTCTCCAGTAAGCGTTTTGTCTGATTTAATCTGTTGGCATTAAATCAATCGCTGTTTTGAACAGCCGTATCAAATTGTTCCTTGTGTGAAGGAGGTGTTGACGCTGCGATGGATCTTTTCAGGTTGTTCCACAGCGGGCACTTCGTCTGCATCATTACCGATGAAGTACATTTGGAGGCACTTATGTTGGACATCTGGAAACTAGAGAAGGGAGTTGGCTTTATGGTAGATTTGTAGATTTGTCCTTTAATCTTGAAAGTTGGCATAAACTGAGCCGTCTCCGCGCCGAATGACGGCATTTGAAAGCAACACTAATATTTCCTGATGTTCGACAGGAAATGATTTGATTCGGCGGTACATCCAGCAAGTAGAGAATTTAGTGGCTCCGGTGGTGGTTGAAGTTGGGGTAATTTAATTTTTCCGCCTGCGCAACACATCCCTGTTGTTTGATTTGTGAATGCCTGACAGTAAGTACACACATCATTCATCACCCATGATGACATGGGGACTCATCAGCTGTAATCAAAAGCTGGATTATACCGAGATGCAAGACGACTATAATTCTGGATCTGGATTATGGATTCTAGATCTGGTGTATTTGCTGCATGTCCTGCTGCTACTTTCACCGTGTGACACTCAGTCCTTTGTTTTTTTTATACCCTGTACCCATTAAAAAAGGGTGAAAAGGGTATCATAATACGGTGCAAATGTATGTAACAGGCAGAAGGAAGCATCTCCGACCCCATAAAGTATATATATTCTTGATCAGCATCAACAGCCGAGTCGATATAGCCATGTCCGTCTGTCCGTCCGTCCGTCCGTGTGTCCGTCTGTCCGTATCAACGCCTAGATCTCACAAACTACAAGAGCTACAGACATGTGCCATATATCGTTTGATAGGTAATTACCATACCATACCAGTACAAGTTTGTTGTATTATTTTGATATCACCTCCCGCTCCACCGCAAACCGCAAAAAACTGCCACGCCCACAATTATTAACCTAATGCTATGCAATTCGGCATATGCGTTGGGGCTTATAGAATCTATCTAATTTTTGAATTTGTAAAAATCGGAAAATAGGATTGGCTATTGTCTAGGAGGTTGATGGCCAGGTGGTTGGAGTAGTTGTCTTTTTGTGTATCTTTCGCTGAGACGGGTGATCTCCTCTGCTACCCATGGAATTCCAAGCTCTTTATGGATTATTTAGTTTTCGTGGTACGGATGGGCGTTAGAAACTGTTCTCAGGCATTTATTCTGAAACCGCTGGATTCTGATGCGGTTTGAACAGCTTGCATTCCCCCCTGCGTAATGCGAAGGTTGTGTGGGAGGATTTCTCCGCGTTGACCACGATGTTCCATCGTTTCAGCCATGGATCGAGAGCATCCACTTGTCTCTGTATGATGGATAATCCTTCCTGGGGATCTGTGGCGGAGGCTAGGAAGGCATTGTCATCTGCATATGTGGCTTCTGTTAGGTTCCGAGAGGGGGTGATGGGAAGGTCCGCTGTGTAGAATGTGTACAAGATGGGTCCAAGAACACTGCCTTGAGGTACTCCTGCTCTTATAGGCCTAAGCGTGCTGATTGATGATCCGCATCTCACTCGCATTCTCTTTCCTCTGTGTACGACTTGAGGAAGGCGAAGTGGGATTCAATTTTGAAAAGGAGTCCAGGGTTTCAGACTCTGTCAAACGCCTGCTTAACATCCAGCATAACGGCGCAGCGGTACTTCTTCTTTTCGAAGGCCTCAAGTATGCTCTCAACAAGCCGGTGGCATTGCTCAGGTATTCCATGGAAGCGTCTGAAGCCAAACTGGTGATCAGCGATCAGTTCGGCCTCGTCCAATACTGGCAGTACTCTACGCAAAAATACTCTTTCAGGTGTTTTAGAGAGGATTGCCAGCAAACTTATCGGACGATACGAGGCCAGATTCTTTTTAGGTTTTCCAGGCTTGAGGACGACAATTACTTCAACACTCTTCCACACTTTCGGGAAGTACCCTAGACGGAGGCAGCTGTTAAAGATGTTAGCCAGCCTTTGGGAACAAATTAGGGGCAACATTTTCAGTGCTGTTGCATCAATTCGGTCAGGACCTGGTGACTTGCCATTTTTTAAGGAGGCGATCTTCTGCGCAATCTCCTTTGGTTCGACGGGCTGTATTGGCGGGCCAGAAGCACTTGGGCTGCCTTATGGTGGCAGCTCTCTCTTCGCCAATGCATCTGTCGAAAGGTGAGAATGCACTATGTAGAAAGGCTTCTGCTCTTTCGACTTTAGACCGACACCAGGAACCGCGGTTGCGAAAAAGGCGTCTGGGGTTGTTTGTGACGAAATAGGTGTATTCTGTGCGTTATGGAGACGTGCAGATGCACCTCCGGGATGAGTCAAGATTTTTTGGTCTTTTTATATTGGACAACCTTTATATTTTTTGGAGCTGGGACCGCTTTTGATTGTCGTGCAATGAGCAAAATCATGAGGCTCTCCAAAGACGACATAAACTCAACGCAATGTGCATTATGACCTCGTATGGCCATATTCTTCGCAATTAGTGCATTGGACGGGGCCTTTGCGCTTGTGTGGCTCTTCTACGATAATTCTTCTACGATGCAGAGGAAACTGTAGCTTGTGATAGGATTCACTTCATTTTTTCTGATAGCTTTATTGTCAGGTTCCAGGTCGACTTTATAGAGTGGTTGCGGTTTGCAGTCTTTGTTCAGGATCTTAAAGACAGTTTTCGCATTGAAACCCTTATCGTTTAATGCCTGCGTGATCTCTGAGGGTAATACGTCAGGCTCTATACCCTTGAAACGACTTGGAGACCTTTACTACTTTTTAGTAGGTACGTGTAGCAGTTTTGTTATTTTTGTTTAAGTAGTGTGTCCTAAAGTTCTCTTCAGTATTTACCTGGACCTTGGTTTCGTCGATGCTGCCCTTTTTGGGGTATTATGTGGAAATTGTCTTTTCCAATAGGTTCAATTATATTGTTAACCAGATTATTCGAGCTTTTCTCTCGGATGTATATAGGTGGGCGCTTTGGCTTCCTTTTGTCCTCTTCGTCAGTGCTGCGGAGTAGATCCATATCAATATCTGCCCGTATTCAAAATCTGTTGGACTCCTGGGTCTCAGTTCGCTGACTTAGAGTGTGCCGATTGATTTTTATTTAATTTCGTACCACAGAATTTTTTTGGCGTTGGGATTGCCAGTGAGCAAGAACGAGCTTTCTCGTTCGTTGTTGGCTTAAGTTCATTTGTCGGGATGGGTGTAATTGACCGGGGTCGATCGACGTTTGCAATTATTTCGTGCGCTTCCGCGGATTGCGAAGACACATATGAGAAATACGCGTTGTTTCGTATCGATGAAAGACGACGTTTGTCTTGCTCTGTTGACGCGAATGTCGTTTGACTCATTGTGATATTTCGTGGCTTGCTTTTCGTTTGTTAATCTTTTTTGAAATATAGTAGTTATTCAAAAGCCGGGAGTTTGCACAATTATTTTAATGAGCAGTTATACATCGCAATGAGCGTCTTTTCGCTAAATTTTTGTGGTAAATTGTTGGTGGTTATTCCCTTTTCACTTTGAGTATTTTTTATATTTTCGGAGCACAGAAAATAAACACATCCGCACTGTTTGAGTATCAAATTCTAATTGATAAAAATAAAAGTCAGAATGGAGATTTTGAAAATGTCAGAGCCTTTATTGACAACGGGTCACAAAGTAACTTTATTTTGGAAGAAGCTTAAAAATTAAAGTTGCTGAAAATTAAATCTCAAATTGAAATCAGTGGAGTATTGTCTACATGTATGTGTATATAAAAAACACAAATTGGATACAAAAAATATAAATGTGAAGGCAATAATTTTGCCAAAATACAACTCTTTTCACAAATGAAATACACACTGATAAATTGAAAACTCTTCCCACAAATGAAATACACATTAATTAATTGGATTCGAAAAAATATTGCTTAGCCGATCTAGATTTTAACAACCCAAGTCGAATTGATCTAATAGTTGGCGCATCCACAAATTTTAATGCCGAAGATAATCAAAAAAGGTAAGCTCCTTGAATAAAAAACTATCTTTGGACAGATAGTGTCAGGATACACTAAATCCAGAGGCGATAAAAATATTGTAGCAACCAGTATCGCACTTTAAGAAATGGATCGATATTGGGAAATGGAAGGAGAGGATACTAAGGATACTATAGAATCCGAACTTTGTGAAAAGAACTTCCAAAAATCAACTAAAAAGATTCCAGCGGAAAATATATTGTGTCCATTTCCTTTAATGAAGATTGTACATAAGAAAAATCTTAAAAGCAAGCAATGGCTCGTTTTGAAAATATAAAAATGAAAATTTTATAACTAAATTAGAAAACCCGGCGAACTCCGTTTTGCCACCAGAGGGCTCGTTTTGTGTAAAATTTCGCTTGGTGATTTAAAGATGAAGAACAATTTTTGTTTTTGTTTTATATTTGAAAAGGAAAAATTTTATTTCCATTCACAACAGTAATGAATTCATTTCCATTACAAAAAATAAGTATTATTTAGTTGAAACTCTCTAAGCAAATAAAGGTGAATCCAATGTAAATACTGAATCGAAGCGTTAACGTTTCCGCAAATTATCCGTTTCATTAAAGTGCTCTGGTGCTTTGGTAAACCATATTTTTTGTTTTGTGGTCTGACGTGAACACCAACAAAGCGGATGGTTTCCCAACAAGCGGATGGCAACGTATAACTATCCATGTGAAAAACAATGATTTTCTAAATTTATCCCGCGAACACTAAACGATTGTCCTTGTTAATTGTCATTGCGAACGCAAGGCGAACTGGAAATTGTAATCGTTTGAAGTCACACAGTCAAGTCAAGTCAAACAAGTCATCAGTTGGAATCATTGGTATTCGAGGAATACATACATTTTCACCTGCGTACTTTCCGTTAATAATGGTTGCCGCAATCAAATTCAAACGCAAAGTCTTTTTATCGAAAGTCGAGTACCATTGCAAAGTCGCGGTGGATTTAAATTAAACAATATCATAATAACTGTACCAACTTTGAGTTGCAAGTTATGTGGTGGAAATCCTGGTTACTCCAGAGAGTTCAAAAACTCCGTTAGATAATTTGCTACATCATAGGGATTTGTTATGGAATCAACGGATTTGTATGTTACAAAATCGCCATCAATTTTTGATAAAATGGGGAAATTCAGTGCGTGCACATCATTATTATACAAAAAGACTGGACAACCACCCCAACCACCTGGCTATCAAGCTCCTAGATAACAGCCAATCCCTAAGACGCCTGAAAAGGAAACACCCGCTTGACCTCCCCCACCAATAGACACCTAAGTCAGACTCATATGATGTACATTCCATGTACCCCCCTTAAATTAATGTCACCCCCAAATCATTTAATGATTATCCATTCGGACAGATTTTAAATATAAAATAAGAATGATAAAAAAAAAAAAAAAAACATCATTATTCTTTCCAGCAAGAATTGCTCGTTGACTTAACCAAGATTAATTCTAATAACTCTCATTAATGTTTGGGAAAACATTTTCAATAAGAGCTAATTGAGAGTCTACTAATCGGAAAAAGTCGCATCAACTGGGACTTTTCCATTTCCAACAGCTAACAATTGTTTGGAAAATTGTGCAGCAATTTGATCATTTTGAAGTTGAACTCTCATATTAGTGGTTATCGATAATGTTTTTACGTTATTCTATAAAGGTGATGCCTTCAGGCAAGCATTTAATTCTCTGCAGGCGTTCCACGGGGAATTACTGGCAACGTCTGCATAAAATCGCCTGCTGATATTGTTGGCCGCCAAGATGTTGTTATTTCGCCGAAGATCCTTCATCATAACCTTGAGTTTTTGCTGAAATACTCTGGCGATTATGTCATGGCGATCTTGCGGTTTTTGGCCGGGTTCCAACTTACGTTCAATTTCCGTCCACTTCAGACTGCATGTGAGCGTAATAAATAAATCCAGAGTTCCCTAATTTCGCACGTACGTCATAACGTCTTGGACGTATTCGTGCATGTGGCGTAGGCTTACGATATAGGATGATGAATCGTCAGACGTCCAATATTCTGAACATCTTCATCTGCATTAATAGCATCACGCAAGTGTATATATGGTAGTCCTCAGATCGTAGCATTGCCTGATTGAATCGGATGAACGGTAAACGTTCGGTTTCGCCTTTGACAAACATGTCGACAGCGAATTCCTGGAATAGCCGACGGCACTTCATATTGACATTCTTCTCATGTGTACGAATCATCATACGATACGCATAGTAATTCATTGGGCTTAGATTTTTATTCTTTGATACGCCTGAAAATGCAAAATTAAATAAATTGTTAATAGAAACTAATAATAGCAATAATTAGTGTGTAAATATTGTAACTGTAATTGGATCGACCATCTTCAACGAAATGTCGTATCCGTATCCTTGCCAATAAATGAATGGATATTGTACCGCATCGTAGCAACGGTGTGTCCCGTTTACATGATGCATGATATTGCTTCTTTGCTGAACGACAATGTCTCGCGATTTAGTTGAATCGCCATCAGTAATTGCAGCAACATCATTAACGGTGGGTGCATTAAATCTTCGCACATGTTCACCTGTTGGGATACAATCCGCTCTTATGACAAATTTGTGCGTATACGATGGCATTCGTTCCAATGCTTTTTTTGGCATATAAACTACAGCATTATTAGCGTGAAAAAATGCTTACAACTGAGCAATAATTCGTCTCTTTAACTGTTGTGTTACCTGTATATTTCACCGTACATTCAGCTGGTCAACCATCGACGAAATTAAATATGTTTGCAGAAATTGATGCGGTTCATCTGGTTATGGGTCCATTGAACCATGCAAATGATATATTTGTCGTTGTATCTGTATTTTTTATGTATATGTTGCAATTCATTGTGTTGGTGTACGTGATTTTTTATGTGTGTTGTATGTTTTACCTTTCAAGTCAGCATTAAGCCGCCTTTTCGAATGATATTAGCTTCAAAGGAAGCCATGCAAAAGCAGTTATTTTATTCAAGGATGTGTTGAAGAAAATGGCTTGAATCGGGATAAAATTTTAATGAATCTAATTTGACTTTTCCACTTGCGCAGCACAATCCAGCCGTTTCTCTTTTGAACTTTAACGCATTCCAATATTAAAAAATATTGTAATGCCAAGCGATTGTATGATGCCAATGATCTTCGTGTGCTCACGCATTGTCTCAATCAGGCATTTTCTCTTACTATATTTTGTCTTTCTTCGCTTAAGTTGTATGAATACATTGTTGCTGTCTTGCATGTCTTGTGCGGCGGCTGATGTTCGTAGAGTGGTAAATTTAACCTCAAATGCACGATCCCCACAATTTACACAGTTAAACTTACCACCTTAAAGAGAAATACCTGCTGTTGAAATTAAATAAAATTTACACAATCAACGTGATTGATTTGATGTTTTCCCATTGTAATCTTTGGAAAAGAATAATTTATTTTTTTTTATTTTGTTTTTATAATTTCACAGTGAACACAATACTGGTTTGTCACTGAGCAGAGAACAATGAGAAGCTCTTAAAAAGTGTATCACGTACCGCATGCTTTGTATCAGAGATAGAGCTGTATCAGAAAAAACATTTTCCCATTTTTCTATTAAATTTTATTTAATATAAACCTCACGGAGCCCGAGACCTTTCTAACGAATGCAAAACCGTGAAAATCGGTTCGTGCGTTCTGGAGTTATAGCGTCAGAAAGGAAAACCCGACTTCTTTTTATATATACAGGAGATAGTTTACATTTATGAAAAAATATTTAGATTTAGGTCACTAGTAGAAATGAATGATGAAGAAAAGTAATGCCTGCCTCACCAAGCCATAAATAATGAAACCAGTCTCACTACAAAATTAAGAGTAGTAATTGACTAACAATAAAAGCCTTAACAATATAAAGTAGGTAGGACCACTAGTGCAAAAAGATATTTTTGATATAAATTTGAATTTGCATAAATGGGAATCTGAAGTGTGGTATCTAAAGACATTGAAAAGATGTACCGACAATTTAAAATACAAAACAGTGATCAAAACTATATATCATGGAGAGATAGGAGAGAAGAAACGAATATTAAAACATATAAGTCCCATATTAAGAAATGAGAGTATTATCAGGTATAGGGAAAAATTGTCAAAATAAAATGATTGGGGAAATAACAAAAAATGACTTCTATATGGATGATCTGATGACAGCAGCAATTTCAATAGGAGACGCTAAACTTATAGTTCCATTAATATAAAAAGACCTATCTAGCTCTGGCTTTAATTTACAAAAGTGGGTTTCAACTCAGAACTTAAAAATACGGATTTTTAGCGGAAAAATACAGGATATAATAAAAGAAGATGATTGCATAAAAAGCTTAGGGGTACAATGGGACCCTAGTACGGATAAATTTAAATTTCAAAATATGCGGCAGTAGAATAAAGTAGAGAAGTATTAAAGTAGAGGGAATCCAATAAAGAATAGAAAAACGATTTCCAGGTATGCGCAGCATACCTTAATTAATTAACATAATTAATTAACTTAATTTAACTTACGTGTAGTAAGATTTATAAAAATAAAAACAAGAAAATATGTTAGCCCTAAGTTTATGACAGCAAACGAAATTAAAGAAGCGGAAATAATAATAATTAAAAAACAATAGGAGTTGCTAAATAGCAAAGAATTCAAAAGCTTAACAAAAAAAATAAAGAAATGGAAAAAAGCAGTAAGATATTAGGCATTAGCCCATTCCGAGGTACTTATGCACTACTTAAGGTAGGAGGAAGATTAAAGAATTAAAAAGCAATCTTTGGAGTAAAGCATTGTTTAATCTTGAACAAAAGTCATATTTCAACATTAATAATGTTGCACTAGTAACACACTTCCTGGAGGTATCAACGTAATGCGTAAATATATCTAACGTAAATATTGGATACTTGGTTTACGAAATTCAGGTAACAATAGATAATATTCCCGACTGTTGAGAAAAAAGGTCATACCCATTTCTAAATAAGAGTATTGATTATGCGGGACCATCCTTCATAAAATGTGCAAAGAATCGGGGTCAAAAAAAATTTAAAGGAAAAAAATCAAAAATTAAAAAATTACTTATTTTAAACTACAATTTATTGGCTCATTGCGCACGGTCATCTATGGGACATCGTCCCAATGATGATCGACTTTAAGAAAATAATATGTAGTAGAGTGAAAGTACAACTAGTGTACGACACTGCCCATTGGGCACGGATCATGAAATGGTTGAAAAAATAACTTCCGAGCCGGTTTTCAAAAACTGATCGGATTCAAGAAAATGATGGAAACTGCTGGGCGCAATCCACAAGAGTTAAGAGTCAAGATTGCTTAAAGTCTCTATCATGTTTTTGTTCTGATACTTTACAAGAGGTACCACGAATAGGGTGCTCGTTTCAAACAATACCTCTGTCAACAATACCCTACCGACACTGATAAAGAGTCCACAATTAAGAAAAAGAACAAGGAAACTTTTTCCGAGCGTCTATAAGATAAACTCCCACGTCCTCAACTGGTCTGCGCCAAAATACGCGGAATCAATTGAATGTAACGCAGACAAATATTGAAATAATGACCAGGTGCGTCCAACGGTAACTGATAAATGCTCCTCTAATATGTTTTCCTCGTATTAATTATATCAGTAAACTAGAAATCACCCTTAACCAGACAATCTCTGCTAATAAATATAACATTCAGACTTCTAGATTAGGAATTTCTTGAGTTTACACGACAGATACAACTTCTTTTAGATGTATGGTCCGTGGCTTGACCCCCTCGAATTGAGAGTTCTGGCACCATCAGCTCCGTGATGAAAAACCTTACAGACTGGTACATAAGAACATACATTCAAACATTCAACTGTCCCTAAGGAAAAAATAGAGTTTTGCTTCACAGACCCGCCAAGGAAGCCTGGATGGCAAAAATCTCAATTGATGAAAACGACCACAAAGAAGCCATTAATGCAAAAACGGGGCAAAATGCATTCTTTGTCAACCTTAAGCCAACATAGAATGTGGCCGAGTCACCAACGCTAAATCGCATTGGAAGGCACAGGATCACAATAGAGAAATCTACTGGCATATGGACAAAGCTCAATGTTACAACTGCCAAAAGTTCGGTCACACCCGTAATTATTGCTTTATAAAGCAAGTTTGTAGGAATTTAGCTGGAGAGCATCCCACCAATTTAAAATAAAAAATTGAACCACAGCTAAACAAGCAGTACATATGTGAAAACAGTTTCAAAGGCTGCAAAGTCAGAATGGAGTTATGTACAAAATTAAAGCGAAGGGTTACAGCACCCAACTAAAGGATGATTTTATAGCTAATATCGTTCTAGCAACACTGGTTTAAACGGGTGACGCAGGTTTCGTGTTTTGTATCACTGTCAAACATCTTCAGTTTTGTCTATAGTTTAACAAAAAACGCTTGCAAATTATTATATTTTATTATCAAAATTCGTGCTCTGTTAAGAAAGTTCATCGAGCGCTTGTGGTGTTCAGCGACGAAGCTCATTTTTGGTTTTATGGGTGCGTAAATAAGCAGATTTGTCGATTTTTGGAGTAAAGATCAGCCAGCAGCATTGCAAGAGCTACCAATGCATCCTTGCATTGGCTATGTTAAATTTAATGTTTATGCAGACAAGCCCACTTAAATAAAGCGTCATTGATGAATTGAAGGACAACATTGAAGCATTTATTAGTGAGATACCGGCCGAAATGTTGGAAAGAGTATGAAAATGGGACTAAGGAAATGGACCATTTAAGGCGCAGTCGAGGTCAACATTTGTATGAAATAATCTCCAAACATTAAATTATGTAGACCGTAATATCGATTCATATAAATGTTTCATGAATTTTTCCTATTCTTTCCTATAGCTCTTAAAAAATCCCCCTTTACAACAACAGTAGAGTCAATAAAAACCGCTACGCACAATTGGCGTACACCTTAACTGTCAGAAATTGAGTTTCCTATCCAGACATGGCAAGAATTAATACTGAAAACAACTCCGCACACCTCATCTTGGGGTACAGCTCAACTGTCAGAAATGGAGTTTCCTATGCAGACATGGCAAGAATTTATACGGAAAACAACTCTAGCGTTCCAGCTCGAAAAAATTTTACAGCAAGTATTGGCTAGGAATACAACTCCAACAGGTAATTCTTCTCTTTCGAGAAGGCAGTCGTGGATATTAATGATAGATTAGATCAATCATTTAAACTAGTCATGGAAACGATTGAATCAAACAAGGCATTTCGTGATTTGGTCCAAGTTCTGATTTCTACAAAATGATTACCTCAACCTTAAAAATCGGATTATGGACTGCAGGAGCGATTGTACAAAAGAATGAAGAACTTCGACATTTTCTTATTGCCCACTCTATAGGCATATGCTTGTTCCTGAGACTCACATGCGCCTTGGACTAAAAGTATACCTACCTGACTACGAACAATAATATGCAACTCATGCAAGTAACAATGGCATGGATGGTTTAGCAATCCTTATTAAAGCCATAATCAGTCACAGTCAAGATGGGCCAACAATGCGTACTGATTTACAGATTACTAGCCTCGATGCACCAACGCGTTGTGGTATCAACAAAATAGCCTCTTTGTATCTTCCCAACTTCCCAAGGAGCCCTGATCCAAAAACGACTATGACCAAAATGCAAAAGGCCTCATACAACTCAATGAAAAGCAAGACGGGAATATTCAAGAAGAGAGACATCCGTGCCCACAACATTAAAAAAAGGCTGTCTAACCGTCTAAGCAAAGTTCTGGCGAAAAACAAGCAAAATCACTTTGACCAAATGCTGGAAAATGCAAGCCCTAACGCATCGAATAACTGTGAACTCTGCTGTGAAAACTCACGAATAGCTTTAAAATACAGGTTATCCCAAAGGCTCCAATCAGAAATCCTACTAAATTCAGATTTAAGCCTTTGAACCTCACTTCGGCAGGAACTAAAGGAAATCCACGATCATAACGATGATTCCTAGCCTGGCAAGCAACCTACTGAAGTAGATGCATAAAGGCCCATTAGTGTCTTACCCCCGCTGGGAAAAATAATGGAAAGGGTAATCCTAAATCGCATCTTTCATATTAATAGAGTGAGCAAAGCTATTCCAAAATGACAGTTCGGTTTCCAAAAAAGTGACCAAAAGGTGACCAACTTTGCCCTAGAAGCAATGGATAACAAAATGTACACAACCGCTGTATTCATGGACATATTAAAAGCCTTTGATACAGTTTGGCATGACAGTCTTCTAGCAAGCTAAAAACACCCATGACGCCACAGTTATTTAAACTTATACAAGTTATATATCGCACTGGAAATTTAGTGTGGTTGTTACTGGCGAAAAATCATCAAAGCGCATAAATCTTGGCAGGTGTACTCCAAGGTAATGTGCTAGGCCCGATCTTATATTCGATGTATACTTCAGATTTGCCGGAGTCCTGGTGTAGTAATATTAAAAACTCAAATATGAATATTGCAACTAGCGGCTTACTAGAATACGTGACGGCTTTTAAAAAATGGAAAGCAAAATGGAATATTGGAATCAATTGCAGCAAATGTGCTTGCGTTACATTCGTTAAATGGCCTTTAAATTGCCCAGAAATTTTTATGATCGGCTCACTTCAACACAAGACCTTTCACAAAAACATTAGGGTGATTTTGGACAGAGGATTAACGTTCCATAGGAACACAACGATGATCAAATAGGCAGTACTCTCAAAGGCTGCAAAAATGTCATGATTCCTTTCGCCGAGAAACAAACTTTCGTTGTCAAATAAAGTTCGCCTCTATAAATCCAATTCAATTTGGAAGTGTGCTAATGAAGTCTACGAAATTACAACTAAATTAAATCTGAACAAAATAAGAGTTGCGCAAAGCAAGATCGACAGATCTATATGTAAAGAGGGACCCAAACATTGCTAAGATAATGATTGTCCGAATGGACAATCATTAAATGATTTGGGGGTGACATTAACTTAAGGGAGGTACATGGAATGTATATCTTATGAGACTGACTTAGGTATCTATTGGTGGGGGAGGTCAAGCGGGTGTTTCCTTTTCAGGCGTCTTAGGGATTGGCTGTTATCTAGGAGCTTGATGGCCAGGTGGTTGGGGTGGTTGTCCAGTCTTTTTGTATATCTTTCACTGAGTCGGGTGATTTCCTCTGCTACCGAAGGAATTCCAAGCTCTTTGTGGATTATTGAGTTTTCTTGGTACGGATGAGCGTTAGAAAATGTTCTCAGACATTTATTCTGAAACCGCTGTATTCTGATGCGGTTGGAACAGCTTGCCGTGCCCCACAACTGAATCCCATATGTCTAGAATGGCTTCAGCACTACTTTGTAAATAAGCAGTTTGAGTTTTTCTTTGAGCTTGGACCTTCTCCCTAGGAGGCAGTACAGTTGCTTCAGTCGTAGGTCGGCCTGATTGCGCTTGTTGATCAGGTGAGGGCGCCATGTGAGCCTGCGGTCCAGGGTCAGCCCTAGATATTTGGGAGTGTTATTCGTAGGGATAATTTCCCTGTTGAGTGTGACGGCGGGGCAATCCCCCCTGCGTAATGCGAAGGTTGTGTGGGAGGATTTCTCCGCGTTGACCACGATGTTCCATCGTTTCAGCCATGGATCTAGAGCATCCAGTTGTCTTTGTATGATGGCTGATGCTTCCTGCGGATTTGTGGCGGAGGCTAGGAAAGCGGTGTCGTCCGCATATGTAGCTACTGTGAGGTTCCGAGAGGGGGTGATGGGAAGGTCCGCTGTGTAGAGTGTGTATAAGATGGGTCCAAGAACACTGCCTTGAGGTACTTCTGCTCTTATAGGCCTAGGCGTGCTGATTGATAATCCGCATCTCACTCGGAATTCTCTTTCCTCTGTGTACGACTTGAGGAAGGCGAAGTGGGAACTTGGGAGGTGGGATTTAATTTTGAACATGAGTCCAGGGTGCCAGACTCTGTCAAACGCCTGTTTTCTAACAAAATAATGATAATGTAAAATAATAGGTATAATAGTAAAATCATGTAATTGTCAATTTTTGAGTGGACTATATTTCAGTTATTTATAAAAGATTTTTAATTTTTCAGTTGTATACTTGTTTAGTTTAACATTTATGTATTCTCTCAAGGGCCATAAAAGTTTTTCTTTTTACATTGTTATTTCCTTCTTCTTTATATTAAAAGAACTGTAACTTATTCTTATTTTGTATATTTAGAAAACATTAATTTCTCATGTTCAAGTTGGTTTTAACAATTTTAGTTAACACATTTTTTGGTGTGAATATTGATAAATTCAATATCACACTCACAATTACACTAGCTAAAGAAGATAAAGTGAATCCCACTATATTTTACCATAAAATTGAGTTCAATTATAAAAGAACACCCTGTTGAAATTCCTATTGTTAGTTTAACTGAAGCAGGACTCATACGCACGAGCACTACACGCCGATAACACAGCCTCTTGCCGCACACAACGTAGCCACATAAAGCCTATCACACAAGTAACGTTCCTGTCTTGCGCGACAATCAATGCCACAAGTTAAGTGAATCAACGCGAGTTTTTGAACGGGTCGCTTGACATCATCAGTCACGATCCAGTGCTAACCATGCCCCAACTCCAAAGGGTGATAATCATAACCTGTGTGTCATTCGAGGTTTCAAGGATGAGTTGGGGGCCGCCAGTTTACATAGGGTTTGGCTGGTGTTCGGCACCGTGCTCTGTTCCTTTGGCATTGGCTTGATCATCGTTTGGCAGATCCTTAGGAAAAGCAAACGTCGATGTAGGTGCAGAAGCCCATCGAAAATTTTAAAATTACCAAGGAACCGTCCTTGGCTTAATGGGGGAGTAAGAACACGTAAGAATTGCAAGGTAATATTTAATACGCATTCCTCTTGATTTATTTTTTCTTTAAATGTTTATGAAGATGCGGCGAATTATTTGTTACAGTTGTCAGCCGTGTTAGCCTAAAACTTGGTTACACTGAAAGTACAGGGTCCGGCACTCGAAGTGTAACCAATTAAAAAAGCCGTAAATTCCGTTTGGAAAATTACATTTACTCGATTCAAAGTACAAAATGTGTTAAAATAATACAAAATTCAGAAACAATTTACTTTTGCTCGATATGACCACCTTTTGCCTTGACTATGGCCTTCAGACGCTCCAAGGAGTTGCTTCGCTTGGCCGAAAGTGGTCAATTTCCGAACATTGTGTTTTCTGACGAGAAAATTTTTACAATTGAGCAATTCGTAAACTCTCAAAACGATAGGGTTTACTTGACCGACCGTTCAGAGAAGAATTTAAGTCATCGATTGGCCATCAGTAGGCAGAACCCGCCCCACATAATGGTTTGGGCTGCTGTAACCGCAGATGGGCGATCTCCAATCGTTTTTATCGAACCTGGCGTCAAGGTAAATGCGCAATATTATCGGGAAAATATTCTGGAGGTTGCTCTGAAGCCATGGGCAGACAAACATTTCGGTGGCAGACCATGGACATTTCAACAGGACTCGGCACCGTCTCATAAAGCTCGAGTGAACCAAGAATGGCTGAAAAACAACGTCCCGAACTTCATAACGACCGCACAATGGCTCTCGAATTAACCAGACGCGAATCCGATGGATTATTCTCTTTGGGCCATTTTGGAGAGCAAGGTCCGAACTAATAGGTACATCAGTCTCGAGGCACTGGAAAAAGCCGTTGTTCGCGAGTGGGCCACAATTCCTGCAAGTCACATTCGGGCAGCTTGCGATTCGTTTTTGGAGCGTCTGAAGGCCATAGTCAAGGCAAAAGGTGGTCATATCGAGCAAAAGTAAATTGTTTCTGAATTTTGTATTATTTTAACACATTTTGTACTTTGAATCGAGTAAATGTAATTTTTCAAACTGAATTTACGGCTTTTTTAATTGGTTACACTTCGAGTGCCGGACCCTGTACTTGTTTATTGCTTATGGTATGCTGTAATTTTCCAAACTGAATTTACGGCTTTTTTAATTGGTTACACTTCGAGTGCCGGACCCTGTACTTGTTTATTGCTTATGGTATGCTGCGTCGTCTTTCATCTTTATAATTCAGTTTTGTATTGAGCGCTGCTCTCCGTGATTATAAACTGTTTTATCTGTTTTAGTACTTAGTGTAAAGGCCAGTGATCAAGAGATGCCGGTTGCTACCCTAACCTTATTTTCAGCAACGCCAGACGCCTCACGGCATTTCAACCGCTTGACCAAGGACCATCCCTGGTCCCACGACCTGTTCCCTCACAAAGAAAATTATATTTTGTACACCTGATACTGTGGCGTTTTCCAAATTTTGTTTTAATTTTTGGTGTGAACTCCCCTCTTTAAATTTCAAAAATAAAATTATTTGAAATCTTTTTGCTAAGAATATGGGAGTTTACACTGTACTGGTAGTTTAAATTAAATACCATTAATTTATTTAATTTTTGTCATCTTTGTTTATATAAATACAACATTAAACAAATTTTTTTATTTTGGGTACACTTGTTTCATTAGTGACTTGGATGGCGCCACAAAATACACACATTATTTATTTGGCTTGCTTTACGTTGCAGGTTCATGACAATGGCAAACCCATGTATCATTACTGTTTATTTTAACAAATTATTATTTTTGACCTATTTATTTTAAACGCAGTAGTCGTTTGTAAAATACAATATGTGTAAAAAATATAAAAAAATTTTAATATAATAATAATTTTAATATAATTATTCTTAACATAACCAATGTTAATTCAGCAATTGTTCAAGAGAAAATGTATAAAATGGTATATTTTTGTGTTCCAGTCGGTATAATTCGTCCGTATTAAAATGGGCACTCTGCTTTACACACTTTTTAATGCTAAATTTTATTATGTTATTTGCCATTGTAGATGTTTATGGGTAAGTAATTTAATAAAATCGACTATTTGTGTATAAAATTTTATAGCCGATATAAAACGTTTAACTAACATTCATAAATATTTAATTTATGCAGATAACTAAAAAATTATAAACTTTATTGAGTTCTTTCGGTGAGTTTAAAAAAAATATAATAAATATAAAGTGCACAACTAGAGTTTGTTAATGTTTGAATCTTTTATTTGTTTATTGTTGTTAATTTATATTTGCCACAAAAGCTGATATTTGAAATGATAAGAGCCAAAGTTGTTTGTCTCACTCAAACAGCTTATCTTTTGATCTCTAATCGGCATAATTATATATGGTATATGCATACATATGTATATTTTGAAATAGCGCTGCTTCAGTTTCTTATACATTTTTATACCCTGTACCCATTGAAAATGGGTGAAAAGGGTATCATAATATGGTGCAAATGTATGTAACAGGCAGAAGGAAGCATCTCCGACCCCATAAAGTATATATATTCTTGATCAGCATCAACAGCCGAGTCGATATAGCCATGTCCGTCTGTCCGTCTGTCCGTCCGTCCGTCTGTCTGTCCGTATCAACGCCTAGATCTCAGAAACTACAACAGATACAGACATGTGCCATATATCGTTGGATAGGTAATTAACATACGCAGTACAAGTTTGTTGTTTTATTTTGATATCACCCCCCGCTACCCAAATCGCAAAAAACTGCCACGCCCACAATT
Organism: Drosophila vallismaia; assembly: GCA_035047325.1. Lineage (NCBI taxonomy): Eukaryota > Metazoa > Arthropoda > Insecta > Diptera > Drosophilidae > Drosophila > Drosophila vallismaia. Next base: position 351,795 of record JAWNPU010000034.1, on the reverse strand, counting down.
ATTAACCTAATGCTGTGCAATTCGGCATATGCGTTGGTGCTTATAAAAGCTATCTAATTTTTGAGTTTGAACCATATCGGATAAGAAACACGGAAATTATGCCACATGCAAAATCTATGGCAAGGGAAGCAGAAGCGCAGCAAAATACGCATTGCGCGACGCCGACTGCGACGTTGGCAGCGAAATGTGTATGGCTTTATGACACACGAAACTTATTTTCTTTTTTAATAGAATATTGTTTCATTTATTTATTGATACTATTATTTTCTATTATTATACTATTATTGATTGTAAGCATGTCTAAGGGTACAGGGTATTTTGCAGTCGGGAAACTCGACTGCTGCTCCCTTACTAGTTTAATTTGCACATAAATTTTGTATGTATTAATCTTTAAAAAAATATAAAGTTTTATATCTAAGAATATTCCATTTGTTATATTTTTTAATCCCTTGCCATATAATTTATTCAAGTTTGACAGAATTTTTTTAATTAGTATTTGTAAATTTAAAAAGGAAATAAAAAATTTTTATCAGAGGTTACCGATTGTAAAGATTATTTGTGCTACCCGTCTAGTAATACCCTTGCAGAGGGTATTATAATTGTGTCCAGAAATGTGTAACGCATTAAAGGAAGCATTTCCGACCCCGCAAAGTATATATATTCTTGATCAGCATCAACAGCCGAGTCGATATAGCCATGTCCGTCTGTCCATTTGTTTCTATGCAAAAATAGACAGTAGTTTTAAAGCTAGCGTTTTGACATTTTTACCAGATCATTATTTTTGTTGCACGCAGATCAAGTTGTATCAAACTTTTTTGTTCTCCAAGCTATCGCAACTGAATTCAACATAGTCATACACGATTTTTTAAAGTCTGACCACTATATCACATAGCTGCCATACAAACGACCGATATGAAAACAAGTCTTTGTATGGAAAACTTTTTTGTTTTCCAAGCTATTGCAACCGAATTCCTTATTTATTTGTATGTGTTGTGAAGGATAAAGATGGAGAATTTTCAATATTTTATCAAGTGAGTTTTGATATAATGAAGTGACAGTGAGTTACTATCGGCTCACTATCAAACATAAGGCTAAAGACCGATTCAATACCAGAAAAGAAAAGCCATTGAACTGGAGGTTTGATTTAAGGTGGTATATAAGAACAGCTAATTTACTGCGATTTTAACGCAGAGAAATTTAAAATCAGAAAAATTTGACAACTTCCGAAGCGGATTTTTAGTCCATAAAGATTAGGACTCTAACTCTTAGCAGATTTCGGCTCCTTCAAAAGTTGGTATCCCATCTGAAAGGACTTCGTAGCTAAATATCACTTCCTTTAACCAAATTTCTGAATATACAATAACCCGAAACTTTGAAGCCCTCTAGTTTTCTGATAATTAAGAATAATAGATTTTTTTGTTGTTCGACATTTTGGTGTGGCAAGAGATATGGGCGGTAATCAGGCTGAAAGCGGATTTTTTAATCTTGAAAGACTCATTCAGCAGATGGAGGCTGCTGACTTGGAATAAAGCGCAGAGCGTTGGTCGTTGTTTTACGGAAACCACCGAGCAACTCTTTAAGCCCATTCTTAGCTTGTCACATGAAATATCACATCTCATTCTGAACAACACAATATCCAGTGCAACAACCTTTATGGCCACACCTACGGGAAATGGCACTCAAAACTGACTTGGTGAAACCAGCACATTTAGAATGTAAAACATTTTAATACAACCAATAGGGAATGTTAGGCTGGGACGCAGAAATCGGCTTATGGTGCTATAGTACTCCATTTTGAACACAATGTAAAAAAATTAGTAGACAAAATATCAGTTCCCTAAGATGGTTATTACTATTCTCTTTATATTATTATTTTCTTAGCGACCGGACGTTTTTTTTGTGCGCACTGCGATTTGTTTTATTTTTGTATATTAATTTTCTAAGGATCGAAATAGAAAAGTAATTTAACCCTGTAATTTAACCTCCCCTTGTCAGAGCTTATAAGTTTAACAAACAACAAAATAGTTGTAACAGTTGTATGCATTTTTGTGTTTCTCCTTTAAATATCAACGCTTAAGAGCAAAAATATAATAGAAACATGTTAAAAGAATGTTTTAAGGTATCGGATCATGGCGCCAGTCAATAAAAAATATATTTAAAACCATTATAAAAAGTCCATAAGAGAAAGGTAGTTATTAGCGATGATTATCAATAGTATTTAGTTTAAAATTAAAAAAAATATATTAAGTTCATAGAAATTAAATAAATTCATTTACAAATTTAAGCTTTTTGAATAATTTTGTATCTTTCATCCTGTTTAAACTGATCTGCAAAATGGAGAAAATAAGTTCTTTTAAAATAAGAAGTTTTGTTTACATATCATCAAAGTTAAACCGTTTATTTTTTAAAAATTGTAGTCATTTTTAATTTACAGCAAGCGATTCATATTCATAATCGGGAATCAGCGTATGAATGCGACAGCGCCCGTCTTCTTCGTCTTCACTTGCACTGTGAAAAGTTCCAAGCAAATTTGGTTATATACTAGGTGTACAAGTAGGAAATGTCGAACCATTCATCGAGCCATTTTTTCAAACTTTCGTAAGAATCGAAGCCCTGCTCAGCGAGTGCGTGTCCCATATAAGCGAATAGGTGGTAATCGGATGGGGCCAGGTCTGGTGAGTAAGCCGCATGCGCAAGCACTTCCCAATTGAGTGTTTCCAACGTGTCGCGAACCGGTATTGCCGTATGTGATGGAGCGTTGTCATGGAGAAAAATAACCTTGTGTTGTCTTTTTTGATATTCCGGTTGTTTTCTCTGAAGCGCACGGTTCAAATTGATCAATTGTTGTTGGTAGCGTGCCGTATTTACCGTTTCGCCGGGTTTCAAGAGCTCATAGTAGATGACACCGCTCTCATCCCACCACACACAGAGCATCGTCTTCTTGCCAAAGCGATTCGGTCGAGCAGTCGATGTGGCCGGTTGTCAAGGATCAACGTATGATTTTTTAAGTTTAGGATTCACAAAAAAGATCCATTTTTCATCGCCAGTAACGATACGATGCAAAAACGACTTCCTTTTGTATCTTGAAAGCAAAATTTCGCATGTGTTTTTTTTTTGTGCCTCTCCATTTGCCTCTCGTTCAACTCATGTGGCACCCATCTACCGACCTTCTGAATTTTTTCCATCTCTCGCAAGCGATTGGAAACTGCTTGTTGACTTACTTCCAACTGCTCTGCGAGTTGTTTTTGCGTTTGAGAATCGTCTTCATTCAATAATGCTTGCAGTTCGGAGTCTTCGTACCTTTTTGGTGGTTTTCCGTACTCTTTGTCGTCGACGTCAAAATCACCACTTTTGAAGCGTTGAAACCACCGTTCACACGTTTTCACAGTTGGTACTTGTTCGCCAAAGGCCTCAACAAGCATTCGGTGCGATTCCGCATCTGTTTTTTTCAAATGAAAATAGAAAATTGACACTGTTCGCGTTTGCTCTTTATTCGGCACGAAACTCGACATGTTGACTGCACTGAGAGTAAATGATAATGGTTTGACAGTCGATGTTGACACCTCACACTGTCAAAATTTTATGACAATCGTTAAATTTTTAGGTTTGCGAGACATCTATGGTATACATATGTTCGAACCGACATTTCCTACTTGTACACCTGGTATATCGTTCATATGGTTATATTTTTTTTATTGGCTATCAGTATATTTCTCTCAACTACAAACACGACCTACGTCTAGCTGATAGGGAAATTTACATCCTAGACATAGGTAGATCATTTAATTTTATTTTATTTAAGTTTCTTATTATAATGCTAACATTACATGAAAAACATAAAAATATAACTCTTAGAAGTAAGGCCACTTTATTTGGGGATTCTCTTTACTAAATCATTAAGACATTTAAAATCCACATTTTTTGTATAATTGCAGATTCCTACCACACCAACTAAATTGCTATAATGACTGATAAGAATTCCATTCTGGGTAGTTCCGGCTATCGTTTTCTTAAAAAATGCGTATAACCATTGTGACGGGCTTAAAAATGATCGTAATGTTTCTTCAAAGATCGTCAACTGTTCGAGAGAACATTTTGTGAAAATGGTGGAAATTCGTCTTTCTGACAAAAAAAATTGACTAAAATAGGAAGATAGTACAACCACATTTAAAGCTAAGTGGTCCAACATGGAAGCATATTCTAAATGCAAAAAATACTTTACAATTGCTCCAACTGATGAAAGAATATACAAGTTCACAATCGGCAGCCGAATTAGCAATAGAAATAATCCATTCCGCGAAAGTGATGTTCTCGTGGAAAGGGAGAAGTTACCGCCGCTTATTAATAACATATTTCGCCAACATTCAAGAGATCAGGAAGGTAAAAAAAACCCTTCGCAAAAACACAAAAAGGGAGGGTCGAACTTAATTAGTTCCAAAGCATTTGAAGATTCGAAACTGATCGATGATTACCCATCCAAAGAAGAAGTTCTTAATCAGTCTAAGTATGTGAAAACATACATAAAAAATCCGGACCCCATTTTCACTTATGATCCTTTAGTTTTGGCTCGGCTTAGACTCGAAGATGGTAGAAAAAGACCTGAGAAGCGTCTAAATTGGAAACCGATGTGCAAGCAGTCTTCTAAAATGCATCAAACTCAGACGCAAACCTCTTGCGCTGAAAATCTCTATCTCTTAAGTAACTCAACAAAATTTTCAAACTCTGTTTACCCTAAATGTTTAAAGATATGCAAAGGACCAGGGTTTGATTCTGCCAATGTTGCTGACTTAAATTCCACTGAGGTGACAATAAACGCACATAAGTTTGATGAAAGAGTAAAAAAACTACAAGTTAAATCTGACGATGACCTTGATGATATTGATGGTCCACTATCGAGAAACGAGTCCAACGACACTTACGCGGAGTTTTATATACATCTTGAGCCGGAAAATATTAGAATACGTTTAAACTCATTACCAGTATCAGCGCACTACACGTTCTCCAAGAATATGAGTTGTGTTGAATGTCAATCCCACGTTGAGAACTTAACTTTTCCCACGATCGCGTCATCTCTTCAAGTTGGGAAAGAAAAAAAAAAAGGAACGTCCGAAAAAAAAATCGTTGCGGCAGTAACAAAGCAACCCTTCGAAAAGCTATATTCTACTAGGCAAAAAAGTACTTCAGGGTCGGCCACTTTAATATCCTGCTCTTTTCATGTTACCAAAAAAGAAAAGTACGAAAATCCCTCTGAGGTACGGAGCAAAATTTTGAATAAACAAAGAAACTCTCTATCCGCATTTGATCTGCAATCTCCATTTGAACTCAGCGAGAAACAAAAAAATAATACGTTATTAAAATCTTTGCCGGTGGACCAAATGAGTAATGGGCCTTGCAGGTGTTCGGATACAATGTATTCTATGGACAGCTCTCTGGGTGCCGAAAACATTCAATTTAACACATTTTCATTAGCCACATCAACGCAAATGAGGGATTATCAACAGTGGCAGCAGCTAAGAGCTATAAAAGAGCTAACTGACCGGCTACTTTACGAAAAAGTATTGCTACATCAGTGAAACTACTTTAAGCTCCTAACCCCACTTAATATAGCGAAGACAATGTATGAAGACTTGGGAACGCATCAACCATTCTTCCTTAAAAAACAGTCTTATTACTACCCATTTGACGACATAACGAGAAGTGGAAACTATTATACACGACAAAGCTACGAATGTAAAAGTGAATGGATTTTTACGATGACTGTTCGTCACACAGAAATTAACTCGCGTATAGGAGAAGCTTTTACGGGAGCTATAATTATTGTTAAAGTCAAAGAGTTTTGTCATAAGAGAATTCACCGAACGCCAATGCCAATGAAAATCTATTTCCCTAAACCAAATCTTACAATCTATTTTCTCAGCTCTGGTAGTGCACATAGGAAAAGCAATAAATTAGCGTGAATTTCAGCTGTTTCTAAAAAAACAATACGAGTAATTGCACATTATAAGCCAGTATTTTGCGTTTCTCACTGGTAACTGTTTCATGTATTCTAAGAAAATATGACCTCGAGTAAATTTACATCAAAATCACAAAATTGATTTGTAGATGTTTTTGTGTCAAAGGTACAATGTAACTTAAAGGAGGTTCGCCTAAATTTTGCCGAAAAAGTTAAATGTCTTTTGTACATAAAATTATTTCTACAGATGTATAGAACATACAATACATATGTGCCAAAGGATATTTTGATACGACTTGCATCTAAATAGTCATGGTGTATACAAATACATTTCATACGAGCTGCGGTACTTTCTAAGAACGACATGTTTTTTTTTTTATTTATCAAAATAAATTTCTATTACCCAACTATGCCACACATTAGACAATATAAAACCAGCATTAGCGCAGAGATCATGAACATACGCAAAATTTTTGTCAATATATGAAATTTATTTTTAAAAATTTAATAAGTAACAATAGTCCAAAAGTAGTCCAAGCCATTCTCAAAATTTGCTTAAGTTCCGACCGAAATTAGTAAAATCTCCCCTTCTTATGATTTGGAAATCTGCTGAAGTACAATATTTACTCTTTTTTTAATGTAATTGATTCGTCCCTATGGATGATCTCGTCAATCCTTCTGCTCTGTTAGCATTGTGCCTGGCAGCCGTGCCATTGACCTGATGGGTCCCTTTGTTTGGGATCTGCGCACTCGTGGAAGGCTTCCAATGCGTCTGCTGCCTGGCAGCGTGATAAATAACCTTTATACTTGACGTCCTTTTCCCCGTCTCGCCAGTATCCTGCGTGCCCACGCTTCTTAACTTTGGGTGGATGGTGCTTCTTTCTCTATCGACCTCGATCGCTTTCCTATCTGGCCTTCTCAGTGGATTCGTGGACCTCCTGTTCGTTGTGGCCTGGAGTTGGTCAGGTGACATCAAACTGGCCCTCCTCTTCCTCATGGTAAGGTTTTAGCGTTGGCTTGGAGTCCGGCTAAGCTCGACTTTTTCACCATGGGAATCCGTACAAACAACTTGGATAAAATCTAAACACAAAAAAATATAAAACGGTATGTCTAAATATGTGTTTAGACATGATAAGTAGGCAAACTATAAATATATTCTATTTATGGGCTGCAATAAACATGTCACTAGACAGCATAAGTGGCAACTACAGATAAGTACGATTGCAGCGGCCTATTGCCGAAGTGTCAAGAGATATGACCACGCGGGAGGTGATTAGCGCGGTCGTAGGTCTCAAACATAGATTTAAGAATAAAACTCAGCTGCATTTACAAACGCAGACTGCGGCGTCTTACAAGCGCTGCATTATATAATTAGATGATAAGAACCTATGTAAGAATGAATAAAAGGCGAAGCCCTCGCAGTGGCGAGTCAGTTAGATTAAAACACCCGAGTTAAACTCATTAAGTGTACGCACAAGTTTATAGTGTGAACATTTTGGCCCTTCGAGAAATTCTGTTGTTTTCCCCACCAGTGGTATGAAAGACAGAATAAAAAACCAGCGCTTCAAAGTAGAAAGAGCAAGGTTATTCGAGTGATTCTGTTGTTTCCCCCACCAGTGGTAAGAAACACAGAATAAAAGACCACGCCTTAAAGTTCTAGGACTATAAGGTGAAACATTGTGTTCTTGCTTTTCTTTGGCTGATCAATCAGCTGTAAGTCGAGGCACAGCTAGGTCAACTGGGCGACCAATTAAAAAATCCTCCAACGGATCACGCCAAAGAATACAAACAGAAAGCACAAAAAAGTCACAGTGATTGTTTTCCCAAGATGTTGTCGGAAAGATCTGTGAAATTGATGCAAGACCAAGGAGAGCTGCAGAATAAAATACTGCAAGCCATCAAGGAAAAGGCATCTATACCAGCAATAGAAGTATTGGTAGTCCGATTTACTACTAACAACAATGCGCTGGTAAAATTGGGAGTTGGCGATCATCAATATTTTAATGATAAAATATTTATTAAAACTATGGATGCTATTAAGGCCTACAAGGAGTCACAATTAAAGGTAGAAACACGTGAAGAGATAAATCTACCAAGCGGATCAAAATTATCTGATACCGCATCAGCTCGAAGCTCCAGTCCAGTTAATAATCTGGTTCAACTGGTGGATAGAAGAGCGGACAGGGTGAGGCAACAGATGAGCCTAATCTACGAAACCCTAGATAGTTCAAGTGAGATTGAACTAGTCAAGCAGCTGGCAACGATAAAAAGTCATTGGTCCAACATGACGGACACACTGAAACTGCTTGAAAACAAGTATGACAGAACTGCTTTTGATCAAGATGAGGCAGACATTCTGCAATCTGAAGTTGCCGCACTAGAAATGGTACTTCAAATGAAGTTGGAACAGTTCAAAAGTTCCAACTACGACGTGCCAGAACTCCCAAAAGTGGACCTTCCAACGTTCAATGGAAATGCGAAGGAATGGCCAACATTTTACGAGCTGTTCTCTGAGCTGATAGACAGCAGGAAGGATCTCAGCAACACAAGGAAGCTGGGATATTTAAGAGCCTGCTTAAAAGGAGAAGCTCAAATGGTGGTTAGCCATTTGATAACGGGATCAGCGGTTAGCTATACAGCAGCGTGGGAGCTTATCTGCAAACGCTATGAGAATAGCAGAAAAATATTTTCCAAACACTTCAATTAATGGAACTAGAGTGCTTGCTGCCTCATGATGAGAAAAATGTAAGGAAGTTTTTGGATACTGCGACCGAGAGCATATTCATCATAAAGGAAAAAGGAAAAAAGAAAGCTCTTCTGACGTAATTTTAGCAGAAATTCTACTGCGGGAATTTTCGCCTGAAGCCTTGCAGCTGTATGAACAGCATGTAAAAAAGCCAAGAGCTATACAGCCCTTACAAGACGTACTGGAGTTTATTGAGCAACAATACAACTCAATAAATGCCATTACCAAAAATACCGCTCAGCTTGCTACAAGAAAAGTGCAAGTTAGATCGTGTGCCTTTTGCTCTAAGGATGGCCACGATATGATATGAGACACTTTATCAGTTCAGAGCACAATCAATCGAAAAAAGAAAAGAATTCGTTCACAATGCAGACAATGCAGAATGCGAAAGACAATTCCAAGAAACAAAGAAGTTTCAAAGAAACCCAAAGCACTGGGCTGCATACAACGAATTCATGAAAGAATACCTTAAGATGGGACATATGGAATCTGTAAAGACAACGGGTCAAGGTAAATACTATTTACCCCATCCAGCAATCATCAGGCCTGGAAGCTTAACTACGAAGGTACGAGTAGTTTTTGACGCATCCGCAAAGACGACAAATGGACTAAACCTAAATGACGTTATTATAGCTGGTCCTTAGATTAAAAAGGATATATTCGATATTCTAATTAAATGGCACAAGTGGCAATATGTTGTGGTAGCTGACATTGAAAAGTTAAGTTAACAACCGTAACTTGTGGCACATCGGCAGTACCTTTTTAGCAGTCCGATATCTACGAGTGTTGGCAGATCGCTTTTGCCAAGAGGATAGCGTCTTAGCAGAAACAATTAGAGACGACTTTTATATAGATGACCTCATAACTGGTGGAGACACAGTCAACGAGTGCTATGAACTTCAAAGGAAATTGAGACAAGTGATGGAGAAGGCCGGCATGCATCTGCGAAAATGGGTTGTAAATGACAAATGTATTTTAGCCGACATTCAGGACGACGGTGCTACGGAGAAAATCTGCATTGAGGAGAATGAATCGATCAAAACCTTAGGACTTCAATGGGATCCGAAGAAGGATACATTTACGTTTTCGGCAGAAAGCCCAATGCTAACACGCATAACAAAGCGGTTAGTGTTATCACAGTTGTCCAGAATTTTCGACCCACTAGGATGGTTGGCACCTGTAACGATTCAAGGAAAATGTTTCATTCAGGAACTGTGGAAGTTACCGATGACTTGGGACGTTGAATTGGAATCCAACTTAGCTAACTGGTGGATGGAATATGCTAAAGGTCTATTATATTTAGAAGAAATTAGCATTTCACGCTGGACTGGATGCTCCAAAGGTATTATGGAGCTACATGGATTCTGCGATGCATCAGAGAAAGCATATGCAGCTGCTGTGTATACAAAAGTAGGCGGCAGAGTTACTTTGCTAGCAGCAAAAAGCAAAGTAAATCCTATAAAAAGCAGGAAAACACTTCCAAAGTTGGAATTATGTGCTGCGCATTTATTAGCTAAGGTGCAGGCTATATGGATCAACAAGATCACAACGCATGCATGGAGTGATTCGCAAATTATTATTGCTTGGATACAGAACAAGCGCAGCAAAGATAAGTTTGTCAGAACTAGAGTGGAAGAAATCAATAAACTAATTCCCAATGTCAAATGGAATTACGTTAAATCGGAAGATTTTGGCCCACTCAAAAGGAATCAGAAATTGTTGTGGTATCCACATTGATAAAATCCGAATATCTGCAAAATCATCTTTTATCGTAGTATTCATCGATCCACAAACTTTTTAGAGTAATGGCGTATGCATTACGCTTCATAACAAAGATGAAAGGAAATCGCAACAGCCTTCACATCTTACGGTGGAGGAATTAAAGCTAGCGAAGATTGCCGTGGTAAAGATACAACAACAGCTGGATTTTGGACACAAGGTCAGACTAAAAAACAAAAGACCATTAGCTAAATCCGTTTTTGGATAGTGATGGCGTACTTCGAGTTGGTGGACGACTACAAAATGCAATGATACCCTATAATGTAAAACATCCAATTATACTGGATAAGTCACATTTGACTTGGTTAATTGCAAAGGATGCTCATAAAGAAACTCTGCATGGCGAAATTAACATTATGAGAAATTATATTCAGAGGGAGTTGTGGATATTTGGCATACAAAATTTGTGTATTTGATTGTATGGTAACAAAAGCGATACATCTGGAAGCTGTTAGCGACCTTTTGTCAGACAAATTCCTGGAGGCTCTTCGATGGTTCTTAGCAAGACGAGGCATGAGTGAGAACCGATACTCAGATAATAGAACAAACTTCGTGGGAGCTTCAAGAGTATTGGACAAAGAATTTGTAGCTGCCATTAAAAACAATAATGAGTTAGCACCTACAATAGAAAAAGAAGGCATCAAGTGGCACGTTGTTTCCCCGGGAAGCCCCCACATGGGAGGTTTATGGGAAGCCGGTGTAAAATCAGTGAAGCATCACCTTAAACGAGTTATTGGTGAAAACAGCTTTACATATGAAGAATTTGCATCGCTGCTATGTCAAATCGAAGCAGTGCTAAACTCGCGTCCATTAGTCACTGTAAGGAGCGAAAACGATGGTGAGGACATATTAACGCCGGGTCATTTTCTGGTGGGAAGACCTCTAATTGGAGCTCCTGAACATTTTGACGAAAGTAAGACAATCAGCTCTTTGGATAGATGGAAACTTATTCACGCATCAGAGGTGATTTTTGGAAGAAATGGAAGGAGGAGTATCTGGTGTCATTGCAACAGCGAACCAAATGTCGCCAAGAAAAGCCAAATCTGAAGGAGGGACAGCTGGTTCTTATAAAACATGAGAACACTCACCCTGCAAGATGGCCAATGGGAAGAATCATTAGTACGACTAAAGGACAAGATGATAAAGTCCAGGTAGTCACGGTTTAAACAAACGATGGGGAAGTAAAAAGATCGCTAAACAAGATCTGTCAACTTCCTGTTAGCGAAGCAAAACCAGCTGGAGCTGCAACGCCATCTATAACGGAGTCAATGCAGCTACGCAAGGACAAAAAGCTTAGGCAGCGAGTTCCAAGAGACAAAAGGAATGGCGCTGGAAGCATAGCTACTGTGCTATGCTGTTTATTGATATCGCAAGCTACAACTGCGACAGAAAATTCGGAACCTCAAAAAACAGGCCAAAGAACTTGGGAAAATTTACGACATCGACGCAAAAGCTGCAGTTATGGTGAACAAAATTGGTAAAATTGAAGTCGCTACATCCAGTTGGCAATTATTGTTTTATTATGACATGCAAGCCTATTTTGATGTCATAAAACAATCAGAGGACTTCCTTGAAAAATCCCGCTTGGTTTGCGAAAAAATGGGAGACTTCAAGGACTAATGCGATTCCTGCGGCACGAAAATACGGACAAAAATTGACAACATCAAAGAAAAAGACAAAATACTACGGCACCGTACCAACCGAAAGAAAAGGTTTATACTGCTCTTTAATATCGGAAATGCAAATAGGATACAGGAAAATATGCAAACGATCCTAAAAAATGAAAAACATCTAATGGAATATGTTGACAATCAGACCTCGGTCATCAATGCCACGGAAGAATTAGTAATAGCAACTACGATGGAAGCAAACCGGAATTTGGGAAAACTGACCCACCAAGTTATTGCAGAAACCATGAAGGAGCACTTTATGGTATATAAGGAGCCAATTAAATTCCTTATGTTATCAAATCAAGTGCGAAACTGGATTGAAGAGGCAGACAGCCTACAAGCAACAGCGATCTCAATGATAACGGACATTAGTGAAGGAAGAATTCATCCTATACTAATTGCGCCTAACAAAATGCTGGAGGAGCTCGAAAAAGTTAAGCAAAAATTAGGACGAAAATTCAGTTATACAATTACCACTGATCTATAAACTGATGAAGGCACAAGCTATGTTTAAGGATAACGTCCTATTCATTGAAGCAAAATTACCGATATACAGCAATCAGGAAACGGATCTCTTTGAAGTAATCCCAATACCACTGTGGACAAACGGAACGAAATTATTCCGAAATTGAATTCTAAATTTTTTGCGTTCAATACAGACATAAACGCATATCACCTAATGTCTGAAATGGAAATTAACCAATGCAGACAAGAGGATTCGACAACATGGCTTTGCGAAAGTAATTGGGCATGGAAAAACGCGGATGATCACTCTTGCGAAATATCACCATTGAAACCAAGCAAGGCACACTCATGTGAAATGATGGAATTCCAAGGCAATTCGTTCATCAAAGAGATAAGTGGATCCAACCGTTGGCTATTTAGACTGTTTCGGAATACAACAGATAAATTAAGATGCAACGAACAGCATCAAGTTATAAGACTGGCCAATCATGGCATTATACAACTACTTGAAGGATGCACAGCAATATTAGGGGATACAACAATAATTACTCCTCAAAAAGTAATTTCGACAGTGTCTGAAATGTCTATCTTCCCCAGTTTACGAATTATAGATGAGAAGGAGACATGGAACGTGGTCCCGCTGAAGCACTTGATTGTCAACAACACTAATGAACTGCAAAATCTTCAAATGCGCATCAAGACTCTAAAAAATAACAAGGTACACATTGATGACTTGATTTTCCACACGGCAAGCGGACACTCGGCTCTAGGGTTGACAACGATTATCATAATTATATTGGTCACTTATATCCGGAGGCAACGCATAAATGAGAGACGACTACTGGCCGTAAATTTTTCCCCCCCGGAAAATGTCTAAATATGTGTTTAGACATGATAAGTAGGCAAACTATAAATATATTCTATTTATGGGCTGCAATAAACATGTCACTAGACAGCATAAGTGGCAACTACAGATAAGTACGATTGCAGCGGCCTATTGCCGAAGTGTCAAGAGATATGACCACGCGGGAGGTGATTAGCGCGGTCGTAGGCCTCAAACATAGATTTAAGAATAAAACTCAGCTGCATTTACAAACGCAGTCTGCGGCGTCTTACAAGCGCTGCATTATATAATTAGATGATAAGAACCTATGTAAGAATGAATAAAAGGCGAAACCCTCGCAGTAGCGAGTCAGTTAGATTCAAACACCCGAATTGAACTTATTAAATTTACGCACTAGTTTATAGTGTGAACACGGTAAGTAAAAACTTGACTGCATACTTTTATGTATATATAAACGTATGTATTTATTACCATATATACGCAAGAAGGGTAAACAAATGGGCTTTGAAACGATACTAAGATTCGTCTACATGGCACGCCCAAATTTTAATGCGACGTTTTGCATAGAGACTCAAGCAGAAATACTTTATTTTTTATCATTCTTATTTTGTATTTGAAATCTGTCCGAATGGACAATCATTTGGGGGTGACATTGACTTAAGCGAGGTACATGGAATGTATATTTAAGAAGGTTGACTTAGGTGTCTATTGGTGGGGGCTGTCAAGCGGGTGTTTCCTTTTCAGGCGTCTTAGGGATTGGCTGTTATCTAGGAGGTTGATGGCCAGGTGGTTGGGGTGGTTGTCCGGTCTTTTTGTATATCTTTCGCTGAGTCGGGTGATCTCCTCTGCTACCGAAGGAATTCTCTATAGATTATTGAGTTTTTATGGTACGGATGGGCGTTAGAAACTGTTCTCAGGCATTTATTCTGAAACCGCTGGATTCTGATGCGGTTAGAACAGCTTGCCGTGCCCCACAACTGTATCCCATAAATCCAGATTGGCTTCAGCACTACTACAAAGTAGAATAAGCTGTTTGAGTTTTTCTTTGAGCTTGGACCTTCTCCCCAGGGTCCAGTGCAGTTGCTTAAGTCGTAGGTCGGCCTGGTTGCGCTTGGCGATCAGGTGAGGGCGCCATGTGAGCCTGCGGTCCAGGATCAGCCCTAGGTAATTGGGAGTGTTATTCAGGGTAATGGTTTCCCCGTTGAGTGTGACGGGGGGCATTCCCCCTTGCGTAATTCAAAGGTTGGAATTCTTCTTAGAATAGTTATATTGTATATATATGGTATATTTGGCAGATCATTGTTAAATTGTTCAATAAATAAATAAGGTGTTTATCAGAAACATGTTACCTAGGTGGGCTCTAGGCAGTGTCCCCTAATGACTCCTATCGCCGTGCTGGCGAGTTAAATGACAGTGAGGAATTTTTTTGCCAAGCTTTTTAGTCCAAGAAAGAGCTTTCATATAACTGAAGCCATGCCCATGCCCTCTTTTTCTTCTATAAGTGGCGTGTGAGTACCGACGCAACCTTACTTTCAATGATGTCCGTGGTGATCTCTTGGGTAAAGGCATCGGTCTGACCTGATCCTGTTTGGCCTGTCGAGAGATAGAAGGAGAGTGGCGCACGTTTACGCAGTAAACTCGAAATGGTTTCCGGGGGGTTCGGAAACAATTCGTGTCATTAAGTGAACAGTTTCTGCATCTCGAATCTCTATTCCTGGGCCTAAGTGAATCTCCACGTCGAAAAATTCCAAAGTTAGCAAATGAATATATGCACGACTTCTGCTTAATATTTGCCATTCAACAATGTGATGTATGTTGCCCCAGGCGAACAGCCAGTGAGTCTGGCTTTTCTAAAGCCAGGTCTTACCACTTTAAAAGTTGATCCGCCGAAACCTGTCGGTAGGAATCTCCTACCTGGCCCTATGCTTTATTTTTGTTGTAACATTCTTATTTTTAATTTAAAATTTGTCCGAGTGGACAATCATTAAATGGTTTGGGGGTGACATTGACATAAGGGAGGTATGTGGAATGTATTTTTAAGGGAGTTAACTTAGGTTTCTATTGATGGAGGAGGTCAAACGGGTATTTCCTCTTCAGTCGTCTTTGGATTGGCTATTGTCTAGAAGGTTGATGGCCAGGTGGTTGGCGTTATTGTCCAGTCTTTTTTTGTATCTTTCGCTGAGACGGGTGATCTCCTCTGCTACCCATGGAATCCCAAGTTCTTTATGAATGATGGAGTTTTCGTGATACGGAGGAGCGTTGGAAACTGTTCTTAGACATTTGTTTTGAAACCGCTGGATTCTGATGCGGTTTGAACAGCTTGCATTCCCCCCTGCGTAGTGCAATGGTTGTGTGGGAGGATTTCTCCACGTTGACCACGATGTTCCATCGTTTCAGCCATTGATCGAGAGCATCCAGTTGTCTCTGTATGATGACTGATGCTTCCTTGGGATCTGTGGCGGAGGCTAGGAAGGCGGTGTCATCTGCATATGTGGCTACTGTGAGTTCCGAGAGGTAGTGATGGGAAGGTCCGCTGTGTACAGTGCGTACAAGATGGGTCCAAGAACACTGGCTTGATGTACTCCTGCTCTTAAAGGCCTAGGCGTGCTGATTGATGATCCGCATCTCACTCGGAATTCTCTTTCCTCTGTGTACGACTTGAGAAAGGCGAAGTGGGAACTTGGAAGGTGGGACTTAATTTTGAAAAAGAGTCCAGGGTGCCAGACTCTGTCAAACGCGTGTTTGACATCCAGCATAACGACGCGCCAGTACTCCGGTGGTATGCAAGCGTCTGAAGCCAAAATGGTGATCAGGGCTGTATTGGCGGGCCAGGAGCACTTGGGCTGTCTACGAACCTTATGGTGGCAGCTCTCTCTTCGCCAGTGCATCTGTCGAAAGGTGAGAATGCACTATGTAGATGGTCAGCAAAGGCTTCTGCTCTTTCGACCTCAGACCGACATCAGGAACCGTCCACTTTGCGTACGGGGAATGTCTTCTTAGCAGGTCTTTTTATGTGCCTTGTGACATTCCACAGGTTGTGCTGCGGGTCTCCAGCTTCTCAAGGAATCTATGGAAGGAGTCCTGCCGGTAGGATGGATAGCTTGTCCTGCAGTTCCTTGGCTGCGCGATTGGGATTGCGCGAGGAAAACCAGACTCTTCTGAGGCGCCTTTTTTCAGCCACAAGGACCGCGATTTCAGGAGACCACAAGTGCACGTCTCTTTCAGGTGTTCTCGGGATAGTCGGAGGAGGTGGATTCGCAAACTCAGCAGCATTCTGCATCTCTTTGGTCAGTTTTTCGATGGCCGCATCTATGTTGCTTGGTGTGGAAAGAGTGAGATTTCTTATACCGCATACGAGTAGACCGTCGGTACTAACACACCACTAACAGAAGAAAAAGAGGGCATGGTCATGGCTTCAGTTATATGAAAGCTCTTTCTCGGACTAAAAAGCTAGGCAAAACAGTCCTCACTGTCATTTAACTCGCCAATCTCACGACTTCTTAGGCTACGCATAACAAACCCAGCACGGCGATAGGAGTCATTAGGGGACACTGCCTAGAGCCCACCTAGGTAACATGTTTCTGATAAACACCTTATTTATTTATTTAAAAATTTAACAATGATCTGCTAAATATATATATATATATATAATATAACTATTCTAAGAAGAATTCCAAAATCTTCAATTTGTTAACATTAAGGGAGAGTTTAGGAGATTAGAGGTTATAGTTTTTACATATAGTGCGAAAAAGATAGTTGGTCTAAAAGGTGTTTGGAATCAACCATACAATGGATAAGCATATGTAAAAACATGACCTCAGCAAAGGTTCAACGCTCCTTCATGGGAGGTAGCTTTAACAATTTAATCCTGCAACTGTACGGCGGAAGACGATTGTCAGGATCCCACGTTTAAATTTTTCAGTGCAAATAACAGGAAGTGCACAGACCTTTGCACAGACCTAATGGGATAAATAAGGATGTTGTGGTGAAAGGATCGTAACATTCGTTTGACCAACACCTTTTAAAGGCTTACATTTCTTTGACTTTAATCACTGTCACAGAAATGTGACCCTTCAACTTAAGTTTATGATCAAAAATAACTCCAAGATTATTGATTGTGGAAACACGATGAAGGACGTGATTTTCGAGAGAGTAAGGGAAAATAAGAGGTACACAGCGATGAATCGTCATAAGTTTGCATTATGAGCAGTTTAGGAAGAGAAGGTTGTTTTGGAACCACGAATAGAGCCCATCTACGTCCAATTGCAGATCCTTGTTAGAAAAATGTTTCGAGAGGCAGTAGCATAACTTGAAATCATCAGCGGACATTAACGCAGAGGCATAATTAATCACATTGGGAAGGTCGTTGACAAAGAGTATAATCAGCAGTGATTCTAGATGACTACCCTGTGAGACCACCAATGTGACATGGATGACCTACGACTTGGTAGTTTTAAATAGAACACTCTAAGTTCGATTTGAAAGATATAACGCAATCTACATAAGGGTATTTAGTGGAAAACCAATGAGCGAGAGAGTCCATAGGAAGAGCTGGTGATTCACTGAATCAAATGCTTTGCAAAAATCAGTATAAATTACGTCTTTTTGCAAGCGATAATCAAACCCTCGGTGGTAGGTCGAACAAAATTATAGTAAATTAGTTGTTATTGAACGAAGTTTAACAAAACCATGTTGTGATGGGGATATAATGCTCTTGCATGAATGTTGAAGCTGATATGTAATGAGTTTCTCAAGTAGCTAGGAAATCGCAGATAGCTTAGCAATACCGCGTTTTCTCAATGGAAGCCTTAGAACCTTTTTTATGAATAGGTATAACGTATGATTCATTCCATAATTTAGGTAGGGATGCTAGCTCGAAGGATAGGTTAAATAGTATAGTGAGAGATAAGCTTAGAATATCAGAGCACCGTCTGAGGATGCAGCTTGATACATTATCTGGACATGGTGAAAATGAGATTTTCATAGATGAAAGAGCCGTAAACACATCGTGACAGTGGAATTTAGAAAGATGTGATTTTATTTGTTTACGGTATGCGATAGTCATAATTTGAGGAAAGATCTGAATCAGATAGGTAGGTCGATTGAAAAAAATGACGCAAGAAAATTTGCAGTACCGAAATGTAGAGTCAGAATTATTATTATATGAGACGGAAGGGGGAGAAGGATTGGATTTACGTTAAGAGTTTACAAAAGAATAGAAAGAGTTTGGATCTTTTCAAAATATTACAATACATTTTTTAATAAAAATTTTGTATAGTTGATTGTTAAGGTCAACAAACTGGTTACGAATGAGTAGGTAATTGGAAAGATGTTACACGGTTCGAGCCTTAGGCACTTTTTGTAAGCTCTAGATTTCCTATTTTTAAGAGAGAGAGAGTTGCTTATGGCGATAAACCATGGCGATTTTGACGTTGATGGAGTCAATATTTCAGGGACAAATTTATTTAAGGCGCTATTAAGTACTTCGTAAAAAGGGCAGTATTGCAGTATAGCAGTATAGATATTGCTGAAATTTGAAAGATAATTCCAGTCAATATTGGCCAAATGATTTCTTAAGTTACAGTAGTCGGTTCTTTTAAAACACTCTTGACGAGACTGCGCGCAATTACTGGGTGGGGACTTCTGGAGAGTCGATAATCAGCGAAACGAAGAGTGTTTGATGGTGTGAGTACCCAGGAATAGATAAGGGAGGAGATATTATTATTGGGACAGAGGAGGATTTTTAGACATTTGAGAAAATAATGTCAAGCGACCGGCTACGGGAGTTCCTTATAGGTTTAAGCTGGAAAACGGCAGTCGGCGAAGCCATCAAGGAAGTCATTTTGGCTAGTGTGTAACCGGGAGTTATAATCGTCAGTGTGGATCCACAATATGAGAGGCAAATTTAAGTTACCCATAACTAGGATAAAATCAGAATCATTTAGCAGAGACAAACTTAATTTAGTGGCAGTTAGGTGGTGCATATAAATGATTGCATCACACAGAAGAGGAATATTAAAGGTTAAAGGACTCAAAATTAATTTTAACGGCTACAAATTCAATTCCGGAAGGATTAGTGATAGTGATAGGTTCCACTGAGTAAATGTTGTTCACGGCAATGAGACCGCCACGTCCAAAGGTTGGGCGATCTACCCGAAAGACAGTGTACTTGGGTACAAAAATTTCATGATCTATGACACAGGTGACACAGGTATTGTTTAGTAGTTCAGCTTACCGAGAATACTGCGAACGTTTTGATAGCAAAAAGAAAAAATCTGGTTACTCAGTGTTTTGGAATGGGTACAGGACTGGACCCAGGACAATTTCTGGCCAAGAATTTGTGAACGAAACTGTGGTATCGGGCCAGGCTACAGTATCTAGAACTTTCGCAAAGCAAATATCCGATAGAACTATTTTAAATGTAGATATGCTACGTCTGTGTTTAATTTATTTTAATTGTCTATGTAAAATTAAATGTGGTCACAAATGATTCGTTAGAAGCTACAAGCTACGTTAAGATAGGGGCACCAGGCAGAAAACGGGATACGAAAATAGATTTTCGGTTAGCAACAGCTCTCAGCGTAAGTCCTCTAGATTGCTTTTCCAATGGCACACCCATAAGTGGCTTTGGTCATATCACCGCGAGTTGCCTGGTAGGCGCAGCGGCAGTCAAGCGGATTGACGGAGCTGGACAGGTTAACTGGTTAACTGGACAGGTAAAGAGTTGCCATGCATGGGGACCGGTAGGAGATTCCTACCAGCAGGTTCCAGCCGATCAATCTTGAAGCGGTAAGACCTGGGTCTAGAAGAGCCAGAGTGGCTGGCTGCGCATTCCATATGCGAGCAATCATCGGAAAGCCAGCAAGTCAGACAGGAGTCACCCGTAATAGCGTCTCCAAATTCGCATTTCTTTGAGGTACATACTAAAGAAATTTTGAGTCTATCAAAATGCACTTAAGTGAATGAAGCTATGAGTTTGTAAAATATTCTAACTGCGCGGTTAAAATAGGCGGTGCCTATTTGTTGAGTTTCATTTTACTTATAGCGTTTCAGTGAGTATATCCAAATAGTAAAATATAAACAAAAATCTCGAAATTCAGTTTATTTCGTTTTACAAAACAGTACACCAATAAACACCTTAATTTAACAATTCCAATTCTTTCAGTCTGAGAAGTGATCAGCCTCCCGGTAAGGCCAATGCATTGTCGAAAACTAAGAAAGCTCTGTAGTCGCACACAATAGACGAACGTCCTTGAAAGTGAGCATACGAGTAGACCTTCGGTACTCACACGCCACTTATAGAAGAAAAAGAGGACATGGGCATGGGCATGGGCATGGCCTAAAAAACTTGGCAACAACGACACTGCCTAGAGCGCACCTAGGTAACATGTTTCTGATAAACACCTTATTTATTTAATTAAATATTTAACAGTGATCTGCTAAATATATATATATATATATATATATATATATATATATATATATATATATAATATAACTATTCTAAGAAGAATTCAAAAATCTTCAATTTATTAACATTAAGGGAGAGTTTAGGAGATTAGAGGTTATAGTTTTTACATATAGTGCGAAAAAGATAGTTGGTCTAAAAAGATGT
The DNA here is from genome assembly GCA_035047325.1 of Drosophila vallismaia. Taxonomy (NCBI): domain Eukaryota; kingdom Metazoa; phylum Arthropoda; class Insecta; order Diptera; family Drosophilidae; genus Drosophila; species Drosophila vallismaia. The sequence goes on along the minus strand of JAWNPU010000034.1, from coordinate 330,723 downwards.
TTGGAATCAACCATACAATGGATAAGCATATGTAAAAACATGACCTCAGCAAAGGTTCAACGCTCCTTCATGGGAGGTAGCTTTAACAATTTAATCCTGCAACTGTACGGCGGAAGACGATTGTCAGGATCCCACGTTTAAATTTTTCAGTGCAAATAACAGGAAGTGCACAGACCTTTGCACAGACCTAATGGGATAAATAAGGATGTTGTGGTGAAAGGATCGTAACATTCGTTTGACCAACACCTTTTAAAGGCTTACATTTCTTTGACTTTAATCACTGTCACAGAAATGTGACCCTTCAACTTAAGTTTATGATCAAAAATAACTCCAAGATTATTGATTGTGGAAACACGATGAAGGACGTGATTTTCGAGAGAGTAAGGGAAAATAAGAGGTACACTGCAATGCATAAGTTTGCATTTTGAGCAGTTTAGGAAGAGAAGGTTGTTTGGGAACCACGAATAGAGTTCATCTAAGTCCAATTCCAGATCCTTGTTAGAAAAATGTTTCGAGAAGGAGTAGCATAACTTGACATCATCAGCGGACATTGGGACACATTGGGAAGATCGTTGACAAAGAGTATAAACAGCAGTGGTTCTAGAAGACTACCCTGCGGGACCATCAATGAGACATGGATGACCTTCGACTTGATAGTTTTAAATAGAACATGCTGAGTTCGATTTGAAAGATGTAAAGCAATCTACATAAGGGTATTTGGTGGAAAACCAATGAGCGAGAGAGTCCATAGGAGGAGTTGGTGATTCACTGAATCAAATGCACAATAATCAAACCCTTGGTGTGTGGTCAAACAAAATCATAGTAAATTAGTTGTTGTCAAGCGAAGTTTGATAAAACCATGTTGTGATGGGGATATAATGCTCTTGCATGAATGTTGAAGCTGATATGTAATGAGTTTCTCAAGTAGCTAGGGAATCGCATATAGCTTAGCAATATCGATTTAGTCCTCAATGGAAGCCGTAGAACCTTTTTTATGAATAGGTATAACGTATGATTCACTCCATAATTTAGGTAGGTATGCTAGCTCCAAGGATAGGTTAAATGGTATAGTGAGAGGTGAGCTTAGAATATCAGAGCACCGTCTGAGGATGCAGCTTAGTACATTATCTGGACGTGGTGAAAATGAGATTTTCATAGATGAAAGAGCCGTAAACACATCGTGACAGTGGGATTTAGAAAAATAGATTTTATTTATGTACGGTATGCGATAGGCATAATTAGAGGAAACAGCAACTGAATCAGATGGGTAGGTCGATTGGAAAAATGACGCAAGAAAATTTGCAGTACCGAAATGTAAAGTCAGAATTATTATTATATGAGACGGAATGGGGAAAAGGATTGGATTTACGTTTAGAATTTACAAAAGAATAAAAATAGCTTGGGTCCTCTCAAAAAATTTTAAATAATTTTGTAATATAATTTTTTATAGTTGATTGTTAAGGTCAACAAACTGGTTACGGATGAGTAAGTAATTTGAAAGATATAACACGGTTCGAGCCTTAGGAACTTTTTGTAAGGTCTAGATTTTCTATTTTTAAGGAGAGAGAGTTGCTTATGGCGATACACCATGGCGATTTTGACGTTGATGGAGTCAATATTTCAGGGACAAATTTATTTAAGGCGCTATTAAGTACTTCGTAAAAAGGGCAGTATTGCAGTATAGCAGTATAGATATTGCTGAAATTTGAAAGATAATTCCAGTCAATATTGACCAAGTGATTTCTTAGGTCACAGTAGTCGGTTCTTGTAAAACACTTTTGACGAGACTGCGCGCAATTACTGGGTGGGGATTTCTGAAGAGTCGATAATCAGCGAAACGAAGAGTGTTGGATAGTGTGAGACCTCAGGAATAGATAAGGGAGGAGATGTTATTATTAGGGCAGAGGAGGATTTTTGGACATTTGAGAAAGTAAGGTCAAGCGACCGGCTACGGGAGTTCCTTATAGGTTTAAGCTGGAAAACGGCAGTCGGCGAAGCCATCAAGGAAGTCATTTTGGCTAGTGTGTAACCGGGAGTTATAATCGTCAGTGTGGATCCACAATATGAGAGGCAAATTTAAGTTACCCATAACTAGGATAAAATCAGAATCATTTAGCAGAGACAAACTTAATTTAGTGGCAGTTAGGTGGTGCATATAAATGATTGCATCACACAGAAGAGGAATATTAAAGGTTAAAGGACTCAAAATTAATTTTAACGGCTACAAATTCAATTCCGGAAGGATTAGTGATAGTGATAGGTTCCACTGAGTAAATGTTGTTCACGGCAATGAGACCGCCACGTCCAAAGGTTGGGCGATCTACCCGAAAGACAGTGTACTTGGGTACAAAAATTTCATGATCTATGACACAGGTGACACAGGTATTGTTTAGTAGTTCAGCTTACCGAGAATACTGCGAACGTTTTGATAGCAAAAAGAAAAAATCTGGTTACTCAGTGTTTTGGAATAGGTACAGGACTGGACCCAGGACAATTTCTGGCCAAGAATTTGTGAACGGAACTGTGGTATCGGGCCAGGCTACAGTATCTAGAACTTTCGCAAAGCAAATATCCGATAGAACTATTTTAAATGTAGATATGCTACGTCTGTGTTTAATTTATTTTAATTGTCTATGTAAAATTAAATGTGGTCACAAATGATTCGTTAGAAGCTACAAGCTACGTTAAGATAGGGGCACCAGGCAGAAAACGGGATACGAAAATAGATTTTCGGTTAGCAACAGCTCTCAGCGTAAGTCCTCTAGATAGCTCTTCCAATGGCACACCCATGTGGCACTTTACTTATAGCGTTTCAGTGAGTACATCCAAGTATGAACAAAAACCTCGAAATTCAGTTTATTTCGCTTTAAAAAAAAGTACACCAATAAACACCTTAATTTAACAATTCCATTTTTTTCAGTCTAACGCAACGGTCTAATCGTCTCAAACTTATCTTGAGAAGTGAACATCCTCCCGCTAAGGCCAATGCATTGTCGAAAACTAAGAAAGCTCTGGAGTCGCACACAATAGACGAACGTCTTTGAAAGTGAGCATACGAGTAGACCTTCGGTACTCACATGCCACTTATAGAAGAAAAAGAGGACATGGGCATGGGCATGGGCATGGGTATGGCCTAAAAAACTTGGCAAAACACTCCTCCCTGTCATTTAGTTCGCCAATCTCACAACTTCTTAGGCTACGCATAACAAACCCACCACGGCGATAGGAGTCATAACGCGACACTGCCTAGAGCCCACCTAGGTAACATGTTTCTGATAAACACCTTATTTATTTATTTAACAATTTAACAATGATCTGCTAAATATATATATATACATTATAACTATCACAATGTTTCACACGGTGCTACTGCTTCCTGGAACATCGCTGCGTAAAATGTGGTGGTCCTCACGACTCCAGACAATGCACCAAAAAGATGACGAGAAAGCATGCTGTTTACATTGCCAAGCTGATCACCCTGAGTCATTCAGAGGATGCCCTGCCTACAAAAAGGCAAAGGCACAGCAATCTCCCAAAGCCAGACCCTTTGGGAGTAGCAACAAACTACCACCCATCCAGATATCAAATATCGTCAATGATGTGAGTTACAGGGACGCACTTCTAGGAAACCAAGCGATATAGCATACTAATCCCCAACAAACCCCTCAAACCACTTCCGAAGCCCCACGAATCGGAATCCCATTTTTGTCCAAGATACCACTTCAACATCAGCGGGTACGATCTGATCCATGCCAACCATACATCTGGCAGAGCACGCGGAGGAGCAGCTATGCTCATCAGGAGTGGCATTCAGTACACGGAACTTCCCGCGTTTCAGGAGGAATGGGCTCAGTGCGCCGTGACCAGGATTTCTAGCCCACAGGGAGATATCACCATTGGTTCGGTTTACTTCCCACCCAGACACTCGATAACCGAGACCTACCTTCAGGACTTCTTCGAATCCCTTGGACCTCGCTTCATAGCAGATGGAGACTTTAACGCCAAACACTCCTGGTGAGGGTCAAACAACCCCAAAGGCATAAAGCTCTATAAGTACCTGCAGCGGAAGAGTCTGGACTGCCATTCCACTGGAGAACCCACATACTAGCCTACCGACCCTTCAAAGCAGTCGGATCTGCTGGACTTCGCCGTCAAGCTATGGTATGGTTAAGCTATGATAAACTTCTATCTGACCACAGCTCATTAAACTTGCTCCTAAACATCCCCGTCCTCAGAAAAACCCCGCCTAGAAGACTCACCGGGAAACACACAAATGCCCCCAAGTTTACGTTCTAGATGATTTTCTCCCTGTACCCAGATCCCCCTCCTTCCACACCAAGAAACATAGATGCTGCCATCGAAAAACTAACCAAAGAGATGCACAATGCTGCTGAGTTTGCGAATCCACCTCCTCCGACTACCCCGAGAACACCTGAAAGAGACGTGCACTTGTGGTCTCCTTGTGGTCTTCTGAGAAAAGGCACCTCAGAAGAGTCTGGTTTTCCTCGCGCAACCCTAGGGACAAGACAGCACTTAATCGTGCCACCAAGGAAGTGAAGGACAAGCTATCCATCCTGCGGCAGGACTCCTTCTATAAATTCCTTGAGGAGCTGGAACCTAGAGACCCGCAGCACAATCTATGGAATGTCACGAGGCACAAAAAAAAACCTGCGAAGAAGAAATCACCCGCGCGCAAAGTGGACGCTTTCTGTCATAGTGCATTCTCACCTTTCGACAGATGCACTGGCGAAGAGCGAGTTGCCACCATAAGGTTCGTAGACAGCCCAAGTGCTCTTGGCCCGCCAATACAGCCCGTCGAACCAAAGGAGATTGCGCAGGAGATCGGCTCCTTAAAAAATGGCAAGTCACCAGGTCCTGATCGAATCGATGCAACAGCACTAAAAATGTTGCCCCTAATCTGTTCCAAAAGGCTGGCTAACATCTTTAACAGCTGCCTCCCTCTAGGGTACTTCCCGAAAGAGGTGAAGCGTGCTGAAGTAATCCTCAATCCAGGAAAACCTGAAGCCAATCTAGCCTCGTATCATCCGAATAGCTTGCTGGCAATCCTCTCCAAAATACTTGAAAGAGTATTTTTGCGTAGAGCACTACCAGTACTGGACGAGACCGGACTCTTCCCTGATCACCAGTTTGGCTTCAGACGCTTCCATGAACACCTGAGCAATGCCACCGGCTTTTTAAGACCATACTTGAGGCCTTCAAAGAGAAGAAGTACTGCTGCGCCGTTATGCTGGATGTCAAACAGGGGTTTGACAGAGTCTGGCACCCTGGACTCCTTTTAAAAATTAAATCCCACCTTCCAAGTTCCAAGCGGATCATCAATCAGCACGCCTAGGCCTATAAGAGCTGGAGTACCTCAAGGCAGGACCTTCCTATCACCTCCTCCCGGAACCTCACAGTAGCCACATGATCAACAAGCGCAACCAGGCCAACCTACGACTCAAGCAACTGCACTGGCTCCTGGGGAGAAGGTCCAAGCTCGAAAAAAAACTGAAACTGCTTATATACAAAGTAGTCCTGAAGCCAATCTGGACCTATGGTAGTTCGAACCGCATCAGAATCGAAAACTCCATCATTCACAAAGAGCTTGGGATTCCTTGGGTGGAAGAGGAGATCACCCGTCCCAGCAAAAGATACAAAAAAAAAGACTTGACAACCATCCTAACCACCTGGCCATCAACCTCCTAGACAATAGCCAATCCCAAAGACGACTGAAGAGAAAACTCCCGCTTGATCTCCCCCATCAATAGACACCTAAGTCAACCTCCTTAAAAATACATTCCATGTGCCTCCCTTATGTCAATATCACCGCCAAACCATTTAATGATTGTCCAGTCGGACAGATTTTAAATTAAAAACAAGTAAGGGAGCAGCAGTCGAGTTTTCCGACTGCAAAATACCCTGTACCCTTAGACATGCTTACAATTTATTTATTTAGTATCAATAAATAAATTAAACAATATTCTATTAAAAAAGAAAATAAGTTTCGTGTGTCATAAAGCCATACACATTTCGCTGCCAATGCGTATTTTGCTGCGCTTCTGCTTCCCTTGCCATAGATTTCGCATGTGGCATACCTTCCGTGTTTCTTATCCGATTTGGTTCAAATTAAAAAATTAGATAGCTTTTATAAGCACCAACGCATATGCCGAATTGCACAGCATTAGGTTAATAATTGTGGGCGTGGCAGTTTTTTGCGATTTGCGGGGTAGCGGGGGGTGATATCAAAATAAAACAACAAACTTGTACTGCGTATGTTAATTACCTATCCAACGATATATGGCACATGTCTGTAGCTCTTGTAGTTTCTGAGATCTAGGCGTTGATACGGACAGACAGACGGACAGACGGACGGACAGACGGACGGACAGACGGACGGACAGACGGACATGGCTATATCGACTCGGCTGTTGATGCTGATCAAGAATATATGTACTTTATGGGGTCGGAGATGCTTCCTTCTGCCTGTTACATACATTTGCACCATATTATGATACCCTTTTCACCCATTTTTAATGGTTACAGGGTATAATAAGAACGTTACACAAAAGAAAAACAAAATATAACTATTCTAAGAAGAATTCCAAAATGGTCGATTTGTTTACATTAAGGAAGAGTTTAGAAGATAAGAGGTTATAGTTTTTACATATAGTGCAAAAGGGATCGTGAAACCATTGGGGTCGGGAGGACCTAGTTATTTTCTTAAGGAGTGAAAAAGATAGTTGGTCTAAAAGGTGTTTGGAATCAACCATACAATGGATAAGCATATGTAAAAACATGACCTCAGCACAGGTTCGGAGCTCCTTCGGTGGGGGTACGGGACGGCGGAAGACGATTGTCAGGATCCCAAGTTTAAATTTTTCAGTGCAAATAACAGGAAGTGCTTTTGCCAGACTTAATGCTATTTTGGTGAGAAGAGTATTGCGATATGTAAGGATCTGGTGGTGAAAGGATCGTTAAATTCACCAACCCCTAATAAAGGCTAACATTCCTTTGGCTTTAATCACTGTCACAGAAACGTGATCATTCAACTTAAGTTTGTGATCAAAAATAACTCTAAGATCATTGATTGTGGAAACACGATGAAGGACGCGATTTTCGAGCGAGTAAGGGACAATAAGGGGTACACTGCAATGAATGAAGAAGCTCTAGATTTCCTATTTTTAAGGAGAGAGAGTTGGCTATAAACCATGGCGATTTTGACGTTGATGGAGTCAATATTTCAGGAACAAAGGTCCGTAGCAGTATTAATATTGCTGAAATTTGAAAGATAATTCCAGTCAATATTGGACAAGTGCTGAAATTTGAAAGATAATTTCAGTCAATATTGGCCAAGTGAGGTTACAGTAGTCGGTTCTTTTAAAACAATTTTGACGAGACTGCGTGCAATTACTGTGGAGACTTCTGGAGAGTCGATAATCAGTAAACTAAGAGTGCTGGATGGTGTGAGTCCTCAGGAATAGATAAGGGAGGAGATGTTATTATTGGGGCAGAAGGGGTTACATTTGAGAAAATAAGGTCAAGCGACCGGCTACGGTAGTCGGCTAAGCCATCAAGGAAATCATTTTGGCTAGTGGGCAACCAAGAGTTATCATAGTGTATTTGTAGGTATCACAGTGTGGATCCATAATATGAGGGGCAAATTTAAGTTACCCATAACTAGGACAAAATCATAATCATTTAGCAGAGACAAACTTGATTTAGTGGCAGTTAGGTGCTGCATATAACTAATAGCATTACACAGAAGAGGAATATTAAAGGTTAAAGGACTCAAAATTAATTTTAACGGCTACAAATTGAATTCCGGAAGGATTAGTGATATTGATAGGTTCCACTGAGTAAATGTTGTTCACGGCAATGAGAACGCCACGTCCAAAGGTTGGGCGATCTACCCGAAAGACAGTGTACTTGGGTACAAAAATTTCATGATCTATGACACAGGTGACACAGGTATTGTTTAGTAGTTCAGCTTACCGAGAATACTGCGAACGTTTTGATAGCAAAAAGAAAAATCTGGTTACTCAGTGTTTTGGAATGGGTACAGGACTGGACCCAGGACAATTTCTGGCCAAGAATTTGTGAACGAAACTGTGGTATCGGGCCAGGCTACAGTATCTAGAACTTTCGCAAAGCAAATATCCGATAGAACTATTTTAAATGTAGATATGCTACGTCTGTGTTTAATTTATTTTAATTGTCTATGTAAAATTAAATGTGGTCACAAATGATTCGTTAGAAGCTACAAGCTACGTTAAGATAGGGGCACCAGGCAGAAAACGGGATACGAAAATAGATTTTCGGTTAGCAACAGCTCTCAGCGTAAGTCCTCTAGATTGCTTTTCCAATGGCACACCCATAAGTGGCTTTGGTCATATCACCGCGAGTTGCCTGGTAGGCGCAGCGGCAGTCAAGCGGATTGACGGAGCTGGACAGGTTAACTGGTTAACTGGACAGGTAAAGAGTTGCCATGCATGGGGACCGGTAGGAGATTCCTACCAGCAGGTTCCAGCCGATCAATCTTGAAGCGGTAAGACCTGGGTCTAGAAGAGCCAGAGTGGCTGGCTGCGCATTCCATATGCGAGCAATCATCGGAAAGCCAGCAAGTCAGACAGGAGTCACCCGTAATAGCGTCTCCAAATTCGCATTTCTTTGAGGTACATACTAAAGAAATTTTGAGTCTATCAAAATGCACTTAAGTGAATGAAGCTATGAGTTTGTAAAATATTCTAACTGCGCGGTTAAAATAGGCGGTGCCTATTTGTTGAGTTTCATTTTACTTATAGCGTTTCAGTGAGTATATCCAAATAGTAAAATATAAACAAAAATCTCGAAATTCAGTTTATTTCGTTTTACAAAACAGTACACCAATAAACACCTTAATTTAACAATTCCAATTCTTTCAGTCTGAGAAGTGATCAGCCTCCCGGTAAGGCCAATGCATTGTCGAAAACTAAGAAAGCTCTGTAGTCGCACACAATAGACGAACGTCCTTGAAAGTGAGCATACGAGTAGACCTTCGGTACTCACACGCCACTTATAGAAGAAAAAGAGGACATGGGCATGGGCATGGGCATGGCCTAAAAAACTTGGCAACAACGACACTGCCTAGAGCGCACCTAGGTAACATGTTTCTGATAAACACCTTATTTATTTAATTAAATATTTAACAGTGATCTGCTAAATATATATATATATATATATATATATATATAATATAACTATTCTAAGAAGAATTCAAAAATCTTCAATTTATTAACATTAAGGGAGAGTTTAGGAGATTAGAGGTTATAGTTTTTACATATAGTGCGAAAAAGATAGTTGGTCTAAAAAGATGTTTGGAATCAACCATACAATGGATAAGCATATGTAAAAACATGACCTCAGCAAAGGTTCAACGCTCCTTCATGGGAGGTAGCTTTAACAATTTAATCCTGCAACTGTACGGCGGAAGACGATTGTCAGGATCCCACGTTTAAATTTTTTAGTGCAAATAACAGGAAGTGCTTTTGCACAGACCTAATGCGATAAATAAGGATGTTCTGGTGAAATGATCGTTACATTCGTTTGACCAACACCTTTTAAAGGCTTACATTTCTCTGACTTTAAGCACTGTCACAGAAATGTGATCCTTCAACTTAAGTTTATGATCAAAAATAACTCCAAGATTATTGATTGTGGAAACACGATGAAGGACGTGATTTTCGAGAGAGTAAGGGAAAATAAGAGGTACACAGCGATGAATCGTCATAAGTTTGCATTTTGAGCAGTTTAGGAAGAGAAGGTTGTTTTGGAACCACGAATAGAGCCCATCTACGTCCAATTGCAGATCCTTGTTAGAAAAATGTTTCGAGAGGCAGTAGCATAACTTGAAATCATCAGCGGACATTAACGCAGAGGCATAATTAATCACATTGGGAAGGTCGTTGACAAAGAGTATAATCAGCAGTGATTCTAGATGACTACCCTGTGAGACCACCAATGTGACATGGATGACCTACGACTTGGTAGTTTTAAATAGAACACTCTAAGTTCGATTTGAAAGATATAACGCAATCTACATAAGGGTATTTAGTGGAAAACCAATGAGCGAGAGAGTCCATAGGAAGAGCTGGTGATTCACTGAATCAAATGCTTTGCAAAAATCAGTATAAATTACGTCTTTTTGCAAGCGATAATCAAACCCTCGGTGGTAGGTCGAACAAAATTATAGTAAATTAGTTGTTATTGAACGAAGTTTAACAAAACCATGTTGTGATGGGGATATAATGCTCTTGCATGAATGTTGAAGCTGATATGTAATGAGTTTCTCAAGTAGCTAGGAAATCGCAGATAGCTTAGCAATACCGCGTTTTCTCAATGGAAGCCTTAGAACCTTTTTTATGAATAGGTATAACGTATGATTCATTCCATAATTTAGGTAGGGATGCTAGCTCGAAGGATAGGTTAAATAGTATAGTGAGAGATAAGCTTAGAATATCAGAGCACCGTCTGAGGATGCAGCTTGATACATTATCTGGACATGGTGAAAATGAGATTTTCATAGATGAAAGAGCCGTAAACACATCGTGACAGTGGAATTTAGAAAGATGTGATTTTATTTGTTTACGGTATGCGATAGTCATAATTTGAGGAAAGATCTGAATCAGATAGGTAGGTCGATTGAAAAAAATGACGCAAGAAAATTTGCAGTACCGAAATGTAGAGTCAGAATTATTATTATATGAGACGGAAGGGGGAGAAGGATTGGATTTACGTTAAGAGTTTACAAAAGAATAGAAAGAGTTTGGATCTTTTCAAAATATTACAATACATTTTTTAATAAAAATTTTGTATAGTTGATTGTTAAGGTCAACAAACTGGTTACGAATGAGTAGGTAATTGGAAAGATGTTACACGGTTCGAGCCTTAGGCACTTTTTGTAAGCTCTAGATTTCCTATTTTTAAGGAGAGAGAGAGTTGCTTATGGCGATAAACCATGGCGATTTTGACGTTGATGGAGTCAATATTTCAGGGACAAATTTATTTAAGGCGCTATTAAGTACTTCGTAAAAAGGGCAGTATTGCAGTATAGCAGTATAGATATTGCTGAAATTTGAAAGATAATTCCAGTCAATATTGGCCAAATGATTTCTTAAGTTACAGTAGTCGGTTCTTTTAAAACACTCTTGACGAGACTGCGCGCAATTACTGGGTGGGGACTTCTGGAGAGTCGATAATCAGCGAAACGAAGAGTGTTTGATGGTGTGAGTACCCAGGAATAGATAAGGGAGGAGATATTATTATTGGGACAGAGGAGGATTTTTTAGACATTTGAGAAAATAATGTCAAGCGACCGGCTACGGGAGTTCCTTATAGGTTTAAGCTGGAAAACGGCAGTCGGCGAAGCCATCAAGGAAGTCATTTTGGCTAGTGTGTAACCGGGAGTTATAATCGTCAGTGTGGATCCACAATATGAGAGGCAAATTTAAGTTACCCATAACTAGGATAAAATCAGAATCATTTAGCAGAGACAAACTTAATTTAGTGGCAGTTAGGTGGTGCATATAAATGATTGCATCACACAGAAGAGGAATATTAAAGGTTAAAGGACTCAAAATTAATTTTAACGGCTACAAATTCAATTCCGGAAGGATTAGTGATAGTGATAGGTTCCACTGAGTAAATGTTGTTCACGGCAATGAGACCGCCACGTCCAAAGGTTGGGCGATCTACCCGAAAGACAGTGTACTTGGGTACAAAAATTTCATGATCTATGACACAGGTGACACAGGTATTGTTTAGTAGTTTAGCTTACCGAGAATACTGCGAACGTTTTGATAGCAAAAAGAAAAAATCTGGTTACTCAGTGTTTTGGAATAGGTACAGGACTGGACCCAGGACAATTTCTGGCCAAGAATTTGTGAACGGAACTGTGGTATCGGGCCAGGCTACAGTATCTAGAACTTTCGCAAAGCAAATATCCGATAGAACTATTTTAAATGTAGATATGCTACGTCTGTGTTTAATTTATTTTAATTGTCTATGTAAAATTAAATGTGGTCACAAATGATTCGTTAGAAGCTACAAGCTACGTTAAGATAGGGGCACCAGGCAGAAAACGGGATACGAAAATAGATTTTCGGTTGGCAACAGCTCTCAGTGTAAGTCCTCTAGATAGCTTTTCCAATGGCACACCCATGTGGCACTTTACTTATAGCGTTTCAGTGAGTACATCCAAGTATGAACAAAAACCTCGAAATTCAGTTTATTTCGCTTTAAAAAAAAGTACACCAATAAACACCTTAATTTAACAATTCCATTTTTTTCAGTCTAACGCAACGGTCTAATCGTCTCAAACTTATCTTGAGAAGTGAACAGCCTCCCGGTAAGGCCAATGCATTGTCGAAAACTAAGAAAGCTCTGGAGTCGCACACAATAGACGAACGTCTTTGAAAGTGAGCATACGAGTAGACCTTCGGTACTCACACCCCACTTATAGAAGAAAAAGAGGACATGGGCATGGGCATGGGCATGTGCATGGGCATGGCCTAAAAACTTGGCAAAACACTCCTCCCTGTCATTTAGTTCGCCAATCTCACAACTTCTTAGGCTACGCATAACAAACCCACCACGGCGATAGGAGTCATAACGCGACACTGCCTAGAGCCCACCTAGGTAACATGTTTCTGATAAACACCTTATTTATTTATTTAACAATTTAACAATGATCTGCTAAATATATATATATACATTATAACTATCACAATGTTTCACACGGCGCTACTGCTTCCTGGAACATCGCTGCGTAAAATGTGGTGGTCCTCACGACTCCAGACAATGCACCAAAAAAGATGACGAGAAAGCATGCTGTTTACATTGCCAAGCTGATCACCCTGAGTCATTCAGAGGATGCCCTGCCTACAAAAAGGCAAAGGCACAGCAATCTCCCAAAGCCAGACCCTTTGGGAGTAGCAACAAACTACCACCCATCTAGATATCAAATATCGTCAATGATGTGAGTTACAGGGACGCACTTCTAGGAAACCAAGCGATATAGCATACTAATCCCCAACAAACCCCTCAAACCACTTCCGAAGCCCCACGAATCGGAATCCCATTTTTGTCCAAGATACCACTTCAACATCAGCGGGTACGATCTGATCCATGCCAACCATACATCTGGCAGAGCTCGCGGAGGAGCAGCTATGCTCATCAGGAGTGGCATTCAGTACACGGAACTTCCCGCGTTTCAGGAGGAATGGGCTCAGTGCGCTGTGACCAGGATTTCTAGCCCACAGGGAGATATCACCATTGGTTCGGTTTACTTCCCACCCAGACACTCGATAACCGAGACCTACCTTCAGGACTTCTTCGAATCCCTTGGACCTCGCTTCATAGCAGATGGAGACTTTAACGCCAAACACTCCTGGTGAGGGTCAAACAACCCCAAAGGCATCAAGCTCTATAAGTACCTGCAGCGGAAGAGTCTGGACTGCCATTCCACTGGAGAACCCACACACTGGCCTACCGACCCTTCAAAGCAGCCGGATCTGCTGGACTTCGCCGTCAAGCTATGGTGTGGTCAAGCTATGATACTCTTCTATCCGACCACAGCGCAGTAAACTTGCTCCTAAACATCCCCGTCCTCAGAAAAACCCCGCCTAGAAGACTCACCGGGAAACACACAAATGCCCCCAAGTTTACATTCTAGATGATTTCCTCCCTGTACCCAGATCCCCCTCTTTCCACACCAAGAAACATAGATGCTGCCATCGAAAAACTAACCAAAGAGATGCACAATGCTGCTGAGTTTGCGAATCCACCTCCTCCGACTACCCCGAGAACACCTGAAAGAGACGTGCACTTGTGGTCTCCTTGTGGTCTTCTGAGAAAAGACGCCTCAGAAGAGTCTGGTTTTCCTCGCGCAACCCTAGGGACAAGACAGCACTTAATCGTGCCACCAAGGAAATGAAGGACAAGCTATCCATCCTGCGGCAGGACTCCTTCTATAGATTCCTTGAAGAGCTGGAACCTAGAGACCCGCAGCACAATCTATGGAATGTCACGAGGCACATAAAAAGACCTGCGAAGAAGAAATCACCCGCGCGCAAAGTGGACGGTTTCTGTCATAGTGCATTCTCACCTTTCGACAGATGCACTGGCGAAGAGCGAGTTGCCACCATAAGGTTCGTAGACAGCCCAAGTGCTCTTGGCCCGCCAATACAGCCCGTCGAACCAAAGGAGATTGCGCAGGAGATCGGCTCCTTAAAAAATGGCAAGTCACCAGGTCCTGATCGAATCGATGCAACAGCACTAAAAATGTTGCCCCTAATCTGTTCCAAAAGGCTGGCTAACATCTTTAACAGCTGCCTCCATCTAGGGTACTTCCCGAAAGAGGTGAAGCGTGCTGAAGTAATCCTCAATCCAGGAAAACCTGAAGCCAATCTAGCCTCGTATCATCCGAATAGCTTGCTGGCAATCCTCTCCAAAATACTTGAAAGAGTATTTTTGCGTAGAGCACTACCAGTACTGGACGAGACCGGACTCTTCCCTGATCACCAGTTTGGCTTCAGACGCTTCCATGAACACCTGAGCAATGCCACCGGCTTTTTAAGACCATACTTGAGGCCTTCAAAGAGAAGAAGTACTGCTGCGCCGTTATGCTGGATGTCAAACAGGGGTTTGACAGAGTCTGGCACCCTGGACTCCTTTTAAAAATTAAATCCCACCTTCCAAATTCCAAGCGGATCAACAATCAGCACGCCTAGGCCTATAAGAGCTGGAGTACCTCAAGGCAGGACCTTCCTATCACCCCCTCCCGGAACCACACAGTAGCTACATGATCAACAAGCTCAAACAGGCCAACCTACGACTCAAGCAACTGCATTGGCTCCTGGGGAGAAGGTCCAAGCTCGAAGAAAAACTGAAACTGCTTATATACAAAGTAGTCCTGAAGCCAATCTGGACCTATGGTAGTTCAAACCGCATCAGAATCCAGCGGTTTCCAAATATATGTCTAAGAACAGTTTCCAACGCCCATCCGTACCACGAAAACTCCATCATTCATAAAGAGCTTAGGATTCCTTGGGTGGCAGAGGAGATCACCCGTCCCAGCAAAAGATACAAAAAAAGACTGGACAACCACCCTAACCACCTGGCCATCAACCTCCTAGACAATAGCCAATCCCAAAGACGACTGAAGAGAAAACTCCCGCTTGATCTCCCCCATCAATAGACACATAAGTCAACCTCCTTAAAAATAGATTCCATGTGCCCCCCTTATGTCAATATCACCGCCTAACCATTTAATGATTGTCCAGTCGGACAGATTTTAAATTAAAAATAAGAACGTTACACAAAAAAACAAAATATAACTATTCTAAGAAGAATTCCAAAATGGTCGATTTGTTTACATTAAGGGAGAGTTTAGGAGATAAGAGGTTATAGTTTTTACATATAGTGCAAAAGGGATCGTGAAACCATTGGGGTCGGGAGGACCTAGTTATTTTCTTAAGGAGTGAAAAATATAGTTGGTCTAAAAGGTGTTTGGAATCAACCATACAATGGATAAGCATATGTAAAAACATGACCTCAGCACAGGTTCGGAGCTCCTTCGGTGGGGGTAGCTTTAACGATTTAAACCTGCAACGGGACGGCGGAAGGCGATTGTCAGGATCCCAAGTTTAAATTCTTCAGTGCAAATAACAGGAAGTGCTTTTGCCAGACTTAATGCTATTTTGGTGAGAAGAGTATTGCGTTATGTAAGGATCTGGTGGTGAAAGGATCGTTAAATTCATTTGACCAACCCCTAATAAAGGCTAACATTCCTTTGGCTTTAATCACTGTCACAGAAACGTGATCATTCAACTTAAGTTTGTGATCAAAAATAACTCTAAGATCATTTATTGTGGAAACACGATGAAGGACGCGATTTTGGAGCGAGTAAGGGACAATAAGGGGTACACTGCAATGAATGAAGAAGCTCTAGATTTCCTATTTTTAAGGAGAGAGAGTTGCTTATGGCGATAAACCATGGCGATTTTGACGTTGATGGAGTCAATATTTCAGGAACAAATTTATTTAAGGCGCTATTAAGTACTTCGTAAAAAGGGTCCGTAGCAGTATTAATATTGCTGAAATTTGAAAGATAATTTCAGTCAATATTGGCCAAGTGATTTCTTAGGTTACAGTAGTCGGTTCTTTTAAAACAATTGTGACGAGACTGCGTGCAATTACTGTGGAGACTTCTGGAGAGTCGATAATCAGTGAAACTAAGAGTGCTGGATGGTGTGAGTCCTCAGGAATAGATAAGGGAGGAGATGTTATTATTGGGGCAGAAGAGGTTACATTTGAGAAAATAAGGTCAAGCGACCGGCTACGGTAGTCGGCTAAGCCATCAAGGAAGTCATTTTGGCTAGTGGGCAACCAAGAGTTATCATAGTGTATTTGTAGGTATCACAGTGTGGATCCATAATATGAGGGGCAAATTTAAGTTACCCATAACTAGGACAAAATCATAATCATTTAGCAGAGACAAACTTGATTTAGTGGCAGTTAGGTGCTGCATATAACTAATAGCATTACACAGAAGAGGAATATTAAAGGTTAAAGGACTCAAAATTAATTTTAACGGCTACAAATTGAATTCCGGAAGGATTAGTGATAGTGATAGGTTCCACTGAGTAAATGTTGTTCACGGCAATGGGAACGCCACGTCCAAAGGTTGGGCGATCTACCCGAAAGACAGTGTACTTGGGTACAAAAATTTCATGTTTCATGTTTCTATTAGCACAATAGCATCAAAGTCAAAAAAAGCACTGTTAGTAAAAAATAGGTTTTGTTTACCAAGAATACTGCGAACGTTTTGGTAGCAAAAAGAAAAAATCTGGTTGCTCAGTGTTTTGGAATAGGTACAGGACTGGATCCTGGAGAATTTCTGGCCAAGAATTTGTGAACGGAACTGTGGTATCGGGCCAGGCTACAGTATCTAGAACTTTCGCAAAGCAAATATCCGATAGAACTATTTTAAATTTAGATATGCTACGTCTGTGTTTAATTTATTTTAATTGTCTATGTAAAATTAAATGTGGTCACAAATGGTTCGTTAGAAGCTACGAGCTACGTTAAAATAGGGACACCAGGCAGAAGACGGGATACGAAAATAGATTTCCGGGTAGCAACTGCTCTCAGCGTAAGTCCTCTACATTGCTGTTAGAAACTGTTAATTTAATGAGATGAATTGTTCCCGAACCTCCCGAAAACCACTTCGAGTTTACCGCGTAAACGTGGACAACTCTCCTTCTATCTCTCGAAGGGCCAAACAGGACCAGGTCAGACCGATGCGTTTACCAATAGATCACCAAGTCGGCCATAATGACCGACTCCAGCGCATTCACTATGCGAGCAATTATCGCAAAGCCAGCAAGTCAGACAGGAGTCACCCGTAATAGCGTCTCCAAATTCGCATTTCTTTGAGGTATATACTAAAGAAATTTTGAGTCTATCAAAATGCACTTAAGTGAATGAAGCTATGAGTTTGTAAAATATTCTAACTGCGCGGTTAAAATAGGCGGTGCCTATTTGTTGAGTTTCATTTTACTTATAGCGTTTCAGTGAGTATATCCAAATAGTAAAATATAAACAAAAACCTCGAAATTCAGTTTATTTCGTTTTACAAAACAGTACACCAATAAATACCTTAATTTAACAATTCCAATTCTTTCAGTCTGAGAAGTGAACAGCCTCCCGGTAAGGCCAATGCATTGTCGAAAACTAAGAAAGCTCTGTAGTCGCACACAATAGACGAACGTCCTTGAAAGTGAGCATACGAGTAGACCTTCGGTACTCACACGCCACTTATAGAAGAAAAAGAGGACATGGGCATGGGCATGGGCATGGGCATGTCCTAAAAAACTTGGCAAAACACTCCTCCCTGTCATTTAGTTCGCCAATCTCACAACTTCTTAGGCTACGCATAACAAACCCACCACGGCGATAGGAGTCATAACGCGACACTGCCTAGAGCCCACCTAGGTAACAAGTTTCTGATAAACACCTTATTTATTTATTTAACAATTTAACAATGATCTGCTAAATATATATATATACATTATAACTATCACAATGTTTCACACGGCGCTACTGCTTCCTGGAACATCGCTGCGTAAAATGTGGTGGTCCTCACGACTCCAGACAATGCACCAAAAAAGATGACGAGAAAGCATGCTGTTTACATTGCCAAGCTGATCACCCTGAGTCATTCAGAGGATGCCCTGCCTACAAAAAGGCAAAGGCACAGCAATCTCCCAAAGCCAGACCCTTTGGGAGTAGCAACAAACTACCACCCATCCAGATAACAAATATCGTCAATGATGTGAGTTACAGGGACGCACTTCTAGGAAACCAAGCGATATAGCATACTAATCCCCAACAAACCCCTCAAACCACTTCCAAAGCCCCACGAATCGGAATCTCATTTTTGTCCAAGATACCACTTCAACATCAGCGGGTACGATCTGATCCATGCCAACCATACATCTGGCAGAGCTCGCGGAGGAGCAGCTATGCTCATCAGGAGTGGCATTCAGTACACGGAACTTCCCGCGTTTCAGGAGGAATGGGCTCCGTGCGCCGTGACCAGGATTTCTAGCCCACAGGGAGATATCACCATTGGTTCGGTTTACTTCCCACCCAGACACTCGATAACCGAGACCTACCTTCAGGACTTCTTCGAATCCCTTGGACCTCGCTTCATAGCAGATGGAGACTTTAACGCCAAACACTCCTGGTGAGGGTCAAACAACCCCAAAGGCATCAAGCTCTATAAGTACCTGCAGCGGAAGAGTCTGGACTGCCATTCCACTGGAGAACCCACACACTGGCCTACCGACCCTTCAAAGCAGCCGGATCTGCTGGACTTCGCCGTCAAGTTTTGGTATGGTCAAGCTATGATACTCTTCTATCCGACCACAGCGCAGTAAACTTGCTCCTAAACATCCCCGTCCTCAGAAAAACCCCGCCTAGAAGACTCACCGGGAAACACACAAATGCCCCCAAGTTTACGTTCTAGATGATTTCCTCCCTGTACCCAGATCCCCCTATTTCCACACCAAGAAACATAGATGCTGCCATCGAAAAACTAACCAAAGAGATGCACAATGCTGCTGAGTTTGCGAATCCACCTCCTCCGACTACCCCGAGAACACCTGAAAGAGACGTGCACTTGTGGTCTCCTTGTGGTCTTCTGAGAAAAGACGCCTCAGAAGAGTCTGGTTTTCCTCGCGCAACCCTAGGGACAAGACAGCACTTAATCGTGCCACCAAGGAAATGAAGGACAAGCTATCCATCCTGCGGCAGGACTCCTTCTATAGATTCCTTGAAGAGCTGGAACCTAGAGACCCGCAGCACAATCTATGGAATGTCACGAGGCACATAAAAAGACCTGCGAAGAAGAAATCACCCGCGCGCAAAGTGGACGGTTTCTGTCATAGTGCATTCTCACCTTTCGACAGATGCACTGGCGAAGAGCGAGTTGCCACCATAAGGTTCGTAGACAGCCCAAGTGCTCTTGGCCCGCCAATACAGCCCGTCGAACCAAAGGAGATTGCGCAGGAGATCGGCTCCTTAAAAAATGGCAAGTCACCAGGTCCTGATCGAATCGATGCAACAGCACTAAAAATGTTGCCCCTAATCTGTTCCAAAAGGCTGGCTAACATCTTTAACAGCTGCCTCCGTCTAGGGTACTTCCCGAAAGAGGTGAAGCGTGCTGAAGTAATCCTCAATCCAGGAAAACCTGAAGCCAATCTAGCCTCGTATCATCCGAATAGCTTGCTGGCAATCCTCTCCAAAATACTTGAAAGAGTATTTTTGCGTAGAGCACTACCAGTACTGGACGAGACCGGACTCTTCCCTGATCACCAGTTTGGCTTCAGACGCTTCCATGAACACCTGAGCAATGCCACCGGCTTTTTAAGACCATACTTGAGGCCTTCAAAGAGAAGAAGTACTGCTGCGCCGTTATGCTGGATGTCAAACAGGGGTTTGACAGAGTCTGGCACCCTGGACTCCTTTTAAAAATTAAATCCCACCTTCCAAGTTCCAAGCGGATCAACAATCAGCACGCCTAGGCCTATAAGAGCTGGAGTACCTCAAGGCAGGACCTTCCTATCACCCCCTCCCGGAACCACACAGTAGCTACATGATCAACAAGCTCAAACAGGCCAACCTACGACTCAAGCAACTGCATTGGCTCCTGGGGAGAAGGTCCAAGCTCGAAGAAAAACTGAAACTGCTTATATACAAAGTAGTCCTGAAGCCAATCTGGACCTATGGTAGTTCAAACCGCATCAGAATCCAGCGGTTTCCAAATATATGTCTAAGAACAGTTTCCAACGCCCATCCGTACCACGAAAACTCCATCATTCATAAAGAGCTTAGGATTCCTTGGGTGGCAGAGGAGATCACCCGTCCCAGCAAAAGATACAAAAAAAGACTGGACAACCACCCTAACCACCTGGCCATCAACCTCCTAGACAATAGCCAATCCCAAAGACGACTGAAGAGAAAACTCCCGCTTGATCTCCCCCATCAATAGACACATAAGTCAACCTCCTTAAAAATAGATTCCATGTGCCCCCCTTATGTCAATATCACCGCCTAACCATTTAATGATTGTCCAGTCGGACAGATTTTAAATTAAAAATAAGAACGTTACACAAAAAAAACAAAATATAACTATTCTAAGAAGAATTCCAAAATGGTCGATTTGTTTACATTAAGGGAGAGTTTAGGAGATAAGAGGTTATAGTTTTTACATATAGTGCAAAAGGGATCGTGAAACCATTGGGGTCGGGAGGACCTAGTTATTTTCTTAAGGAGTGAAAAAATATAGTTGGTCTAAAAGGTGTTTGGAATCAACCATACAATGGATAAGCATATGTAAAAACATGACCTCAGCACAGGTTCGGAGCTCCTTCGGTGGGGGTAGCTTTAACGATTTAAACCTGCAACGGGACGGCGGAAGACGATTGTCAGGATCCCAAGTTTAAATTTTTCAGTGCAAATAACAGGAAGTGCTTTTGCCAGACTTAATGCTATTTTGGTGAGAAGAGTATTGCGTTATGTAAGGATCTGGTGGTGAAAGGATCGTTAAATTCATTTGACCAACCCCTAATAAAGGCTAACATTCCTTTGGCTTTAATCACTGTCACAGAAACGTGATCATTCAACTTAAGTTTGTGATCAAAAATAACTCTAAGATCATTGATTGTGGAAACACGATGAAGGACGCGATTTTGGAGCGAGTAAGGGACAATAAGGGGTACACTGCAATGAATGAAGAAGCTCTAGATTTCCTATTTTTAAGGAGAGAGAGTTGCTTATGGCGATAAACCATGGCGATTTTGACGTTGATGGAGTCAATATTTCAGGAACAAATTTATTTAAGGCGCTATTAAGTACTTCGTAAAAAGGGTCCGTAGCAGTATTAATATTGCTGAAATTTGAAAGATAATTTCAGTCAATATTGGCCAAGTGATTTCTTAGGTTACAGTAGTCGGTTCTTTTAAAACAATTGTGACGAGACTGCGTGCAATTACTGTGGAGACTTCTGGAGAGTCGATAATCAGTGAAACTAAGAGTGCTGGATGGTGTGAGTCCTCAGGAATAGATAAGGGAGGAGATGTTATTATTGGGGCAGAAGAGGTTACATTTGAGAAAATAAGGTCAAGCGACCGGCTACGGTAGTCGGCTAAGCCATTAAGGAAGTCATTTTGGCTAGTGGGCAACCAAGAGTTATCATAGTGTATTTGTAGGTATCACAGTGTGGATCCATAATATGAGGGGCAAATTTAAGTTACCCATAACTAGGACAAAATCATAATCATTTAGCAGAGACAAACTTGATTTAGTGGCAGTTAGGTGCTGCATATAACTAATAGCATTACACAGAAGAGGAATATTAAAGGTTAAAGGACTCAAAATTAATTTTAACGGCTACAAATTGAATTCCGGAAGGATTAGTGATAGTGATAGGTTCCACTGAGTAAATGTTGTTCACGGCAATGGGAACGCCACGTCCAAAGGTTGGGCTACCCGAAAGACAGTGTACTTGGGTACAAAAATTTCATGATTTATGACACAGGAGTTTAGCCAGGTTTCTATTAGCACAATAGCATCAAAGTCAAAAAAAGCACTGTTAGTAAAAAATAGGTTTTGTTTACCAAGAATACTGCGAACGTTTTGGTAGCAAAAAGAAAAAATCTGGTTGCTCAGTGTTTTGGAATAGGTACAGGACTGGATCCTGGAGAATTTCTGGCCAAGAATTTGTGAACGGAACTGTGGTATCGGGCCAGGCTACAGTATCTAGAACTTTCGCAAAGCAAATATCCGATAGAACTATTTTAAATTTAGATATGCTACGTCTGTGTTTAATTTATTTTAATTGTCTATGTAAAATTAAATGTGGTCACAAATGGTTCGTTAGAAGCTACGAGCTACGTTAAAATAGGGACACCAGGCAGAAGACGGGATACGAAAATAGATTTCCGGGTAGCAACTGCTCTCAGCGTAAGTCCTCTACATTGCTGTTAGAAACTGTTAATTTAATGAGATGAATTGTTCCCGAACCTCCCGAAAACCACTTCGAGTTTACCGCGTAAACGTGGACAACTCTCCTTCTATCTCTCGAAGGGCCAAACAGGACCAGGTCAGACCGATGCGTTTACCAAGAGATCACCAAGTCTGCCATAATGACCGACTCCAGCGCATTCACTATGCGAGCAATTATCGCAAAGCCAGCAAGTCAGACAGGAGTCACCCGTAATAGCGTCTCCAAATTCGCATTTCTTTGAGGTATATACTAAAGAAATTTTGAGTCTATCAAAATGCACTTAAGTGAATGAAGCTATGAGTTTGTAAAATATTCTAACTGCGCGGTTAAAATAGGCGGTGCCTATTTGTTGAGTTTCATTTTACTTATAGCGTTTCAGTGAGTATATCCAAATAGTAAAATATAAACAAAAACCTCGAAATTCAGTTTATTTCGTTTTACAAAACAGTACACCAATAAATACCTTAATTTAACAATTCCAATTCTTTCAGTCTGAGAAGTGAACAGCCTCCCGGTAAGGCCAATGCATTGTCGAAAACTAAGAAAGCTCTGTAGTCGCACACAATAGACGAACGTCCTTGAAAGTGAGCATACGAGTAGACCTTCGGTACTCACACGCCACTTATAGAAGAAAAAGAGGACATGGGCATGGGCATGGG
This sequence comes from Drosophila vallismaia, assembly GCA_035047325.1. Taxonomy (NCBI): domain Eukaryota; kingdom Metazoa; phylum Arthropoda; class Insecta; order Diptera; family Drosophilidae; genus Drosophila; species Drosophila vallismaia. Next base: position 307,458 of record JAWNPU010000034.1, on the reverse strand, counting down.
CATGGGCATGTCCTAAAAAACTTGGCAAAACACTCCTCCCTGTCATTTAGTTCGCCAATCTCACAACTTCTTAGGCTACGCATAACAAACCCACCACGGCGATAGGAGTCATAACGCGACACTGCCTAGAGCCCACCTAGGTAACATGTTTCTGATAAACACCTTATTTATTTATTTAACAATTTAACAATGATCTGCTAAATATATATATATACATTATAACTATCACAATGTTTCACACGGCGCTACTGCTTCCTGGAACATCGCTGCGTAAAATGTGGTGGTCCTCACGACTCCAGACAATGCACCAAAAAAGATGACGAGAAAGCATGCTGTTTACATTGCCAAGCTGATCACCCTGAGTCATTCAGAGGATGCCCTGCCTACAAAAAGGCAAAGGCACAGCAATCTCCCAAAGCCAGACCCTTTGGGAGTAGCAACAAACTACCACCCATCCAGATATCAAATATCGTCAATGATGTGAGTTACAGGGACGCACTTCTAGGAAACCAAGCGATATAGCATACTAATCCCCAACAAACCCCTCAAACCACTTCCAAAGCCCCACGAATCGGAATCTCATTTTTGTCCAAGATACCACTTCAACATCAGCGGGTACGATCTGATCCATGCCAACCATACATCTGGCAGAGCTCGCGGAGGAGCAGCTATGCTCATCAGGAGTGGCATTCAGTACACGGAACTTCCCGCGTTTCAGGAGGAATGGGCTCAGTGCGCCGTGACCAGGATTTCTAGCCCACAGGGAGATATCACCATTGGTTCGGTTTACTTCCCACCCAGACACTCGATAACCGAGACCTACCTTCAGGACTTCTTCGAATCCCTTGGACCTCGCTTCATAGCAGATGGAGACTTTAACGCCAAACACTCCTGGTGAGGGTCAAACAACCCCAAAGGCATCAAGCTCTATAAGTACCTGCAGCGGAAGAGTCTGGACTGCCATTCCACTGGAGAACCCACACACTGGCCTACCGACCCTTCAAAGCAGCCGGATCTGCTGGACTTCGCCGTCAAGTTTTGGTATGGTCAAGCTATGATACTCTTCTATCCGACCACAGCGCAGTAAACTTGCTCCTAAACATCCCCGTCCTCAGAAAAACCCCGCCTAGAAGACTCACCGGGAAACACACAAATGCCCCCAAGTTTACGTTCTAGATGATTTCCTCCCTGTACCCAGATCCCCCTATTTCCACACCAAGAAACATAGATGCTGCCATCGAAAAACTAACCAAAGAGATGCACAATGCTGCTGAGTTTGCGAATCCACCTCCTCCGACTACCCCGAGAACACCTGAAAGAGACGTGCACTTGTGGTCTCCTTGTGGTCTTCTGAGAAAAGACGCCTCAGAAGAGTCTGGTTTTCCTCGCGCAACCCTAGGGACAAGACAGCACTTAATCGTGCCACCAAGGAAGTGAAGGACAAGCTATCCATCCTGCGGCAGGACTCCTTCTATAGATTCCTTGAAGAGCTGGAACCTAGAGACCCGCAGCACAATCTATGGAATGTCACGAGGCACATAAAAAGACCTGCGAAGAAGAAATCACCCGCGCGCAAAGTGGACGGTTTCTGTCATAGTGCATTCTCACCTTTCGACAGATGCACTGGCGAAGAGCGAGTTGCCACCATAAGGTTCGTAGACAGTCCAAGTGCTCTTGGCCCGCCAATACAGCCCGTCGAACCAAAGGAGATTGCGCAGGAGATCGGCTCCTTAAAAAATGGCAAGTCACCAGGTCCTGATCGAATCGATGCAACAGCACTAAAAATGTTGCCCCTAATCTGTTCCAAAAGGCTGGCTAACATCTTTAACAGCTGCCTCCGTCTAGGGCACTTCCCGAAAGAGGTGAAGCGTGCTGAAGTAATCCTCAATCCAGGAAAACCTGAAGCCAATCTAGCCTCGTATCATCCGAATAGCTTGCTGGCAATCCTCTCCAAAATACTTGAAAGAGTATTTTTGCGTAGAGCACTACCAGTACTGGACGAGACCGGACTCTTCCCTGATCACCAGTTTGGCTTCAGACGCTTCCATGAACACCTGAGCAATGCCACCGGCTTTTTAAGACCATACTTGAGGCCTTCAAAGAGAAGAAGTACTGCTGCGCCGTTATGCTGGATGTCAAACAGGCGTTTGACAGAGTCTGGCACCCTGGACTCCTTTTAAAAATTAAATCCCACCTTCCAAGTTCCAAGCGGATCATCAATCAGCACGCCTAGGCCTATAAGAGCTGGAGTACCTCAAGGCAGAACCTTCCTATCACCCCCTCCCGGAACCTCACAGTAGCCACATGATCAACAAGCGCAACCAGGCCAACCTACGACTCAAGCAACTGCACTGGCTCCTGGGGAGAAGGTCCAAGCTCGAAGAAAAACTGAAACTGCTTATATACAAAGTAGTCCTGAAGCCAATCTGGACCTATGGTAGTTCGAACCACATCAGAATCCAGCGGTTTCCAAATATATGTCTAAGAACAGTTTCCAACGCCCATCCGTACCACGAAAACTCCATCATTCACAAAGAGCTTGGGATTCCTTGGGTGGCAGAGGAGATCACCCGTCCCAGCAAAAGATACAAAAAAAGACTGGACAACCACCCTAACCACCTGGCCATCAACCTCCTAGACAATAGCAAATCCCAAAGTCGACTGAAGAGGAAACTCCCGCTTGATCTCCCCCATCAATAGACACCTAAGTCAACCTCCTTAAAAATACATTCCATGTGCCTCCCTTATGTCAATATCACCGCCAAACCATTTAATGATTGTCCAGTCGGACAGATTTTAAATTAAAAATAAGAACGTTACACAAAAAAAACAAAATATAACTATTCTAAGAAGAATTCCAAAATGGTCGATTTGTTTACATTAAGGGAGAGTTTAGGAGATAAGAGGTTATAGTTTTTACATATAGTGCAAAAGGGATCGTGAAACCATTGGGGTCGGGAGGACCTAGTTATTTTCTTAAGGAGTGAAAAATATAGTTGGTCTAAAATGTATTTGGAATCAACCATACAATGGATAAGCATATGTAAAAACATGACCTCAGCACAGGTTCGGAGCTCCTTTGGTGGGGGTAGCTTTAACGATTTAAACCTGCAACGGGACGGCGGAAGACGATTGTCAGGATCCCAAGTTTAAATTTTTCAGTGCAAATAACAGGAAGTGCTTTTGCCAGACTTAATGCTACTTTGGTGAGATATGTAAGGATCTGGTGGTAAAAGGATCGTTAAATTTATTTGACCAACCCCTAATAAAGGCTAACATTCCTTTGGCTTTAATCACTGTCACAGAAACGTGATCATTCAACTTAAGTTTGTGATCAAAAATTACTATAAGATCATCGATTGTGGAAACAATAAGGGGTACACTGCAATGAATGAAGAAGCTCTAGATTTCCTATTTTTAAGGAGAGACAGTTGCTTATGGCGATAAACCATGGCGATTTCGACGTTGATGGAGTCAATATTTCAGGGACAAATTTATTTAAGGCGCTATGAAGTACTTCGTTTTTTTATATTTATTTAGCGTCGGAATCAGTTTAGAGTCTTCTGAATGTAACCAGACGAGGGACATGAAGGATTACATTTTGCTTCATAAACACTTAACTAACTTACATTTAAGAGTTTGGCGGGGAATTATAATCTTACGATATTATACGGGTAGATTATGTTACATAAAGACTTAACTAGATTACATTTAATAGTTTTGCGGGATATTTAGAAGCTTAAGATATAATACGGGGGGGAGATCAGTGGGGTGAATCCTCTTCAGACGACGGAGGCAGAGAGCATTAGCGAGATCACTTGCCAGAGAGTTTGGGTGAGTTGCCAATTTCTCCGCGTATCGGCTGCTGTGGAGGTTGATCTGATCACCAATCAGAGTAATCCGGAGATTCCTTAGGATAGCGTGATTGGAGACGTACCGGGGAGCCCGGACGCAAGCCGAGCAGCACGTGTCTGAACGGTTCTCAGCCTGTCAAGCTGGTGCTTGGAGGCCGTTCCCCATATTTGGATGGCATAGGTCCAAGTAGGTTTTAATATTACCTTAATAAGTATGATTTTGGTAGTCAGTTGAAGTCTGCTTGACCGTAGGAGCCAGTCCAGTTTTTTAATCTTAACAAGGCACTTGGCCTTGACCGCTGTGATATGGGCCCGCCAGATGAGTTTCCGGTCCAGGTGGACTCCCAGGTAACAGTGGGAATTGACGTTGCCTATCAACCCACCGTTGAATGTTAGGCCGGCGCAGGTGCTGGGACGGAGCGCGAAGGTCACACAAGCAGACTTAGCACAGTTGATGGCTGTATTCCACTTGGCTGCCCAGACTTCAATGTCGTGCAGCCATTCTTGTACTGCATTCGAGGCCGTTTGCAGGGACATGTGAGACGCAAGCATGGCTGTGTCGTCGGCGTATGTAGCCAGTAGTACCTCAGTACTTGGAGCACTTGGGGACGGAACTGGCATATCTGCTGTGTACAGGGTGTACAAAAAGGGCCCGAGTACACTTCCTTGAGGAACTCCTGCGTTCATGGCCAGCATTCTCGATCGAGAGTCTCTCACTGCCACCTCGAAAGTCCGATCGGTGATGAAGGATCTCAGGATATTATAGTGTGGTCCTGAAAGAAGAGCCTTGATTTTATACTGGAGTCCCTCGTGCCATACCTTATCAAAAGCTTGCTTGACATTGAGGAAGACTGCTACTGTGTAGAGCTTGGACTCGAGGGCGTGCGTTACGCGATTGACTAGACGGTGGACTTGTTCCGGGCAACCGTGTGACTTCCTGAAGACAAATTGATGTTTAGGTATGTATCCTGATACCTGCGGCAGATCCATCAATCGTTTCTTCAGAATTCATTCGAAGGCTTTAGAAAATGTTGAAAGTAGACTTATTGGGCGGTAGGAGTCTATCTGCGTTGGAGGTTTGCCGGGTTTGGGAATCATAACGATCGTCGCACGCTAATGCCATAACTCCTTTATGAGGAAGGTATTTGGCTGCACGGTTGTCAATACCATCGGGTTCAGGTGTCTTCTTCAATTGGAGGCCCTCTAACTGCAAGGTGACTTCTTGCGGCGTGGTATGTCTTATTGGATGGGTTGGTGGAGAAGGCACAATCAAAAAGCTAACGACTTCTTCTCGGTGGGAGTCGTCCGTCAAACAAAAGGGGGTGAAAGTGGAAAACAAGTGCTCTGCAAATGCGTTCGCTTTGTCACAGTCTGTTTTGAGCCACAGGCCACTGTGTCCCAAAACGGGCGATTGGCAGAGCGGCTGCCTCTTCATTCCTCTCGTTAGCTTCCATACTGAAAAGTCGCTGCTATTGTCAGGGCCGGCTCCCTCAAGAAGGCTGTTGAAGTTTTCCTGTCGGTTTTTGGCAAGCATCCGATGCAGTCTGTTAGTGACACTAGAGAGGGACTGCTTAGTTGCAGGATCTCCTGTTGCTATTAAACGCCTCCTGAGGTGTCTTTTGAGGTTCAGAAGAGCTCTTGCCTCCGGATTTAGTATCGGTCTATTAACTGTTTTCGGGCTTGCTTGGCGTGGTGAAGGAGTAGCCTGTTGTCCTGCTTCAATGACAGTAGCAGTGAAGCAATTGACATAAGCATCCAGCTCGTCGCTAGTGTTGATGGGCGAATTGAGCGCGACATTATCCTCAATGAGTGCTTTAAATAGAGCAACGTTTTGCATGCGGGGGCAGTGTTCTAGGGGTTCCCTGTAAGTATTGGGCCTCCTCGTCCAATTCAAAAAGAAGCGGGAGATGGTCAGATGAAAGCTCCGTGAGGGCTCTCACCTGGATTTGTTTCTGTCTGAAGCCTTTTGACATTCCAAAGTCAATGGCGCTGGGAGAGGCGCTTATCCGGTAGGGGTAGCAGGTAGCTTCGCCTGTAGCTACAATGTCAATGCCCTCGTCTGCTAGAGCAGAGAACAAAGCCCTGCCTCTGGCACACATTCTGTGGTTGCCCCACCACCTATGTTTGGCGTACCAGTCCCCTGCAGCAAGGAATTTCCTGCCGAGTTGGGAGAAAAGTGGTAGAAAGTCTATCTCCGTCCAGGGGGGGGCAGGGGGGCAATAGACCGAGGCAACATCGAAAGATCCTCTGCTTGCAGACAGTTTAATGCCGACTGCTTGTAGGTGTTCTTCCGACAGTGTAAAGGAGGATTGATGGGAGATTGAGGATCTTATAAAAATTGCCGCTCCTCTATGCAGCCTGCCATCCGGGTGGTTGGCAGAGTGTAGGGTGAAGCCGGGAATTCTAAAGCGGGAGCGTGTGTTGAAGTGCGTCTCGGACAACATGAGGATGTCGATGTTATGGAGTTCTATGAAGGCAATAATCTCGTTGATCTTCAAAGAGGCCCCGTTGGCGTTCCAGGATGCTATTTTAAAACGACCCATTATGAGAGGTGGTGACAGGAGGGAGCAAGCGAAGGATAACTTGCATGAAGGAATCTATCATCCTGTCGATCTTTGTGACGAGCAGATCCAATTTCACATCCAAATTATCGTTACTGCTGGTGTCCGGGGCGGGTTGTAAACTGGTGGTATACTGGGCTGTCCGATTTGCGTGACCGTATTATTATCCGTATTAATTCTTGCTACGCTCGCGTAATTTTGCTTGCCAAAGGTAGGGGTAGTCTAGGTAGAGGCGATGGAATGATTTTCTGCTGCTGCTTATTTTTAAAGTTAATTTGTAGAAATTTTTTTCAACCTTTAAAGTTGGCTGCGTGAGAGTTGCCACAGTGATAGCAGCATTTAGGATCGTCCGGTCCGAGATTGCATTCGGAAGTTGGATGGTTCCTTCCGCACTGCCTGCAAATGTGGTGTCGGGTGCAGTATGCCTTGGTGTGACCGTATTCCTGGCACCAAAGGCATTGGACAGGCTCGGCTTGTTTTCGCGGCTTTTCCCAGGAAACTTTGTGTCTGCAGACAGCAGAAATGTTTTTAACGAGGTAGTTACTCTCGTCTTTTTTGAGGTCAATGAACCTCATGTTCAGTGGGTGTTTCGTGATTTTGTTAATCGGGGTGTAGATGCGGAGGACGTGGTGACCTTCTTTCAGCAGGAATTCGGTTATTTCCTCCGACGGAACATCGTGATGAATGTTGCGCATGACAATGCGGAAAGGCCGATCCTCAGGTAGCTGGTGGTGGTGAAAAAGTGTACCCTTGTCGCGGAAGTGACGGGCCACAGTCCTGTAGTCGTCAGATGAGTTGCACTGAATGGCACAATCACCTGAATTTAAGGTTTTAACTGTGAATGTGGGTCCAATGAGGGCGTCCAGTTCTTTGGCAAATTCCGGAAAATTAACTACGCCGGGGACCGTGATTCTTGGAATTTTTGATTGACGCCGAGTTAGTGAGGGGGCGCCGGCCTTCTGGTTGGTTATACGGTTCTTTTCGGCACGGCTGATCGCTGCTTGCGAGGTAGACGGTTCCATGTCTTCGATGTATGCTAAATCCCGGAAACGATTTTTGCGGACATTGTCCTCCTGATGAGGGACTGCCTTTTTACGGGTTATTTTGGGGGAAAGAGCTGAGCCGGCTCTTTTATAGGAAACGTCTTGCCATCCTCTAAGGTGAACAGTGGTGATCGGTGAGGTTGTTACAGCCACATTGATTTGGCTCTTGCTAATTGTGGTAGACCATACACTACCATTTAGTGTCGGTGTAGAGTTATATTGGGTTGATATTGTGGAAATACTTGAGGTTGTTGTGCTAGTTGTAGTACAAGTTGTGAGATCCCATGGGGCGCAGATGGCTGGATATTCGCATGATCCGCCAATATGTGAGGATGCTTCCTTACCAGCGCGCATTAGTAATGAACCGAAGTCACCAATTGTCTCCATTGCGCCGGATTCAATTGGTGTACTTGGCGATGGATTGTCCATGTCTTCTAGCAATTGCTTAAAACTTTATTAGATAAAGTTAAAGAATTGCCAGAAGTACATTCGCAGAGCAGGTTCGAAAGCCGGTTAAACTTATGACCCAGACAGAGCAATAACGGTAAATAAAGCTTAAAGCTTAAGCTTCAGTAGCTGATCGCCACGCGGCTACCAGATAGCAGGCTCGGCGACAAAATATAAATTATTATTTGATTTGAATGACAATTAAATCACTTATTTAGCACTTTCTGCACTCGCAGATTAATTAGAATATTGCCACAAACGTGGACTTGTCCATATAACTCAGAGTGAGTCTTTATTGAAGTGGTACAAGAAAAACGGTGAACCAGAGAAACAGACGCGTCTTACTCATACGAGAGATCAGGCGAGAATCGAAGTACCTCGTAAAAAGGGTCCGTATTGATATTGCTGAAATTTGAAAGATAATTTCAGTCAATATTGGCCAAGTGATTTCTTAGGTTACAGTAGTCGGTTCTTTTAAAACAATTGTGACGAGACTGCGTGCAATTACTGTGGAGAATTCTGGAGAGTCGATAATCAGTGAAACTAAGAGTGTTGGATGGTGTGAGTCCTCAGGAATAGATAAGGGAGGAGATGTTATTATTGGGGCAGAAGAGGTTACATTTGGCAAAATAAGGTCAAGCGACCATTTTGGCTAGTGGGCAACCACTATACCAATAGGTACCAATAGGTATCACAGTGTGGATCCATAATATGAGGGGCAAATTTAAGTTACCCATAACTAGGATAAAATCATAATCATTTAGCAGAGACAAACTTGATTTAGTGGCAGTTAGGTGCTGCATATAAATAATAGCATCACACAGAAGAGGAATATTAAAGGTTAAAGGACTCAAAATTAATTTTAACGGCTACAAATTCAATTCCGGAAGGATTAGTGATAGTGATAGGTTCCACTGAGTAAATGTGGTTCACGGCAATGGGAACGCCACGTCCAAAGGTTGGGCGATCTACCCAAAAGACAGTGTACTTGGGTACAAAAATTTTATGATCTATGACACAGGAGTTTAGCCAGGTTTCTATTAGCACAATAGCATCAAAGTCAAAAAAAGCACTGTTAGTAAAAAATAGGTTTTGTTTACCAAGAATACTGCGAACGTTTTGGTAGCAAAAAGAAAAAATCTGGTTGCTCAGTGTTTTGGAATAGGTACAGGACTGGATCCTGGAGAATTTCTGGCCAAGAATTTGTGAACGGAACTGTGGTATCGGGCCAGGCTACAGTATCTAGAACTTTCGCAAAGCAAATATCCGATAGAACTATTTTAAATTTAGATATGCTACGTCTGTGTTTAATTTATTTTAATTGTCTATGTAAAATTAAATGTGGTCACAAATGGTTCGTTAGAAGCTACGAGCTACGTTAAAATAGGGACACCAGGCAGAAGACGGGATACGAAAATAGATTTCCGGGTAGCAACTGCTCTCAGCGTAAGTCCTCTACATTGCTGTTAGAAACTGTTAATTTAATGAGATGAATTGTTTCCGAACTTCCCGAAAACCATTTCGAGTTTACCGCGTAAACGTGGACAACTCTCCTTCTATCTCTCGAAGGGCCAAACAGGACCAGGTCAGACCGATGCGTTTACCAAGAGATCACCAAGTCGGCCATAATGACCGACTCCAGCGCATTCCATATGCGAGCAATTATCGCAAAGCCAGCAAGTCAGACAGGAGTCACCCGTAATAGCGTCTCCAAATTCGCATTTCTTTGAGGTACATACTAAAGAAATTTTGAGTCTATCAAAATGCACTTAAGTGAATAAAGCTATGAGTTTGTAAAATATTCTAACTGCACGGTTAAAATAGGCCGTGCCTATTGGTTGAGTTTCATTCTACTTATAGCGTTACAAGTGAGTATATTCAAATAGTAAAATATAAACAAAAACCTCGAAATTCAGTTTATTTCGTTTTACAACACAGTACACCAATAAACACCTTAATTTAACAATTCCATTTCTTTCAGTCTGACGCAATAGTCTTATCGGCGCGAACTTATTTGGAGAAGTGAACAGCCTCCCGGTAAGGCCAATGCATTTTCGAAAACTAAGAAAGCTCTGAAGTCGCACACAATTTTTTTTTTTGTTTTTCTATTAAAATTGTATTTATTTACATTGCAGTCCACTGTTAATATTTATAATAACTTATACTGCAGGGATTCATCATTTCTAGCGAGTATTTACATATGTACACACTTAATTAGGGAGTCTAGAGGCATGAATTAATTTAAATATCTTCTTGGCAGATCTGTTGGGTGAATGCGCAGGAGCCTCTTTCTCGCCCTCAGTCCCATTACTTGTCTCCTCTTCAAGAGTTTTCGAGCCAACTGGTTAGGGTGGTTTCCCAATTTATTTATGTACGCGATTGCTTGCTTGTTTATGACATCGCCAATCCTTGGTACCCTCAGCTCCGTTTCAATGTCTTTGTTGCGGATGTACCAAGCCGCTCTAGATAGTTTACGCAAAATTTGCGACGGCGCCACACGAATTTTGTTGAGGTGCGTTTTTGCGGCGATGCCATATACTTGGAAGCCATATCTCCAAATAGGAGCCAAGACAACCTTATAAATTTTGGCCTTGTTTGAAATTGAAAGTTTGTTTCCAGGCCTAAGGAGCCATGCCATGCTGTTCGCCTTTGTTTTGAGCCGCCGAGTTACATCCGTTACATGGCGTTGAAATGTAAATCGCTTATCCAGAGTGACACCGAGGTATTTGTGGGCGTTCGATTGTGTGAGGAGCTCTCCATGCAGAAACACACCTGCTGATGTTTCTTTTCTCAGGGTGTACGTCACGGAGACACACTTTTCCGGATTGACTGCGATGCTACAGCGTAGGGCCCAGTTCTCAAATTTTTTAGGTAAAGCTGAAGCGTATCAGTGGCTGTATAGACGCAAGTATTTCTGGCCAGGACTGCAGTGTCATCAGCAAAGGTGGCAACTAGCAGGTCATTGGGATCTGTAAGCGACATTTTGTCAGCTGAGGGCATGTCGTGCGTATACAGGCTATATAGTGTTGGACCTAACACTTCCCTGGGGTACACCTGCTCTGACTCTTTTTGTTTGGGAGGACAGTCCGTCCTGTACTACCTTAAAGGATCGGTCGTGTAGGAAGCTTTTTAATATCAAAAAGAGCTGAGGATTTAGTAGGCTTTTAAGCTTTTGCAGAAGTCCTTCATGCCACACTCTGTCGAAAGCCTGCTGGATGTCCAGAAAAGCTCCAACGACGTACTCCTTTCTATGGAAACCTTCCAGCACAAACTTCACTACGCGGTGTAGCTGTTCAGTTGTTCCATGCCTGAGTCTAAAACCAAACTTAAACTTCGGAATAGCTTTTTGGCCCTTACGGGATTCGAGCAATCTTCTCAGGACGCACCTCTCAAGTAATTTACCAAATGCTGGAAGCAGGCTGGGCTGTCGCCCAATGCGACAGGAGTATAATTTCTCTGCTGGCTTCCCATTTTTATAGAGCATAATGCTATTCGCCTTCTTCCAGGCGCTTGGGAAGTGTCCCAGTCAAAGAGCAGAATTGAAAATCAGAACAAGGAATAACAAAGCTCTGTGGGGCATCAGCTTAATGGAGCGGTTGTCAATGTGATCCTCACCAGGAGCCTTGTTGTTGCGAAGGGATTTGATATCATCTTCCAATTCCGTGAGTGTAATAGGCTTTACAGGAAGAGCTATCTGCAATGGGGCTTCTAGGGATTCAGCAACCAGTTGTATTCGTCTTGGCGATGCTGTCTCGAACGGCTGAAATCTTTCCTCCAGGTTTCTGGCAAGCGCAAGTGCCATCTGGGTTACGAACTGGAAACTTTGGAGCAACTTGTCTCTTGAATCTCTTCGTGAGCTTCCAGAGCGCGAATTTTGAGTTTTCATCGACAGTAGCTTTCCCGAGGAACGCGTCAGTTGCTTTTTTTTCAGGTTGGCCAGTACTTTTCTCACCCGATTTGATATCCTTCGGTACAATCTGTCAATTATTAGGTCATTGGTCCTGATGAACTCACGCCGAAGACTTTTCTTGAGAGTTAAGAGTCCTACTGCTTCCGGATAGAGAGCGACGCTGCTATGCAAGTTGCGTAGGTGAACTGATCTTCTTCTTCTTCTTGATCTTCTTCATAAAAGTTTCAACCGCTTTCTCGATATCGTCTGCTGTATTTATCTCTGTATTGAGGTTAAAGGCATTGTTAAGTTCGTACTGAAACAGCCTTATATTCGCACCAGGTGGAACGAGCATCCTAATAGGGGCGGTGCTTTGAGGTGACGTTGTTAGTGAAGCGATCAGCGGCAAGTGATCGGAAGATAGGTCATACTCTTCGCGTACTGATAGTAGACTGTTAGCTATAGCTTTGTACAAGAGGAAGTCGATACATGAAGGTACATTCTTCGTGTTATACGGGTAGTGAGTGGGTTTGCCTGTAGCCAGAACTTGAGTTGAGCTGCAGGAGATAACATCGTGAAGTGCTGTGCCTCGAGCATTCGCTCTTATACTACCCCAGAGGCGATGCTTAGCGTTGGAATCACCTCCAATGATAAACTTTTGACCATGTTGACCAAGGAGATTATCAAACTCAGAGGAATTCCAAGGTAGGCCTGGAAGAAGGTACACAGCTGACACCGTAATTTCGCCCAAATTAGTGGAAATTTTTACCGTCGCCATTTGAAGGTGATTCGTTGTGATCGAATGCAGGTGATAGTGCACTAATCCCCTGATTAGGATACAAGCTCCTCCTCTGGGGCGACCTCCTGGGTGATCTGCTCTATGGCAGCTGAAACCTATCATATTGAGGTAGGATCCGTCGTGTAGGAGTGTCTCTGAAATAAGCATAACATCAATTTCGTGCTTGCTGAGAAACACCTTAAGCTCATTGGCATTTGGGATAATGCTACGAGCGTTCCAGGCTCCGAGGCGCAGTTCACAAGCCATTACTTGCGCTGCATCAACAACTTAGAACCTCTGAGTTCTTTGATCTCCTCAAATAGCTCAGCGATGGTTTTTTGTAGACCGGCAATGGTCTGCTGCATTGAGATGATGATTTATGCGAGGGAGCCATTAATTACCGTTTGGTTAGGATGTTGAGGTTCGCTTAATTCGCATAAATTCTGCAGCCCTTGTGAGTTGCATCATGTTCCCCATGGCAATTAACGCACTCCAGGTCGTCATAGGTCCTTGCCTGGCATTGACTGGAACCAGTCCAATGAGGCAAACTGCATCTACCATATCAGGGCTCCTTGATGCAATAGTTTTTGGTGTGATGATAGCCAAAACATTGGTAACATTGACGCATATCAACATTTTTTCTAGGCAGTTCCACTCTGACTCTTTGACGGCAAACTTTATTTATTTTTAGAGCTTCTCAGTTATTTATAGCCTTTTTGATGTCTATAAACCAAACGTTCTGGCCAGAAGCCTTGCCTGGATCCGGTTCAGAGGAGTCAACATTCTGTGACTTCACCTTTGGATAATAGGTATTAACCACAGCGTGACCTTGGGAGGTGAACGCATTTAAAATTTGCTCAACTGGTGTAGAAGCAGCCCAGTTGCACACCACAACCCTGCAGGCTCTGTCTTCTTGACAGTCTTCTTGGTTTTCAAAAGCAGCAAATTTATTTAAAGCGAGATGGTTTCTATGTTCGATTACATTGGCACTTTTGTCCCAGATCCTACTTTAACATTAGCGGGTACGAACTGTTACATGCCAACCATACATCTGGCAGAGCTCGCGGAGGAGCAGCTATGCTCATCAGGAGTGGCATTGAGTACACGGAACTTCCCGCGTTTCAGGAGGAATTGGCTCAGTGCGCCGTGACCAGGTTTTCTAGCCCACAGGGAGATATCACCATTGGTGCGGTTTACTTCCCATCCAGACACTCGATAACCGAGACTCACCTTCAGGACTTCTTCGAGTCCCTTGGACCGCGCTTCATAGCAGATGGAGACTTTAACGCCATACACTCCTGGTGAGGGTCAAACAACCCCAAAGGCATCAAGCTCTATAAGTACCTGCAGCGGAAGAGTCTGGACTGCCATTCCACTGGAGAACCCACACACTGGCCTACCGACCCTTCAAAGCAGCCGTATCTTCTGGACTTCGCCGTCTCCAAGGGCATAGGACACTCTAAGATAACATGCTCAAGCTATGATAAACTGCTATCCGACCACAGCGCAGTAAACTTGCTCCTAAACATCCCCGTTCTCAGAAAAACCCCGCCTAGAAGACTCACCGGGAAACACACAAATGCCCCCAAGTTTACGTTATGGATGATTTCCTCCCTGTACCCAGATCCCGCTCTTTCCACACCAAGCAACATAGATGCGACCATCGAAAAACTTACCAAAGAGATGCACAATGCTGCTGAATTTGCGAACCCACCTCCTCCGACCACCCCGAGAACACCTGAAAGAGACATGCACTTGTGGTCTCCTGAAATCGCGACCCTCGTGGCCGAAAAAAGGCGCCTCAGAAGAGTCTGGTTTTCCTCGCGCAACCCCAGGGACAAGACAGCACTTAATCGTGCCACCAAGGAACTGAAGGACAAGCTAACCATCCTACGGCAGGACTCCTTCCATAGATTCCTCAAGGAGCTGGAACCTGGAGACCCGCAGCACAATCTGTGGAATGTCACGAGACACATTAAAAGACCTGCGAAAAAGATATCACCCGTGCGCAAAGTCGACGGGTCCTGGTGTCAGCCTGAGATCGAAAGAGCAGAAGCCTTTGCTGACCATTTACATAGTGCTTTCTCACCTTTCGATAGATGCACTGCCGAAGAGAGAGCTGCCATCATAAGGTTCGATTACATTGGCACTTTTGTCCCAGATCCTACTTTAACATTAGCGGGTACGAACTGTTACATGCCAACCATACATCTGGCAGAGCTCGCGGAGGAGCAGCTATGCTCATCAGGAGTGGCATTGAGTACACGGAACTTCCCGCGTTTCAGGAGGAATGGGCTCAGTGCGCCGTGACCAGGTTTTCTAGCCCACAGGGAGATATCACCATTGGTGCGGTTTACTTCCCATCCAGACACTCGATAACCGAGACTCACCTTCAGGACTTCTTCGAGTCCCTTGGACCGCGCTTCATAGCAGATGGAGACTTTAACGCCAAACACTCCTGGTGAGGGTCAAACAACCCCAAAGGCATCAAGCTCTATAAGTACCTGCAGCGGAAGAGTCTGGACTGCCATTCCACCGGAGAACCCACACACTGGCCTACCGACCCTTCAAAGCAGCCGTATCTTCTGGACTTCGCCGTCTCCAAGGGCATAGGACACTCTAAGATAACATGCTCAAGCTATGATAAACTGCTATCCGACCACAGCGCAGTTAACTTGCTCCTAAACATCCCCGTTCTCAGAAAAACCCCGCCTAGAAGACTCACCGGGAAACACACAAATGCCCCCAAGTTTACGTTATGGATGATTTCCTCCCTGTACCCAGATCCCCCTCTTTCCACACCAAGCAACATAGATGCGGCCATCGAAAAACTTACCAAAGAGATGCACAATGCTGCTGAATTTGCGAACCCACCTCCTCCGACCACCCCGAGAACACCTGAAAGAGACATGCACTTGTGGTCTCCTGAAATCGCGACCCTCGTGGCCGAAAAAAGGCGCCTCAGAAGAGTCTGGTTTTCCTCGCGCAACCCTAGGGACAAGACAGCACTTAATCGTTCCACCAAGGAACTGAAGGACAAGCTAACCATCCTACGGCAGGACTCCTTCCATAGATTCCTCAAGGAGCTGGAACCTGGAGACCCGCAGCACAATCTGTGGAATGTCACGAGACACATTAAAAGACCTGCGAAAAAGATATCACCCGTGCGCAAAGTCGACGGGTCCTGGTGTCAGCCTGAGATCGAGAGAGCAGAAGCCTTTGCTGACCATTTACATAGTGCTTTCTCACCTTTCGATAGATGCACTGCCGAAGAGAGAGCTGCCATCATAAGGTTCGTAGACAGCCCAAGTGCTCCTGGCACGCCAATACAACCCGTCGAATTAGTGGAGATTGTGCAGGAGATCGCCTCCATAAAAAATGACAAGTCACCAGGTCCTGACCGAATTGATGCAACAGCACTAAAAATGTTGCCCCTAATCTGTTCCCAAAGGCTGCCTAACATCTTTAACAGCTGCCTCCGTCTAGGGTACTTCCCGAAAGTGTGAAAGCGTGCTGAAATAATTGTCCTCCTCAAGCCTGGAAAACCTGAAGCCAATCTAGCCTCGTATCGTCCGATTAGTTTGCTGGCAATCCTGTCTAAAATACTTGAAAGAATATTTTACGTAGAGTACTGCCAGTTTTGGACGAGGCCGGACTGATCCCTGATCACCAGTTTGACTTCAGACGCCTTCATGGAACACCAGAGCAATGCCACCGGCTTGTTGAGTGCATACTAGGGGCCTTCGAAAAGAAGAAGTATTGCTGCGCCGTTATGCTGGATGTTAAACAGGCGTTTTTGACAGAGCCTCCGCCACAAATCCGCAGGAAGCATCAGCCATCATACAAAGACAACTGGATGCTCTAGATCCATGGCTGAAACGATGGAACATCGTGGTCGCGGAGAAATCCTCCCACACAACCTTCGCATTACGCAGGGGGATTGCCCCCCGTCACACTCAACGGGGAAATCATCCCTACGAATTACACTCCCAAATATCTAGGGCTGACCCTGGACCGCAGGCTCACATGGCGCCCTCACCTGATCAACAAGCGCAACCAGGCCGACCTACGACTGAAGCAACTGTACTGCCTCCTAGGGAGAAGGTCCAAGCTCAAAGAAAAACTCAAACTGCTTATTTACAAAGTAGTGCTGAAGCCATTCTAGACATATGGGATTCAGTTGTGGGGCACGGCAAGCTGTTCCAACCGCATCAGAATACAGCGGTTTCAGAATAAATGTCTGAGAACATTTTCTAACGGTCATCCGTTAGAAACTCAATAATCCACAATGAGCTTGGAATTCCTTCGGTAGCAGAGGAGATCACCCGACTCAGTGAAAGATATACAAAAAGACTGGACAACCACCCCAACCACCTGGCCATCAAGCTCCTAGATAACAGCCAATCCCTAAGACGCCTGAAAAGGAAACACCCGCTTGACCTCCCCCACCAATAGACATCTAAGTCAGACTCATAAGATATACATTCCATGTACCTCCCTAAGTTAATGTCACCCCCAAATCATTAATTGATTGTCCATTCGGACAGATTTTAAATACAAAATAAGAATGATAAAAAAAAAATATATATTTCGTGCTTGCTGAGAAACACTTTAAGCTCATTAGCATTTGGGATAATGCTACGAGCGTTCCAGGGTCCAAGGCGCAGTTCACAAGCCATTACTTGCGCTGCGTCAACGACTTAAAACCTCTGAGTTCTTTGATCTCCTCAAATGATGATGATTTGATGATGATTTGTGCGAGGGAGCCATCAATTACGTTTGTTTAGGATGTTGAGGTTCGCCTGCGTTTGTTACAGGAGCAAACGCAGCATTCGGAAAAGTAAGTATTATCAAAAGTAAGTATTTTCCATCAGGTCGTGTGCTCTGTTGTCCAGTTCTAGTCACATCTGCATACGATAGGCCCTGTCGCACGATTGAGAATGGAATAGCCTGTTGCTTGATGTTGCACATGGGCTGTGGATGTTCTACGCGGGTCATGGGAGTAATGTTGATTCCAGTTTTTCGGGTTTTGAGTCTCTGGACGTAAATTCTGCAGCCCTTGTGAGTTGCCTCATGTTTGCCTTGTCAACTAATGCACTCCAGGTCGTCATAGGTCCTTGACTGGAACCACTCCAATGAGGCAAACTGCATCTACCACATCTAGGCTCCTTAGTGCAATAGTTTTTGGTTTGCTCAAAGCCAAAATATCGGTAACATTGACGCATACTACAGGGCGCTACTGCTGTTGGCCGTGATTAAACTCAGAGCGTTTGCTTCTAAAAGCCTCCATGAGTTCTGCGTGCTGGGTGCTGCCTCTGGCTCGTTGCGCCCTTCTCCTTGCCCTTAGGCATTCCGAGCGTAGCTTGCTTAAATTGGCGCTCCACCAGTACACTGGGGGCTTGCGCTGCTCTTTTTTCCTCCTTGGCATGGTTGCATCACACGTTGCCTCAAGCATCTTCATGAGGTCGGCTGCCATTGAATTTGCGTGTCCATTTGAGATTCGAAACGGGTCGATTTGGTATGTCAGCATATCATCGTCGATCTTCCTCGAGTCACAGGCATGCCCGACTGATCCTCTTTGCCGCCTCCAAGTCGTGCCCTTCGGTAGGATGCAGAAGGAAATCAGAGCGTGGTCACTCAGCGTTACAACGTCGTAGACCGTCCAGCTCGCGTTAGCCACTAACCCTCTGCTGATGTAGGTGATGTCGATATAGGACGAGCCCCTATCGTTGTTGAACGTTGGTTTGCAGCCGTCGTTCAGCAGTACCAGGTCCAACATAAGCATTGTGTTATTACTGCTCGGACTCTGGGATTCAATACCCTGCTGCCCCATTCTACTGCCCATGCATTGAAGTCGCCCGCGATGATCTTCGGGCCGCGCCCTCTCGCATGGCTGCCCAGCACCTCCAGCATCTCCTCGAACTGGGCTGGGGTGTCGCTAGGGAGGGCGTAGCAGCTGTAAAAGTGCACTCCTTTTATTCTTGCATATGCTATACCGCGCATCGGCGAGGCCGCCAATTCCTGTATGTGCAGGTTGCTGCAACACTTGATGGCTGCTTTACCGGTCTCGTCAAATATCATTGTGGGGTTGCCACGGACAGGGTAATAGGGTTCCCTCAAAAGCATGATGTCTACCTTGCGCTCCGCCGCAGTTTGAGCCAG
This sequence comes from Drosophila vallismaia, assembly GCA_035047325.1. NCBI lineage: Eukaryota > Metazoa > Arthropoda > Insecta > Diptera > Drosophilidae > Drosophila > Drosophila vallismaia. Next base: position 288,724 of record JAWNPU010000034.1, on the reverse strand, counting down.
GAGGCTCTGAGCAGCTGCGCAATGGTTAACATTGAGCTGAACAATCTTAATTTGCTCCTGCATTATGCTGGGAGCTCGCTCCTTTAATGCTGGCTCTGTATGTCGGGCACGCAAAACAGCCCGTCGGGTGGTTTTTATCCACTTCGTCGCTGCATAATAGGCACTTTGGTGTTGCAACACATCCCCTTGCCTTGTGTCCTCGTTCGCCGCATCGCAGGTAGTCTGACCGATCGATCGCCTTGCAGGTCGTTGCTCGATGCCCGTAGCCCAGGCACTTGTAACATCGCGTGGGTCGGACGTCCTGGATGATGGGGCACCTTGACCACCCCACGGTTATCGTGCCCTTCGCTAAGACCACAATCGCATCATTCGCGTTCATCTGGACAGAGGCTATCTGAGTCCCATCCCGCATCCTACGTAGTCCTTTGATGTCCTCTGGTTTCAGCAGAATGCCTTGAAATTGGGAGACCAGGCAGCTGTGTAGATCATCTGCTGTCGTGCCCTCGTCCAATCCACTGCAGGATAGTGCTATTCTTTGTTCACCCGTATGTACCGAAGCCATGTCTTTTAGAGTTGCTTCCACCTCGGTCTTAAATTTGGGGACGCTGTCGGAGACTTCTCCCTCTACTTCCAGCAGAAGTTCCCCTTGCTGAGTTCTGCGGACTTTGCGAACATGTTTGCCCAGTTCGCTGAGGTTCGGATCCGCTTTCAATTTCCGGAGCATTTCCGCCAAAGCATGGCTTGATAAATGTTATCCGGGCTCTTCCCCATCGAGGCAAACGGTGGAGATGTGGATTGCTGAATTTAAACGTCGCCGTACAGACACTGACGATGCTGAACGCTCTGGAAAGCCGATTGAGGTGGTTACACCGGAAAATATAAAAAAAAAAAATCACCGAATCGTTTTGGAAAACCGAAAAGTGAAATTGCGTGAGATAGCTAACACCTAGAAGACATCAGAAGGCAGTGTGCACACTATTTTGCATGAACAGTTGTCCATGAGAAAGCTGTTCTAAAAGTGGATGCCGCGTGTCACAAGTCGATCGCAACTAGAGTCAAATTTCACGAATTGGGCTTCGAATTGCTTTCGCACCCATATCCAGATTTGAAGAAAATGCTCGCTGGAAAGAAATTTGGCTCGAATGAAAAGGTGATCGCCGAAACTAAAGTTTATTTTGGGGCCAAAGACAAATCGTTAAACAAAAAAGGTGTCGAAAGGCTAGAGCGGCGTTGGACTGATTGTATCACATTTGAAGGGATGAATGTTGATGAATAAAATCGAATTTTGCCAAAAAAGGTGTTTTTCTTAGCTATCCTACGGACTTATGGAGTGATGTGTTAAGTCGTAAACTATCCGACGTAACCGTAAATGATTGATACTATATTAAAGTAGTAAGATATAAACTAAAATATCAAAATTTAGTTCATTTTTATATTTAAACTAAGCTCTATGTTTTGTAACGTGGCCTATCTATGACAATTGTATGTTAAAAAAAAACAATAAAAAAAGGAAATCATCAATAATCAACAAATTTCAGTCACCTTACTACAAAATTCACATCCGAAATATTTTTTTGTGCGACTATAATATGTTAGTGATTGGAATTTATGCACAGCTGCAAAAACTGTAACAATGTTCTCTTAATTTTATAATTTGTTTTTAAAAATTGTGTACTCTCTTAGATAACAGTTGCAAAAACTGTAAAAATGATTTCTTAATTTACCTTTTTTTTTATACCCCGTACCCATTAAAAATGGGTGAAAAGGGTATCATAATATGGTGCAAATGTATGTAACAGGCGGAAGGAAGCATCTCCGACCCCATAAAGTACATATATTCTTGATCAGCATCAACAGCCGAGTCGATACAGCCATGTCTGTCTGTCCGTCCGTCCGTCTGTCCGTCCGTCCGTCTGTCCGTCTGTCTGTCCGTATCAACGCCTAGATCTCAGAAACTACAAGAGCTACAGACATGTGCCATATATCGTTGGATAGGTAATTAACATACGCAGTACAAGTTTGTTGTTTTATTTTGATATCACCCCCCGCTACCCAAATCGCAAAAAACTGCCACGCCCACAATTATTAACCTAATGCTGTGCAATTCGGCATATGCGTTGGTGCTTATAAAAGCTATCTAATTTTTTAATTTGAACCAAATCGGATAAGAAACACGGAAGGTATGCCACATGCAAAATCTATGGCAAGGGAAGCAGAAGCGCAGCAAAATACGCATTGCGCGACGCCGACTGCGACGTTGACAGCGAAATGTGTATGGCTTTATGACACACGAAACATATTTTCTTTTATAGAATATTGTTTCATTTATTTATTGATACTAAATAAACAAATTGTAAGCATGTCTAAGGGTACAGGGTATTTTTGAGTCGGGAAACTCGACTGCTGCTGCCTTACTTGTTTTTAATTGTGTACTCTCTTAGATATCATGATTGTTGAGAAGGAACGCAAACATATGTACATCGGCGATGAAACGCACCTATAGGGTGCTGTGAAACAAAAAGAGAAATTATAAAAGAATTTATTGCGTTGAAAAAAACAGAACACCTAAAACCACCTTATTTTCAATAAATCAAATAATAATTAACAAATAATCAAATTTTCTATTTTAAGTTATGTTAAGCTACTACCATATACCCTGGAAATAATATTACACAGAAAAGTTTTAAAACTTCTGTCCATTAAAAAGTTCTTTTAATTAATTAACTAGCAACAGCTTTTAAGAGTCGTGGTCCTTCTCCTACTTTTGTGTAAATTATATACTTAAATGCATTTTTTGATTGGATTTTTAATAGATCCATGTCTTTTAGAAAGCTGTTTTCTGTTTTTTTTAATTGTGCGCCAAGATTTGATATGGAGATACCCTTCAGATAGTCTGAAACTGTCATTAAATCATTTGGGAAGGCTTTCTTAATTGCATATATCAGCTTTGGAACATTCTCATCCAAAACATACAAGCATGCATTTGGGCCGGCATCAAAAGTATATGCGACATGCAAGCTTCCCATTAGTTCATTAAAATCATGTACAAATGCCACAATTGCATGAGATATCTCGTTCATATAAACACAAGGGGGGTAAGTGTCCATGGCGATAGCATGAAATTGATTTGAGTCCTTCATTGTAATTTTAGCAAATTTTTCAAAGTCTCGTTCTTGAATTGCTGATTTTAATTGATGTACTCTGTCAGGGACTATATTTTTAGCCCGATGTTGAATTAGTTGAGACGTTTGCACAGAACGTTGCATTCCTTGCGAAGAGCTAGTCTTTTTACGTTGGTCATTAACGACTAAAATAAGCACACGCATATTTGGCCAAAATTTTGGTGATACTACTTGTTTAGCAACTGAATCAGATCCATTATCTAAATGGCCACGATGCCATTGAACAAATCCACCATATAAGCTACGACATGCTGATCCACTTCCTTGTCGAGCTACTGTAGTTAATTGATCATTTAGGGGAAGTCCGTACAAACAAGCTAATGAATATACAAAGCAAGCATAACCAGCGGCGCTCGATGCAAGTCCAGCTGCAGTAGGGAAGTTATTACAAGATTCAACGTGAATTTTCCATGACAATGGTATCTTTAGAGACCCAGCAGATACAGCCAGATGATGAACTAAAATAAAAATATAATAATTATTCTTATTTATAAATAACTTCTGGTTTTACCTTCATTTAAACATCGTAAAATACGTTTATTTTCTTCAAATGGAACTTCTTCGCCATTAAGCCACATTTTATTGGAATCAAAGCTTTTCGATGCAGTAATTGTTGTCCTAGCGCACAGCTTAAAAAAAAATTGAACTACATAAACAAAATATATATAACTCATTTGAAAAACTATTTAATTTATTCAGTGATTTAATTAATGAAGTAAAAAAAATTACTGATATAAGACCACTATATTAAAAGTTGTGCAAAACCGACTTAATTTATATACTTAATGACAATTAACTGTAGATTTACTTATAGATTTTAAGTTCCTTTTGTCGTATTCTACGTACATGTATATGATTTTTTTGCCACTTCCATTTTGCCACTAAATTTTATGTGTATCGGGTGAAAGAATATTGTTTTACATATAAACTAGAGTGTAACGAGTTCTCTCAAATTTAAATATAATAAATACTTCTGTATTTATTATATACGAGGTGTGTTTAAAAAGTATGCTGACTTGTAATTTCGCGGTCAAAATATTTTCGATAATCGATTTTTTTGTTTTTATGTAAGTTAACAACTGAAAAGAACATCCGATATATCTGATTCGGCAACTAAGTAGTTTTACATAAATAATACCCTAGAAACTAAGTAGATTGACACAAACAATGCTGACGCGCCAAAGATGAGTTCACCACCCCGCGATATCCGGAGTGCCGAATTGCAATACATGAAATGCTGAGTCGGCGTGCCGACCACGATTTTATGGCGTGATGCATTGGAGCTAGGGTAGACTTATGTTTCAATATATTTTGTACTTCAGTTCAGTCTAAGATACGAAAGCTTACGCTTCGACAATAAAACATTGCTCCGGCATTGCCGTAAAACCTTGTCTTATTATTGACATAATTGACGAGCCACAAGGCCGGTGATAAGAGAGGAAGTGAGTTACTCTCCATCCTAATCTTCATAAGAAGACTGGCCCCCACAACTGCAGTACCACTGCAAAATTCGAGGATAGCAACTAACGCCGCTGGACTATACTTCAACCTGCCACGCCTCCTACATCGACGCAGGACAGGATAACCTATTTTGTACACTCTTCCCCAGCCTTAGTACCAAAGTTGAAGTGAAAGCCATTTTTTGTTCGATTTTGAAAGGCGTAAAGTATTTTGCGTATTAGAAAAAATATAAAATGTTGACAGTGGTATACGTTGAAACTGTTCTAAGTAAAAAATATTTTTAAAAGTAATACAAACTCTTCCAAGGTGGGCGGGAAAAGGCCAATGACGAGCCTCGATTTAGACGCCCAAGCACGTCAAAAACTGATGAAAACGTTCAAGCAGTGAAGAATATTTTTTGCACAATCGTCGAATCACTATCACAGAAGTTGCTGAGGATGTCGGTATATTGCTTGGCTCGTGCCATAAAAGTTGTTCTAATGAGACGTGTGTCAGCGAAGTTTGTTCTGAAATTGCTAAAATTTGACCATGGGAACCGTCGCATGACCATCGCATCAAAAATAAATCGTGGCTTTTTCTTCACTATAATCCCTTGCTCACTCATCTTTTCTTTTGATAGATTTGTAAACCAACAAAACTACAATCATGCCTTCCATATTCACCAGATTTGGCCATGTGACTTTTCCTTGTTTTCAAAACATAAGAGACGTATGAAAGGACGGTGATTTGCAACGATTGAAACCAAAAAGTGCTAAAGGTGCTTTGAGGGTTGGAGAATCCGTTGGCGTAAGTGTATTGTATCTGAACGGTTTTGCTATTTGTATGTATTGTACTTATTAATTTCTTATTTAATGCCCAATGAGATATATTTATTGTCCACAAATGTTATAATTAAAAGCGATATAGTTTCTCTTACTATAAGATTCAATTCTATCTTTTGTCATTCATGTATCTATAATACCTATGTTCAACAAAAACATTTTTTCGCGTCAAAAAGTTTTGAAAAGTTGTGCCTAATCCGTGCTACAAATAAATTTCATTTTTGGGGCAGCAAATTAATAAAAAAAACTTGATCTTCATGGGCATATATTATACTTGACGATTTTTTAGTCGAAACTTGTAGTTTTATAGAGTCGAAATCCGTAGTATCCTTTGGAAAACAAAGCCTGACCAGGGTCTGTGATAATTTGGTACCACGGGATTGTGGAGTTACGTTTTCAACCAGGTGTTGTAATCGCAAAGATCGAAAGAGGTAGAAGTAATTTAATCCCATGCCCATGGGGGTCGTAGAACCCGGAATTGAAAGCGATGAGACCAAAACATTTTTTACGAGGTTCTACAAGTACTATGGCCAATGAACGACAACATCGGCATCCTACTTGGCTGAAGGTGAAGGTGCAGTTTGACCGATCAGTAGATATCTTCAGATATCATCAGTAAGTATCTTCAAAAAGTTATATCGCAGTCAGTTTTTTATGCTTTAAAGTCCACTTTTAATATTATGTAAGTTCGTTAGACGTCTTGTAAATCAGGAATCATTTAAAGCGGACGGTTATTTTCATGGAACACACAAGAATACGTTTAAAGTTTTATAAAATATTTTGTAGGCCATATTTACATAAGCGCATTTCCAAAGATCGGACTAATCGAATGTAAGTATGAAGTTATTAAGTCTCTGAAAGACTTCCCCACGAAAATAACGAACTTTATAAACTACATGAGGAGACTTAAGGTCGATACAAGAAAGGTTTCAACGGAAACCTCAAGTGTTTGATGGTATAGATCTTTTGGGGTCAAAAGTGGAAAGGCGTCATGACTTTGTAAAGGGTGATTCCATCAGGATCAGATGCAATACACAAATCTAGAAGTCGACCAAAAGAATTCTTTCGTGGTTAAATGTACCGAGGGATACAGTTTGTCAAGAAACTATTTACACACCGAAAATATAGTAAATGGTATTTTCTGACTTCGAATGCAAAATTAAAGGCCTTTTATCAGAATTCATGATTTGTTTTTTATTTATATCTATTTAATAATATATTTTTTATCAAATTTAAAAAAATAATATCAAAACTATTAACTAAAACTATATAACAGTTAACGAGAAAAACAACAAAATCCAAGTTTACACACTTTTGACACTGTCAAGAAATTGTTTACACAAATCACTTCAATCAGCTCTTTTACAGTTAAATTTTAATACAAAACTAATGATTTTAATACATTTTATTCTCTCCATTAGCATTAGGAACATATTGGAGGCGTTTTTTCATCGATCCAATCAGTTTTAATAGGTCAGATTCCTTGGAATCTCTTGCCACTCTTCTAGTTAGTGCTGCTCTTTTGTAGTGCCCTTTTTCTCACTTCTTTCTTAAGGTGGACCCAAAAATGTTCTCTGAGGTTCAGATCTGTGTTTTGGGGTGGTGTGTCGATGACTTGCCGCAGTTCTTAAAGATCGATTAGGAATATTTAAACTTCCTAATATCATCCACCTTTAATACTTTTCATTGAAATATAAATTTAGTTCCACGAAAATACACTGTACCTGGTAGTTAGATTCAGAGAGCGATAATGAGAGGGATGCAAGAAAAGTACAAGCTGCTAGAGTAGAAGAGTATATTGGAGAAAAAGAACGGCGCATCCAAGAGTATATCTTCGCCGATAAGTTGACTCATTATTACAAATTAGAGAATGATCTTTTCAATTGTATTTAAAATCTTTAAGCTTGAAAGATACTGATACTGGATTATTTATTATTACAAATTAGAGAATGATCTTTCCAATTGTAATTAAAATCTTTAAGCTTGAAAGATACTGATACTGGATTATGTATTAGCTTGGAAAAAATATATTTATTTAATGATTAAATGAACATCAAAATAGTGAACCGCACCGATTTATTTAATATAACAAATATCAGTTAAAATAGAGAAAACCCATTATTGAATTCAGTTTGATCAAGGTGGTTGTCAACACAGCCACATATTATGTATAATGATGTATATAGATGTATAAAAAAAATTAAAAAAGACTATAATATAAAGAAAATTGTTTTCAAAACCCTGATAGGGTCATGCAAAGCATGTTTTGATTGTCAAATAGGTAAACGTAAAGGACGAAAGGAACGAGTAACTCTAGAAGGTACGGCTATATCTAAGTTTAGCCGCCGTTTACAGAAGTTAACTATTTCAACTCTCTCTTTTATTTCGATCTGCACCCTAGCTTAGTTCAACAGCGACTCCCTGCCGCGCTCTCTGCAGAGTGGCGAGTCGATCAGTCGATAAGTTTCTCGATAATAATCTTTGTATGTATGTATATAGTACGGATGGGTGTATGAATGTATAAGCTTATGACTAGATTGGCTATGTATAATTAGGTATGTATGACTAGGAATGTATGACTAAGAGTAAAGGAAGAGGGTAGCAGGAGCAGCCTACTACAACTCGGCCGTCCTGACAACTAGATCTCCCGATCGTAGGATTTTATAACAATTAACGTTTCTTAAAGCTAAGGGTCCTGTTTCTCATTTTATTCTTCTTAGTAGAGATACTTTTAAACGGTCTTAGACATTTTTTAGGTTTTCTTTTCTTCTCGTTTGTTTTCTTTGTTTTACAATTGCTTCTTAAATTATACTTTCTATTTCGTACAGAGTTTCTTAAATTATACTTTCTATTTTGTAGACTCTTAATTTTTCTTTGCCAGTGTTTTATATTCTGTATGCTCCATACACCCCGGTAAGGATTGCGAGAAATTTGAAATCCATCAACATCTTCCAGAAGGAAGCGATCATTTTTGAGAACTTTGCTTATGACATAGGGTCCTTTATGCTTTGGAACTAACTTCTTAGCTATGCCTGTTGTTGAGTCAAAATTTTTAACCATGACGTAGTCGCCTTTTGTGAACACTCCTGATCGTTTTCGTTTTTTGTCAACATATTCTTTATTGTATGCTTGTGCTCTTTTCTGACTTGCCTCGCCTTTATTTCTAATACTTTCTAAATCTCTTTCTTCAATCGTTTCTCCAATTTCCTCAATTTTTTCTTTTAACTCATCCATAATTTGTCCTTTTTGTTGTAAACCAAATAACATTATGCTAGGATACTGTTTAATGCTGCGTTGTTGTGTATTGTTCAGGGTATATTCGACCTTTTCTAAGACTAAGTCCCAGTGTAGACCTTGATCAGGTTCAATTAACTTGCTAATCATTGGACCAAGACTTCGGTTTATACGTTCAACTTGACCGTTGGCTTGTGGCGATCCTGTTGCAATTTTTATGTGTTTAACATTGCATTCTTTCAAAAATGAGTCAAAATCGCCAGACGTGAAACATGCTCCTCTATCTGATATGATACACTTAGGCCTACTGTATGCTCTGAAGTAGTCGTTTAACGATTGTATGACTTCTTTTGTGTTCGTAGTTTTTGTTGCGTATAGTCTGACAAACTTTGTGAATGCATCTACTATTACTAGAATATGTTTCTTCGGTCTACCCAAGTCTACTGGACCATAATGGTCAATATGGATGATTTCAAAAGGTTTGTTTCCCTTAGGTATGTTGTGTAGAAATCCTTCTGTTTTTCCTGTTTTGGGACTGAATGAAATACATTTTAAACAGTTGCTGATATGTGTGCTACACTTCTGTTTTAAATTTGGAAACCAATAGTTTTTCATTATAGCTTCTATCATTTTGTCTCTTCCTACGTGTCCAAGTTCGTTGTGATACTTGTATAACACTTGTTCTTCCATTTCTATCGGAACGTAGAACAGCAATCTATTTTCATTTGTCTTTTTGTAAACTATACCATTTCTCATCTCATACAATTTATTTTCTGTGTTTTCTAACAATTGCCTGATTTCTTTTAATTTTGTATCTTTCCCTTGACCTATAACTAGATTATCTTCGAAACTGTTTGTTTGTATTACCATAATATTTGTACACCTACTCAGTGCGTCAACATGTTGCATGCGGCTACCTGCCCTATGCACAATTTCAAAATCATAACCTTGGAATTCTAAAGCCCACCTGGCTATCCTAGGGTTTAGCTCTTTTTTGCTTAGGGTCAAAATTAATGAGTTGCAGTCGGTGACTATTTTAAACGTCCTCCAATGAAGATAAACTCTAAATCTACGAATAAACGATGGCTAAAGTTTCTAACTCGAAACTGTGGTATTTTGATTCAATATCTGTTGTCCGTTTTGAAAAGAATGAAACTGGGTGCCATTTCTGGTCCTCCTTCTTTTGCATAAGTACAGCACCGAATCCAGAAGAACTTGCATCACAATGCAATTCTGTTTCGTGCTTATGGTTGTATATAGCTAAGACCGGTGACTGTATTAATTTATCTTTTAACATATTAAAACAAATCATTTCTTCACTACCAAATTTGAACGGTTTATTTTTTTTAAGAATGTCGTGCAGTGGTTTAGCTAGTCTAGAAAAATCTTTTATGAACCGTCGAAAATATGAGCATAATCCCAAAAAAACTTTGTACTGTATGAACATTGTTAGGTATTGGGAAATTTTTTATTGCCTCGATTCCTTTGTCATTGGGCATTATGCCATCTTTATTTATTATGAACCCAAGATATTTTATACTCGATTGCATAAACTCACATTTGTCTATTCTTAATTCAAGTTTATTTTCAACTAATCTTTTAAAAATTTCTTTCAACGTTTCTAAGTGTTCGTTTATATTTTCGGTTGCCAATAGAATGTCGTCCATATATACTACTACTTTGTTTTCTCTAATCATATCAGCAAAAATTTTGTTAACAAATCTTTGGAACACAGACGGGGCGTTTTTGAGGCCAAATGGCATTCGCAGCCACTCGTATTGGCCTAATGGTGTAACGAAAGAGGTGTATTTTATTGATTCTTTTTTAACATGCACGTGGAAAAAACCGTTTTTAAGATCGAGTTTGGTGAAAACAGTTTTCTCATTCATTCTATCTAACAAGTCATCTATAAGAGGTAGAGGATAGTTGTCTTTCATTGTCATTTTATTAAGTTTTCTAAAGTCGACGCACATACGTAAGTCTCCAGTTTTCTTTTTCACTAAAACAATGGGCGATGCATATTCCGAGTCGCTTGGTCGTATAAATCCGTTTTCCAAATATTCGTCTAATAGTTTTTGTAACCTGTCTTTTTTTGTGTATGAAAGCCTCCTAGGAGAACAGCTAAACGGTTTCGGGTTTTTCAAACACAATTGTATTTCACTTCTAACTGTCGGTTCATTTGGCCTTTTTGCATTTATATAAAAATTTCTAAACAACCTATCGAATTCTAGTTGTAACCTATTGCTAACATTTTCTCCTATTTTGTATTCTAACTCACTTTCCGTTACGTGACATATTCTTAGTACTTCCTTATCAAAGTTGTCATTTAATTGTTCGTAAACGTTTTTATCTTTTGGCAATTTACAACTAACGATTTCTTTTGAAGTGTTAACAATTTCATCTTCTGATAATTTTGATTTACTGATATTCTTTTGTTGACTAACTATTTCATCTCTTAACGATATTGGACCAGTTTCTTTATGCTGTTGATTAACGATTTTGTTTTCTAACGATTTCGGACTAACAATTTCATTTTCTAACGATTGTGAACTAACAATTTCATTTTCTAACGATTTTGGACTAACAATTGCATTTTCTAACGATTTTAAACTAACAATTTCATTTTCTAACGATTGTGAACTAACAATTTCTTTTTCTAACGATTTCTCAGGACTATCATTTTCAGTATACATTGATCTTTTGTTTATTTCCATGGGTTTTCTCAACGCAATCATTTCCAAGGTGTACGGGTCTAAATTTAAATTGCATGCAGTTAAAAAATCTCTGCCGAGAATAACATTATACCTCATAGACTGGTCGCAAACAATGATTAAACGAAAATATATTTTTATTGATCCTTTCAATACATAACATGTGGTTTGTCCATATGTTTTGAGAATACAGTTGTTTAAACCAAAATAGCAAGTATTAACTAGGGCTAACTTCATTGTCTCGTTAATAAGTGACTTTTTAATGATAGATATAGGACTGCCAGAGTCTATGAGGCATTCTGAAATTATAGGCTTATAAGCCTTTTCAAAAAAATTGATTTTAAACCATCTTACATAATTATTAGTTGAAACGCTCTTCCTTGTGGGACATTGTGCCACCAGGTGTCCAAGTTGTCCACAGGCGTAGCACGAACCTGGTTCACGTTTGGGCTTCTTGCAGATGTCAGCATTGTGTCCTCTTGAATTACAGTTTGCGCATCGTATGGCATCTTTGTAGTCGGTTGGCTGTGCAGGTGGCTCCCTCCGAGCTGGCAAACGGATGTTAAAAAATGCGCGTAGCATCTCCGATGGAGTAGAGAAGCATTGGATCCGTGCTTGGGTACGGAAATTTTGCAGCGGTATGCCCTCTATCACCTGGTCCAGTAGCTCGTCGTCGTCGATGTTTATCCCGTTTGAGAGAGCCATCTTCTCATCGTAATAACTGCAGAAACTCTCCTCGGTTTTCCACTTGCGACTTTCGAATTTTCGCCGGATCTCAGCCTTGGATGATTGCTTGCCAAAAGTCAATGACAATTGATCAAGCAAATTGTCAATTGGTTCGATCAATCGAGCAGGGTGCGCATGTAACCAGACTTGCGCGTTTCCTTTAAGTTTAGTGATGAGTAAGATGCGTAAATGGTTGTCATCGATGTTGAAAGTGCGTGCGATATTTTTGACCACTGTTATCCAGGCACGCGCGCAAGTTTTCCCATCGTAATCGGTTATCGTCTCTTTGGCGAGAGCGAGAACATCAACTGGAAAACACTGGCTCTCCGCTCTCTCCTTGGATCGCTGCGGCGAGTGAAATGTTGTGTTCTCTTTTGTGGCGCCAGCCTGCGTAAACTGCGCCGTCTGGATAACGGAACTAACTGTAGCCCTGCTTTGCTCTGGTTGTTGTTGTTCTTGGAACTGCAGGCTCGATCGTGTTCCGTTAAGCATTGCCTTCGCTTCTGCTAGCTCTGCGCGTAGTTGCTGTAGCTCGAACATGTTTGTCTCCCTCTCACTGCCAGTTTCGGTTGATTCTTTTCTGTTCATCGCATTCACACTTACGTGATCGGTGTTAATTTCACAATTCTGGAAATCCAGTGAAGAAAAAATGTCGTTTCTTGGTGGACCGTTTTTCTGGGGGTGCTCCGGTGGACAATCGCCCCGAACTGCCGTTGGGATGTCTTGCAGCCTCGCGATTAATTCGGCTTTTGTGCCCTCCGTGTTTTGGCCCAGAATACGTAGCCAATCTTTTAGAGTTGTCAGCGAAAAGTCGTTCAGGATGATTTTATCGTCCATTTTGGATTATTAATCCCACTTCTGAGATTTTAGCCGCCGTTTACAGAAGTTAACTATTTCAACTCTCTCTTTTATTTCGATCTGCACCCTAGCTTAGTTCAACAGCGACTCCCTGCCGCGCTCTCTGCAGAGTGGCGAGTCGATCAGTCGATAAGTTTCTCGATAATAATCTTTGTATGTATTTATATAGTACGGATGGGTGTATGAATGTATAAGCTTATGACTAGATTGGCTATGTATAATTAGGTATGTATGACTAGGAATGTATGACTAAGAGTAAAGGAAGAGGGTAGAAGGAGCAGCCTACTACATAAGTATCATAGGAGTTTTTGTGAGTCAATTGCGCCCATAATAATGTTGAACATAGTTATCCACAGTTATCGACAAAGACAACACCACTACAATATTTAAGATGATTTAGAAAGGGAAGATCGATTAATTTCGATCGACGACTGTAAGAGGCAAAGTACAACCAAAGTCCCAGTTTAAATTTGGCAAGAAAAATATATGAAATTGTTTTGCACTGACTCAAACAGAGACGATTAATCTTTATACAAGGTGCGTTCCAAAGTAAACGGGACTTTTTGAATCTAGCGCCCTCTAGTGCCCTCCGTCATCCATATGTCGACTAGTGCGTTAGAATCTGCTATCCTTCATTGACTTCCAGTAAAAATTTCATAACATTCCATCAATTAGAAGTGAAGTTATTGCGTTTTAAGTGTCAGTACTTTTTTGTCATCGGTGCGAAAATGAGCTTCGAGCAAAGAACCAACATTAAACGTTTCCGAAACGTTTCAATTGATGAAACAAGTTTATGGCGATGATTGCTTATCCCGTAGCAGAGTGCACGAGTGGTTTCAACGTTTTCAAAGTGGTCGTGAGGAAATAAATGACGATGAACATGTGGGCCAACCAAAATCCGTGATCATCGAAAATTCCATCGAAACTGTGCGTGAATTCATAAAAAATCAGCCGAAATCATCATTGAAATTCATGAAAATAGAATTGAGCATCTCCAAAACATCGATTTATCGCATTTTGACCGAACATTTGGGTTTACAAAAGGTGTGTACACGGTTTCTTCCGCACAAGTTGACTGACGACCAAAAATTGCTCAGAATTCAACATTCGAAGGACATCATTAAAGAGGTATAAAAAGACCCAAACTTCCTTTACAAGATTGTGACAGGTGACGAAACGTGGTGTTTTCAATATGATCCCGAAACGAAACGCCAGAGTGCTGAATGGAAAGCGCCGGACGAGCCGAAGCCCAAAAAATCGTGCCTGGAGAAGTCAAAAGTGAAGACAATGCTGATTTGTTTTTATGATTCCAAGGGTATTGTCCACAAAGAATTTGTTCCACCCGGACAAAACGTTAATGCGGTAGTCTACCTTGGAGTTTTGAAGCGTTTGGTGCGTCGTATTCGACGTGTTCGGCCCGAATATCGCGAAGATGGAAGTTGGCGTTTGTTGCACGATAATGCGCCGTCTCATCGATCGACGCTTGTGACCGATTATTTGACCAAAATCACATTTTAACGATCAACCACTCCCCGTATTCACCTGATATGGCACCGTGCGACTTCTACCTTTTCAGAAAAATGCATTTGCCGATGAAAGGAAAGCGTTATGCAGACGTGGAGGCCATTCAAAAGGCTTACACCGGCATACTGGCGGCCATACCGGGCAACGAGCTAAAACACTCGTTCGACAAACTTTTGGACCGTGCAAAAAGCTGTATTGAAGCAGGAGGAGACTATTTTGAATAAAATTAATTGATTTTGCCGATAAAACCATTTGTTCTGTCTATTTTTTAAAAGTCCTGTTTACTTTGGAACGCACCTTGTATAATATATAAGGTTGTCAAATATCTCCCTTCCGCTTTTTTGTCTTTTGAATTTCGCGGCTATGTACAAAGCGCTACAGACGAGCCGAAACCCAAAAAATCGCGCCTGGAGAAGTCAAAAGTGAAGACAATGCTGATTTGTTTTTATGATTCCAAGGGTATTGTCCACAAAGAATTTGTTCCACCCGGACAAAACGTTAATGCGGTAGTCTACCTTGGAGTTTTGAAGCGTTTGGTGCGTCGTATTCGACGTGTTCGTCCCGAATATCGCGAAGATGGAAGTTGGCGTTTGTTGCACGATAATGCGCCGTCTCATCGATCGACGCTTGTGACCGATTATTTGACCAAAATCACATTTTAACGATCAACCACTCCCCGTATTCACCTGATATGGCACCGTGCGAGTTCTACCTTTTCAGAAAAATGCATTTGCCGATGAAAGGAAAGCGTTATGCAGACGTGGAGGCCATTCAAAAGGCTTACACCGGCATACTGGCGGCCATACCGGGCAACGAGCTAAAACACTCGTTCGACAAACTTTTGGACCGTGCAAAAAGCTGTATTGAAGCAGGAGGAGACTATTTTGAATAAAATTAATTGATTTTGCCGATAAAACCATTTGTTCTGTCTATTTTTTAAAAATCCTGTTTACTTTGGAACGCACCTTGTATTAGGTACAAGACACAGGACGAATATCGCAAGTTTTCGTGGTGTACGTGGATATTTTAGCCCCATAACTGTCAAGAGTGTAATTTAGGACTCGATCACGATTGTTTTTGACAGAATAAACCTGACCTAGTTAAATCGTCAATAAAACCGATGTGAATAACGCAGCGGAACCATAGCAGAAATGAAAGGTTAAAATACCATGGTAAGATTAACTGTTCTTCTGTTCATAAAAAAGACAATACAGATCGAATCGCAGGTAGGTGGTTCAACAGATATCCGATCGGGGAGCAATATATGAACATTTCAAAAATATACTATTGTAGTAGTCTAGATACGCACTTTCACTGCAAAAACTCAATACCATCGGGCTTGTTAAATGGAAACAAATCCAAGGAAAATAATTTTTTTTTATCAAAGAGGACGCCTTGACCAAAAGATGGACGGTCGGATCTGTATATGGAAAAGTTATGTATAAGAAATTCGTGGTCTGAGACAGTACAGTTTAGCCAGGCCAAGGCAAAACCATAAAACGATTCTCTATTCGTTTAGATATAAGTACAGTAAATGTAATTTACTATACTTAGAAGACTATGATTCTATATTCTATAATCTATATATACTATATTCTGGTAGTGGATGCAGTAGTGGTGGTATAATTTTTGGACTTTATGTATTGGCATTCTGGGATTGTCTTATACAAAAACTCGTTTATGATCAGAACTTTTTTTACAAAACAGCCAGGTAGCATAATCTAAAAAACAAATGTACTACGCACGCCTGTAATAAAAATTAAATTTAAAGACATACAGGGTGCGTTATGAAAGTAATGCGCATGGTTTCATTGTCACGTAACTACCTGTCGTAGCACGCTCAGACCTGTCTGAAAATTATGGGCGGAGTCTCTCCTTTCCTACGCGCTCGGTCTCAGTTCGCTCTGAGCAATAGAAGTGGTAGGACGTGTCGTAGAGCGAAGTCATTTTTTCTGTTGTGTCACGGTGCGATGGAGCGTTCGCTGGAACAGCGGTATGCCATAAAGTTTTGTGTGCATCGGAAACTTATCAAATGCTTCGAGAGGCCTTAAAGGAGGAGTGCATTTCGAGATCTCAGTGTGGAAGATGGCACAAGGCCTTCAAGGAGGGTCGAGAGGAGGTCACCGACGATCCACGTTCCGGACGTCCAACAACAGCACGAATTGATGAAAACGTTCGCCGTGTGCGAGAAACTTTGAGTTCAGACCGTCGGTTAAGCATCCGGGCAATCGCTGACATCCTAAACTTGTTAACATTTGCGGTACATGGAATAGTGACGGAGGATTTGCAAATGCGAAAGGTCTGTGCGAAGCTTGTGCCGAAGGTGTTGACGGAGGAGCAGAAAAACGTTCGAGTTTTGCGCTGTGAAGAATTGTTGAAATCGATTAGAAATGATCCAGGTTTTTTAAATTTTACTGTAACTGGGGATGAATCCTGGATGTTCGAGTACGATCCAGAATCCAAACGACAGAGCTCCGAGTGGCACACGCTCCATCGCACCGTGACACAACAGAAAAAATGACTTCGCTCTACGACACGTCCTACCACTTCTATTGCTCAGAGCGAACTGAGACCGAGCGCGTTGGAAAGGAGAGACTCCGCCCCAAATTTTCAGACAGGTCCGAGCGTGCTACGACAGGTAGTTACGTGACAATGAACCCATGCGCATTACTTTCATAACGCACCCTGTATATATGATCCCGAGGAATTGCAAGATTTTCACATATGTGAGAGTCGACGCCATTCTTCGCGACATAAGACATAAGACGGGAAAGAAATATGATTTTACGCGAAACACAAGTGGTTTGGGCGGGAACAGAAGGGCCAGTGTTTGTTGCCATGACAGCCTGAAGAGATACTCAACAGTTTGCTGCAGTGACAACTCCAGGGTTTATTGGATAAGCGCCTGCACGGTGTATCCCGTAGGCGGGAACAGAAGGGCCAGTGCATGTTGCCATGACAGCCTGAAGAGATACTAAACAGTTTGCTGCAGTGACAACTCCAGTGTTTATTGGATAAGCGCCTGCACGGTGTATCCCACCAGCGACGCCATGTTTTTTTTTTATCGAAATCCAGAAACAATAACTACGGCCGCTAACGATTCCGAATTTGAATTGGTTAATCCCGTTTCGAGGACTGGGTCGAGGACATGAGCATTGATACATGAACATTGATAGGTTCAGCGTAGTTGATGTTAAGTATAAAAAAAAATCCTACTAAGATGTTCGCATGGTTTAGTCGAATTATCTTTGGTAGGCTGGTGTGAAGCGTAAGTAGTCTAAGTGCCTACATACAATTGATTTGTTTTTTACGAAGACGAGATTTGCTATGGAAAAAGGAGAACGGGACAGAAACATGCGTTTTCAGGGACATGTGATGAAACGAGCAGCAAAGAGGAATACGAGAGCACAGCATCGAAGATTCAAGATTTTTCTAAGGCTCTGTTTAATTTAGCAAAAGAAATGCTAACCGACTTTGAAGAAGTTTCTGCTCGTTTATGAATTGCTCAACGAGATGAGCAACATGCGACGGCGACTTTTGCTGGTGGCGAAACTAAAAGGCCATGCTGATCGATGGACTGACTACTGGAATTTCTGTGTGCAGTCTTCTAATACAGGCTAGCCTTTCGAGAATTCAAATAAGATGAGAAGCTGTGACAATTGCCACAAAGGTTGAGCGAGCTGGCAACGGACCATCGGATTCCAGACACAAAACGCGCTGCTTTAACTGCAATGATAAGGTCATTGGCCAAGAGAATGACTAAATCCGAAACGATCAGGATCATGCTATGGGTCCCCGGATCATTTCAATGCGACTTGCGCACAACAACTACAATTACATATGATATTTTAAAATTTTGTTCGATATAACAATGACCATCCCATTGTATCAGAATGTGTCATAGACTCGAGAAGCACTCGCTAATAAATAATAATAGAATTCTCGTATTAATATTGACTTCGATGCCCTGAAAATGATAATGGTGGAGAAGATTTAAGACCGAATAAACCATAAAATACAAGGTCATTTTTGGGAATACAGATAGGAACGGGGACAAATTGTGAGAGAGAAAATTAGCAGATGACTTAAAGTTAAATAAGAGACGTAATGAGCCTCAAAGATGGACACGAACGAATGCAAAAAAAAAATGATGGACCGAATTTCCATCTGCGAATCACTGCTGAATCGCAACAAAATCTACCCGTTACTGAAGCGGCTTGTGACTGGCGATAATAAATGGGTCACTTACAACAAAATCGAGCGAAAACGGTTGCGGTTAAAGTCCAGGAAAGCGGCCCAGACGGTAGCCAAGACCGGATTGACGGCCAGAAAGTTTTTACTGTGTGTTTGGTGGGATTGGCAAGGAATCATCTACTACGAGCTGCTCCCCTATGCCCAAACGTTTAATTCGGCCCTCTACTGCCAACAACTGGACCGCTTAAAGGCGTCACTCGTCCAAAAGAGGCCATCTTTAATCAAAAGAGGCCGAATTCTGTTTCGTCAGGACAACGCCAGACCACACACGTCTTTGGTGACGCGCCATAAGCTCTGGGAGCTCGGATGGGAGGACCTGGTTATCATCTTTTCCTGTCAATGGCGAACACGCTTCATGGTGAGAAGTTGACCAAAGCTTTTTTTGCTTTTAGAAGACTTTCTTATAGTAAAAGTGAATCGTTGCAGAAGTTTTTTTTTATGTATATCTAACAGGAGGAATTATTCAGAATATGAAACATGATAGTGTTGATTAGAAAGAAGTCAGGAGACTTCAGATTATGTATCGATTTTAAAAAATTGAACAAAATTATTGGGTAAATAATTACCCAATCCCATTAAAAGACGACTTGTTAGACTGGTAGGAAATTCGGTGTTTACGAAATTAGACTTGAAAAACGGTTATTTTTATGTATAGGGTGCGGCGCTTAAATCTGGACAAATTTGTTATTGTTTTATAACAAATTTATTGACACACAACATACATGAAATGGGAAATTCATTTACAGAAATATAACTGTACCTGTTGAAAGTATTACGACAATTACTATACATAAATTCTATATAACCTCCTTCAGCCCTAATGACTGCCTCTATCCTTGTCCTAAAACGGTCGCATGCTCTCTTTAATGCAGCGCTGTCCATATTGGTGAATGCTGCTTTGATAGCGGTGCGTAGAGATGCGACATTGGAGTGCTTGGACTTGTTAGTATAACCCTTGCGACGATGCTCCAAATATAATAATCCAGGGGGTTCAAATCGATTGCCCTGGGTAATCCGAAATCAGCACCTGAGCCTTTTCCACGACTGCTGGAGTTCGTTACATACGTTTTCTCGAATGAGTTCTTCTCGTTGGGTTAGCAGAAGGTTCCCCAGGCACCTCAGAAGCATTGTACTTAGATACAATATCGTATACAATTGATCTCGGGTACTTGAAGAATCGAATAATAATTTCCCAGCGCGAAGACTTTTGATAATCGCGACTCTTCCGCACTGTACTCCGCACTTGCACGTAACATCCCTGCCATTTTTAGGTTATGACTATTTACTAAATGCCTATGGTATTTAAAAACGCCAATAGCGAAGTCTGGTGGAATTCCTATGTGGCGGGAAATTCAAATTGAAATTTGTCCGGATTTAAGCGCCGCACCCTGTATATGTCAATAAAGACTTTGTGAAATACATTTCATTCTTTATGCCTGTAAAGCAGTTTAAATTCCGAAGGATTTCAAAGGTTTGTAAAATATATATTTTTGGACATGATTAGGAACAACCAGATTATTGTGTATATAGATAATATACTCATTTAGATCAACATTTAGTAATCTTGAAGGAAATATTCCTAAAATTGGTGGAATAAATTAGAGCTTAGGATGAACAAAAAATACGTTGGATATCACGTTTCAAAGGAATAAGGTAAAGCCGATGAAAAACGAATAGAATTAATTATAAGTTTTCCAATTCCAAATAAAGTTCAAGCAGTTCAAAGTTTTTCGGGACTTTTTTTTTTGCAATCGACAATTTATAAAAGATTTTTGAATATTTGCCGTTATACGATCTTTTTAAAAAAGGAATTGAAAAAGACAATACAGAGCTAAACTGTGATGCATCCTACAATGTGATGATGAAGCGTTGTGTTCATTATAAATGCTTTTCTGCCAAATATAAACTTAAGTCCGGTTTGGAAAACCAAAATGGTGTTCTACCAATCTCTTAAAACTTAATGTGTCAAAATGCAAGCTTATGTCTCTATTGCTCGAGCCCACACCACTTTCCCACTTTCTCTATGGGATTTCCTTGGAAAGATCAACTCAGGTTAACGGTTTTGGTGTCCAATAATATTTGGAACTTAAAATTTCGACCATTACACTGGGACTAGTTTGTGAAGGAACACACAGTGTCCGTCGTTGGTTATATCGACCGATCCTGGTAAAAAATAAATTACTTAATAGGGTCAGAGATATCTCCTTAAGCCCGTTGCACATTTGGGACCAAAATTATAAAGCCCTCTGCAAGGGTATAACAAGGACGGCTATAGTCGAGCTTTCCACTTTATGACACCCGGTAATACTCTTGTGTCCTGGCACCCCTTTTCATTATTTTATCCGATTTTTCTGAATTTTGTTTTGCAGGTACATATCTGCAGGTCTTATAATCTTTGAGATCTCCCGGGTTCCGGCTCCTTTAGAACTGCGGCAAGGTCATCAACACCACCCCAAAGCCAAATCTGAACCCCATAAAAAGTTTTCGGGGTCACCTAAAGCATAAAAAAGGGGAAAAAGGTTACCAAACAACCGAGCAGCACTGACTAGAAAAGGGGCATGAGATTCTAAAGGAATATGACCTACCAAAACTGATTGGATTGATGAAAAAACGTTCCTAATGGAGGGCATACAAAGTATTAAAATTATTTGTTTGTTATCTTTTTTTATAAAATTTAAGTGTGAGAGCTAAAGTGATTTGTGCAAACAATTTGTTGACAGTGTCAAATGTATGAAAACTTGAATTTCGTTGTTTTTCTCGTTAACAGTTATTTATTATTTTTATTTTATTTTTGATTTTTTTTGTATTTTTAATTATTTTATTTTTTTATTTTTATTATTAGTTTTGTTATTATTTTCATACATATTGACAACAAAAAAACATTAATAAATAGATATAAATAAAAAAAATCATTTAAATAAAAGGCCTTCAATTTAGCATCAAAGTCAGAAAATACCATTTATTTTCAGTGTCAAAACAATTTCTTGACAAACCGTATGTCGCATTATTGACACAGGATCTTATTTCACAAATAAACGGGGAGAAATTAATACTAATAGTCTTATGATAATAATTACCTCGTCTGTGCTTAAAGTCATGCTAACAGAATCGTTGATAGGAAGTATCAGCTCTTCGTTACGTTTTCCCCCTAGAATAGGTTTTTGCTTTATTGGTAAAACATTTGCATACTTTTACTTACAATATTTTATTAAAGCTATATTTACAGGAGCTACACAAGTAACCGAAAACATTTTTTATTTAAATTTTGTTTAATATAAAACTTTCTAATATATATATAGTTTTCGAAAAACAAATTTCCAGTCAAACATATTTAAAAGCCAAGGTAGCGTAACTTGCTTATATTTGAAACGAAACTGTGAAATATGGATGATAAGGCCGGTATTACGGAATACATTTGCAAATTTAGGTTAATAGTTGTGACAATATTTTTATGTGTAAGTATAAATAATAGAATAAATGCGGTCTGCACTTAATGAGGCGAATTTGTGTATTTGTGCGTGGCGATGACTGACGCTTCTTATCTCCACTCGACTACTAATTACAAATTAGATCTTTTAAGAGTACCTTACGTTCTTAAGCAAAGCTTAGCTCTTCTCTCGAAAGCTCCGATACTCTAACATTAAAGCGGACATACGCAATAAGTAAGTTACCCCAGTTAACTCCTCCCTTACTAAGATGAAAGCTGTTCTCAGTCTTTTGAAATTATACGGTTGATGATGAATGGGAATCCTGGTGATCCGTTCCTCGTTGACTTTGGTCTGGTGATCTTGTGATGTCGTCACAATGGGCACATTGGATAGAGTAGTTGGTGGCGGAGAGCTCAATGTATTTTGGTGATTGAATTGTCGATTTGTTCTCTCCGGTTGCCGCAATCGGATATGTCGTTTATGCCAGTAAGATTTTAGAGCTTTCTTTAACGCTTTGCTTAAATTATTATAGAATACAAAAAATATAAACTGCAAGTACATTGTTAGTTAATAATATATAATAATATACAACGCTGATTAAATTTGTTTTTTTTTTATTATGATATAAAAATAGGATGAAGAAGGCCTTTAATAACACTAATTGGTTTTTGTTTTTTATTCTGAGTTATGGTTCTGTAGGCTGTGCTTTATAATTGTAATGTCTATTGCTGTTTTGCTGCTTAATTTTTGGGTCGAAAGGTTCCTGTTGCGTGAATTTAAAGTTTTTGAAATCATTTACTTTTAGGCTGTACCTAAGGAGTTGACGATTCTTTATATTGTACTGAAAGTTTGGAGTAGTCTAAATTTAATAAATGTTTAGGTAAATAAACTTTTGGCAAGTTGACACTAATGAAATATAATTGACTTAAACAAAGAAAATAATAATCCTAACGTAAATTATCTTTATGTACTACCTTCCCCTTTATTAAGACACTTGTCCCAATGTCTGCTTCAATTTTTTCTTCTTTGTAGCGCGGGGTAAGTTTTTTTCCGAGTCGTTTGTTTTTCTTTACAAAGACAGTGTCCCCGACCTGGAAAGTTCTTTTACATCTTGTTCTCTGTCAATTTTTTCTGAGATTTCCTCTGCAAATTTTGGGGGCATTGCATGAATTATGTCGATGTTTTTATCAGTGACTGAATGTACTGTTTTCTTGTATTCCACTTTTTTTTTTCTTTTAAAATTGTATTTATTTGCATTGCAGTCTACTGTTACTATTTATAATAACTTATACTGCAGGGATTCATAATTTCTACCGAGTATTTACATATTTACATACTTAAACCTAATTAGGGAGTCTAGAGGCATGAATTAATTTAAATATCTTCTTGGCAGATCTGTTGGGTGAATGCGCAGGAGCCTCTTTCTCGCCCTCAGTCCCATTACTTGTCTCCTCTTCAAGAGTTTTCGAGCCAACTGGTTAGGGTGGTTTCCCAATTTATTTATGTACGCGATTGCTTGCTTGTTTATGACATCGCCAATCCTTGGTACCCTCAGCTCCGTTTCAATGTCTTTGTTGCGGATGTACCAAGCCGCTCCAGATAGTTTACGCTTGATTTGCGACTGCGCCACACGAATTTTGTTGAGGTGCGACTTTGCGGCGATGCCA
Source organism: Drosophila vallismaia (assembly GCA_035047325.1). NCBI lineage: Eukaryota > Metazoa > Arthropoda > Insecta > Diptera > Drosophilidae > Drosophila > Drosophila vallismaia. The sequence goes on along the minus strand of JAWNPU010000034.1, from coordinate 264,858 downwards.
TATACTTGGATGCGTTATTTCCAAATAGGAGCCAAGACAACCTTATAAATTTTGGCCTTGTTTGAAATTGAAAGTTTGTTTCCAGGCGTAAGGAGCCAAGCCATGCAGTTCGCCTTTGTTTTGAGCCGCCGAGTTACATCCGTTACATGGAGTTGAAATGTAAGTCGCTTATCCAGAGTGACACCGAGGTATTTGTGGGCGTTCGGTTGTGTGAGGAGCTCACCATGCAGAAACACACCTGATGATGTTTCTTTTCTCAGGGTGTACGTCACGAAACACACTTTTCCGGATTGACTGCGATGCTACAGCGTAGGGCCCAGTTCTCAAATTTTTTAGGTAAAGCTGAAGCGTATCAGTGGCTGTATAGACGCAAGTATTTCTGGCCAGGACTGCAGTGTCATCAGCAAAGGTGGCAACTAGCAGGTCATTGGGATCTGTAAGCGACATTTTGTCAGCTGAGGGCATGTCGTGCGTATACAGGCTATATAGTGTTGGACCTAACACTTCCCTGGGGTACACCTGCTCTGACTCTTTTTTTTTGTTTGGGAGGACAGTCCGTCCTGTACTACCTTAAAGGATCGGTCGTGTAGGAAGCTTTTTAATATCAAAAAGAGCTGAGGATTTAGTAGGCTTTTAAGCTTTTGCAGAAGTCCTTCATGCCACACTCTGTCGAAAGCCTGCTGGATGTCCAGAAAAGCTCCAACGACGTACTCCTTTCTATGGAAACCTTCCAGCACAAACTTCACTACGCGGTGTAGCTGTTCAGTTGTTCCATGCCTGAGTCTAAAACCAAACTTAAACTTCGGAATAGCTTTTTGGCCCTTACGGGATTCGAGCAATCTTCTCAGGACGCACCTCTCAAGTAATTTACCAAATGCTGGAAGCAGGCTGGGCTGTCGCCCAATGCGACAGGAGTCTAATTTCTCTGCTGGCTTCCCATTTTTATAGAGCATAATGCTATTCGCCTTCTTCCAGGCGCTTGGGAAGTGTCCCAGTCAAAGAGCAGAATTGAAAATCAGAACAAGGAATAACAAAGCTCTGTGGGGCATCAGCTTAATGGAGCGGTTGTCAATGTGATCCTCACCAGGAGCCTTGTTGTTGCGAAGGGATTTGATATCATCTTCCAATTCCGTGAGTGTAATAGGCTTTACAGGAAGAGCTATCTGCAATGGGGCTTCTAGGGATTCAGCAACCAGTTGTATTCGTCTTGGCGATGCTGTCTCGAACGGCTGAAATCTTTCCTCCAGGTTTCTGGCAAGCGCAAGTGCCATCTGGGTTACGAACTGGAAACTTTGGAGCAACTTGTCTCTTGAATCTCTTCGTGAGCTTCCAGAGCGCGAATTTTGAGTTTTCATCGACAGTAGCTTTCCCGAGGAACGCGTCAGTTGCTTTTTTCAGGTTGGCCAGTACTTTTCTCACCCGATTTGATATCCTTCGGTACAATCTGTCAATTATTAGGTCATTGGTCCTGATGAACTCACGCCGAAGACTTTTCTTGAGAGTTAAGAGTCCTACTGCTTCCGGATAGAGAGCGACGCTGCTATGCAAGTTGCGTAGGTGAACTGATCTTCTTCTTCTTCTTGATCTTCTTCATAAAAGTTTCAACCGCTTTCTCGATATCGTCTGCTGTATTTATCTCTGTATTGAGGTTAAAGGCATTGTTAAGTTCGTACTGAAACAGCCTTATATTCGCACCAGGTGGAACGAGCATCCTAATAGGGGCGGTGCTTTGAGGTGACGTTGTTAGTGAAGCGATCAGCGGCAAGTGATCGGAAGATAGGTCATACTCTTCGCGTACTGATAGTAGACTGTTAGCTATAGCTTTGTACAAGAGGAAGTCGATACATGAAGGTACATTCTTCGTGTTATACGGGTAGTGAGTGGGTTTGCCTGTAGCCAGAACTTGAGTTGAGCTGCAGGAGATAACATCGTGAAGTGCTGTGCCTCGAGCATTCGCTCTTATACTACCCAGAGGCGATGCTTAGCGTTGAAATCACCTCCAATGATGACCTTTTGACCATGTTGACCAAGGAGATTATCAAACTCAGAGGAATTCCAAGGTAGGCCTGGAAAAAGGTACACAGCTGACACCGTAATTTCGCCCAAATTAAATTAGTGCACTAATCCCAGGCTGACTAGGATACAAGCTCCTCCTCTGAGGCGACCTCCTGGGTGATCTGCTCTATGGCAGCTGAAACCTATCATATTGAGGTAGGATCCGTCGTGTAGGAGTGTCTCTGAAATAAGCATAACATCAATTTCGTGCTTGCTGAGAAACACCTTAAGCTCATTGGCATTTGGGATAATGCTACGAGCGTTCCAGGCTCCGAGGCGCAGTTCACAAGCCATTACTTGCGCTGCGTCAACAACTTAGAATCTCTGAGTTCTTTGATCTCCTCAAAAACTCAGCGATGTTTTTTTGTAGACCAGCAATGGTCTGCTGCATTGAGATGATGATTTGTGCGAGGGAGCCATCAATTACGTTTGTTTAGGATGTTGAGGTTCGCCTGCGTTTGTTACAGGAGCAAACGCAGCATTCGGAAAAGTCTGGAACCTTGTATTTGAAAAAGCATTTCGCTGTTGGGAGTATTTTCCATCAGGTCGTGTGCTCTGTTGTCCAGTTCTAGTCACATCTGCATACGATAGGCCCTGTCGCACGATTGAGAATGGAATAGCCTGTTGCTTGATGTTGCACATGGGCTGTGGATGTTCTACGCGGGTCATGGGAGTAATGTTGATTCCAGTTTTTCGGCTTTTGAGTCTCTGGACGTAAATACTGCAGCCCTTGTGAGTTGCCTCATGTTTGCCTTGTCAATTAACGCACTCCAGGTCGTCATAGGTCCTTGACTGGCATTGACTGGAACCAGTCCAATGAGGCAAACTGCATCTACCACATCTAGGCTCCTTAGTGCAATAGTTTTTGGTGTGATCAAAGCCAAAACATCGGTAACATTGACGCAAAGTAAAATTTTTTCTCGGCAGTTCCACTCTGACTCTTTGACGGCCAACTTTATTTATTTTTAGAGCTTCTCTGTTATTAATAGCCTTCTTGATGTCTATAGGTTTATAGGATGTTGTATAGGATGTCGTTCTGGTCAGAAGCCTGGAACCGGTTCAGAGGAGTCAACATTCTGTGACTTTACCTTTGGATTATAGGTATTAACAACAGCGTGACCTTGGGAGGTGAACGCATTTAAAATTTGCTCGATTGGGGTAGAAGCAGCCAAGTTGCACACGACAACCCTGTAGGCTCTGACATCCGGGAGGCAGAAGTGAGTGTATTGGAGATGAACTTCTGATAATTTTTTAGTGGTAGCTCTGTGGGCATCAGAGTCACGGGGGTATATGCGCAAGTTGCCATTACGCGCGATCTTGAGCTCATATGAGTCAGACGATACCGCCGAGTCGAGAAGTCTTTTTAAGGCAGGTACGTTGCTGACAGCAAGTACTGTTATGTGGCTAGGTGACTTTTTTGTCACTGGAATTTTTGCTTGTCCAGTTTCTTCTTCTGCAACGGTTTCGACCTGGAGAATGTCCATGCTAATTTCGCCTTCTTGACAGTCATCTAGGTTTGCAAGAGCGGCAAATTTATTTAAAGCAAGATGGTTTCTATGTTCAATTACATGGGCTCTTTTTTTCGAACTTTTCGGTGAGGTTGGTAGGCTTCTCTTCTTGGATGGAACTTTTTTAATTGGCTTGGGCTGCTAACCATAAAAGGCTCCCTGCCAGTTGTGCTAGGCGGGGGCATGCTCTGAAAGGAGCATCCTGTTCGTGGTACCTCTCTTAACTCCGCTTTAGTGCAATCGACCATACTTCTCTTGAAGCACCTCTATTTTTTAATTTCCTCGATGAAATAATAATATTTGATTATTTTGCCAAAAACTTTTTTTTTTGTTTTGTCGGAAAATATTTAATAAAAATAAAATCGAACTGGTCCCTTTCTCAATGATGATTCGACTGACCTTAAGTTCTGTGAGGGGCTGTATATAGTTTTTTGAAGAGCCGGTGTCGATTAAGATTTTTATGGTTTTCCCTGCTATCTTTCTTTCTATGAACGGTAGCATGGACCTGTGGGTAAAAAATTCACATGGTCATAATTTGTAAATTCTTGGTCAATATCCTCAACAGCCGCTGTTGCCCCTTGTTCATAATCATTTTCATCTGACTCCTCTAAATCTTCTTCTTGGGATAAATGGTTCACTCTTTGATGTTTCGGTCCTGTAAACCTGGAAGTGCCTCTATTTGGTCTTTTTGTTATATGTTCATAGCCAATTTGTGCCTGAACAGGCCTTGGTTATATTGTTGCTGTTGAGTTGGCCAAACATTTTGAAGTTGGGGTAAGTTACCTTGGTTCAAAATTGGTCCTTGCCTAAGTTGGTTTGATCGAATGGTTCGCATAGATACGTCAGTATAAAACAGCTGAGTCGGTGCCTGGACTGGTATTTGTCCTGCTTGGCTGTCAAAACTGGGCACAAACTGGCGCTTACTAAAATATGGGGTTTTTTCTTGCATATTAGTGCTTTTATCCTTATTAGTATTTTTTCCAGCTTCGGAACTTTGTCCCGAAAGTTATTTGAGTAGTTCAGAGCGAATTGATAACGCTTGTGATTTGACTCAACCTCCTGTGCTAGAGATAGAGGGCTGTTGGTAAGTCCTTGGCTCCTTTGGCAAACAGGATATCACTCAATGACTTCTTTGTGTCTGTTATAAATACACGTAATGCGTCAGCCCTATACTATTCATTGCATGTCATTATAGTCTTATTAGTAATCTGAGTCAATTTATTCTCGACCTCATCATAAAATTCGGTGAGTGCCATATCACCCAGTCTTAACGTCGACAACTCTTGCTATATTAGGTAAAGAGCCTAATATTAATAGCCTTTTGTCAGCGTATGCAAAATCAAGGCGATTAATTATTGCCTTAAAATTCAATGGTGTGCTGAACAAAGCTAGCACGTTGTTTGCTGAGTTTTTAATTTTGTTTCGGATAATACAAAGGGCTTGATAATATTTTGAACTCCCCTCGTATGATTCATAAACCTTAAAAGCGACATGAGCCGCTTTTCTCCACGACACATAGGTTTCGCTTTCGCCCCCAAAGTCTGGCAGCGACTTTACTATGTCTAGAGATTTATTACACACTACACCTGGTATAATTTCAGCATCTGTGTAAGTTTCAACTTCTGGAGTGTTCACTGTAAATTTTTCTATGCGCTCATTAATCGCTTGTAATTCTTTGTCAAATAATTCTTTTTGACTCGAAAGCGCCCCTAGCCCCTACAACGGCACTTCCTACTATAGCATTCATTTGGTTCGCTGATTACTCCTTTTCACTAGTTTTGTTTTCTGATTTCGCGTTTTTTTTTGCTTGCGGTTTCTAATTGTCTAGTCCCTTTTAATATTCTATTCCAACTTGATATTAAGTCGTCTATCTCTTTGCCACTGTCACTCATAAATGTGTTATTTATAACCTTCACTAACCTTCACGTGTGTATGAACAATTTTTTATTTTATTTGTCGAAGATATTGGTGGATTATATTACTTTTCGGACTCTGAATCACTCCTCTGCATGGCCTTGGCGTCACGTTTTCTGATATTTGGTTGGGAGCGTGGCATGTCTGTTTCTTTTACTTTCTTTCATCAAGTGATGAAAATTAACTCTGTGCATATACATATACCTACCACACACCATGACGATGCGAATTCATTGCATACACACATACCACATATCACATAGTGTTTGTTCACCATACTTATGCACACAAAACTAATGCATGATCAACGGTACTTAATCGATACATCCTTTTTACACAGACATCTCCGCCACATAAGCTCCCTATCCTTTTGCCCATACTCGCGGTCAGGCTACGTTAGGTAGCAACTAGAAATAGTTGTCTACCACGCATCAAGCATACAGAGAGAGAATACAGAGAGAAAGGACATTGCAAACGATAACGATAAGCGGACCACTCTGATGGCAATGCTCGTTACAATTTGTATTTGAAAATAATCTGAGACATATTTTTTAATAATTAATCAAGGGGCGTTTTACTTAAAACTTGTGTTGTGTTTTGCAATATCTAGTGTTTTTTATTATTTTTTATTGTAATCTCCGCTTGAGTAGGTCTGCTCTAGCTGTTGTGTTTCTCCTATTAATTCGGTCGGTTTTAGATTTGCTTGTCTCCTTTGATATCGTGCGTTTTAGATTTAGTTGTCTCCTTTTGATATCGTGGGTTTTAGGTTTAGTTGGGCGCCAATTTAGGTTAATAGTTTTGACAATATTTATTTGTGTAAGTATACAAAGTATTCCAAAGTAAACTAGCGCCCTCTAGTGGCGTCATCCATATGTCGACTAGTGCGTTAGAATCTGCTATCCTTCATTGACTTCCAGTAAAAATTTCATAACATTCCATCTATTAGAAGTGAAGGTATTGCGTTTTAAGTGTCAGTACTTCTTTGTCATCGGTGCGAAAATGAGCTTCGAGCAAAGAACCAACATTAAATTTTGTTTTAAAATTGGTAATACTTTCACCGTTTCAATTGATGAAAAAAGTTTATGGCGCTGATTGCTTATCCCGTAGCAGAGTGCACGAGTGGTTTCAACGTTTTCAACGTGAGGAAATAAATGACGATGAACATGTGGGCCAACCAAAATCCGTGATCACCGAAAATTCCATCGAAACTGTGCGTGAATTCATAAAAAATCAGCCGAAATCATCATTAAAATTCATGGAAATAGAATTGAACATCTCCAAAACATCGATTTATCGCATTTTGACCAAACATTTGGGCTTACAAAAGGTGTGTGCACGGTTTGTTAGGCGCAAATTGACTGACGACCAAAAATTGCTCAGAATTCAACATTCGAAGGACATCATTAAAGAGGTAAAAAAAAGACCCAAACTTCCTTTACAAGATTGTGACTGGTGGCGACACGTGGTGTTTTCAATATGATCCCGAAACGAAACGCCAGAGTGCTGAATGGAAAGCGCTGGACGAGCCGAAACCCAAAAAATCGCGCCTGGAGAAGTCAAAAGTGAAGACAATGCTGATTTGTTTTTATGATTCCAAGGGTATTGTCCACAAAGAATTTGTTCCACCCGGACAAAACGTTAATGCGGTAGTCTACCTTGAAGTTTTGAAGCGTTTGGTGCGTTGTATTCGACGTGTTCGGCCCGAATATCGCGAAGATGGAAGTTGGCGTTTGTTGCACGATAATGCGCCGTCTCATCGATCGACGCTTGTGACCGATTATTTGACCAAAAATCACATTTTAACGATCAACCACTCCCCGTATTCACCTGATATGGCACCGTGCGACTTCTACCTTTTCGGAAAAATGCATTTGCCGATGAAAGGAAAGCGTTATGCAGACGTGGAGGCCATTCAAAAGGCTTGCACCGGCATACTGGCGGTCATACTGGGCAACGAGCTAAAACACTCGTTCGACAAACTTTTGGACCGTGCAAAAAACTGTATTGAAGCAGGAGGAGACTATTTTGAATAAAATTAATTGATTTTGCCGATAAAACCATTTGTTCTGTCTATTTTTTAAAAGTCCTGTTTACTTTGGAACGCACCTTGTGAATAATAGAATAAATGCGGTCTGCACTTAATGAGGCGAATTTGTATATTTGTGCGTGGCGATGACCGACGCTTCTTATCTCCAAATATCGACTACTAATTACAAATTAGATCTCTTAAGAGTACCCTACGTTCTTAAGCAAAGCTTAGCTCTTCTCTCGAAAGCTCCGATACTCTAACATTAAAGTGGGCATACGCAATAAGTTTGTTACTCCAGTTAATTTGCATAATCGTTAATATAAGTACATACATAGGTATACATACATACATACATACGGGTCAGTCATTTCGTTTGGGTATTCTGTTCCAAAGCTATTTAATACATACGATTTTTTCAACGATAACCAAATGTGCAGTTTGTCCATATGTTTGTCTGTTGTTGGAATAAAATCTCGATCCTGTACAAACTTTAGGATATTTGTTATTTTTGTTTTAAAAATTAAATACCTTAATTTTCAATTTATAAAATAAACAAACTTTCATAATTCAAAAATCATAACTTCGCAAACAAAAAAGCTAGCTACAAAATCCAACCTCGTTGGACAAGATTTTTAAATGTCAATTAGACATTTTGTGGACCAAATATCCAAATAGTAAGAACAAGAAGCAACACCTTTTCTTAACACTTTTTTCTTTTCTACCGGGGGTAGCCCTTGTAACGACGCACATTTTAGTATTTCGCATTAACTGGGATAATTCAATTTCTCAAGGTTTATTACGTTAAGCTACCCATTTTTTACAGTCCTCTGTATTAGGTATAAAAAATTCGACGTGACTAGGAACGACCTTGCCAAAGGCGCAAGTTACTATCCGTGGCTCGGGGTAACCATGATTCTCTACTAGTATTATTTTTTGGGAGTGAAGTGTGTTCTAATAAAACATGTCTTCGTTGTTTGGCTTTTAGGTTCTTGGTTTTGTTTGGCTCAGTAGGAATGTTTATTAACAGCATTGTTATTGCTGCTCACAGGCAGATTTTATATATGTATGTGTGTATGTAAACACATACAGAAAACCTGCTAAGTTGTTTTCGCTCTGTCCGTGCGTGAGCGTGAACGCTTCAGGGAAACACTGAAAGTGGTAACTCGAGCTCTTCGTTGACCTTTTCGGTAAACTTTAATTCTATTAAGGCTTTATTCCATTTACGTTTTAAGCGCCCCTTGTCTTTATGAGTAGATTCAAAATTCACTGCAGTAGACAAAAACCTTATAGGCATTGGCTTACCTTTATAGTTTAGTTTTTTTTAAACATCATAAGCCAAGAACAAATTTAGTATTAATGTTATTTATTTTATTATTTATTTTTATTAATTTAACTAACGATATAATTTACATAACTGGGTTTAAACAGACATTATACAACTTATTATTAAATTTTTTAAAGCTTTTGTGTTAAAAAAAATATATATATATGTCGGAGCGTTGGTTTTAGTATGTTGCAGACTAGTGTAGTTCTAGTATTTTGTTGACCAGTATTGTAGATCGGTGTACGCGGCGCCGTTGGGCTCAGGTGACACCGTGGCGGCTTGTCTGCATACGCGCAGCATTTTCATGGAATAGTGAAGGCATGGTAACGGGATGGACTCCGTTGCTGAGTGAGGTCTGATCGCTGGCCGCGAACTGAGAGAGAGAGAGCTTTGAGTGAAAGGAGTGAGTCTGAGGTCTGGTCAGGCTCGGTGCTCTCGGGGTAGTTCAGTTCTTAGAGCGGCATTGAGACGAGCAGAACTTACTGTGCCTAAGAAAATGGATACCAACAATGATACAAACAACCCTTCTCCGACATCAGAAGTGGGATCGGCTTCGCCCAGACTTCAAGATTCGGCCCACATCCTCGCAACGCTGGAAGCTCAAAACAGAAGTTTGATGGACATCATCAAATTAATGCAGACTTCTAGGCCGATAGCAGATGAAAGGCCAGTTAACGTGTCTCTTCCAAAATTTAATCCAGATTGTGCTGGAGCAGACGCCTCTGCCTGGTGTACAACGGTGGACCTAATATTTTCTGGCAGTACCCCCGAAGGCGGCGCCCTTGTGGTAGCATTAAGTAAGGCGCTGGAAGGCGGTGCATCACAATGGCTATCGCAAATATGTTTTGCCGACCTAGACGCAATTCAAGGAACTGTTCATTCAACGCTTCGTGGGAGTAGAGACAACCACAGCAATTTTGATGAACATATTGAACGGTCGTCCGAAATCTGGAGAGGGATTCGCAGAATATGGCAGTCGAATCGTCACGTCGGTTATGTCAAAATGGAAAGGTCCTGGAGGCCTGGAGGAAATCGCTGTATCTATAGCATTGGCACACATGGCGCAAATCGACAACAACTTGTTGCGCTGGGTATACACTACCAACGTAACCAGCCGCAACGATCTACAACAGCAACTACAGGCCTACGCTTTTAAGAAGCGTACTACAGTGGAGGATGCGTATTCAACTGGTCCAGAGCCGAAGAGGACCAAGCTTCAAATAAAATGCCATCATTGTGGAAAGATTGGCCACAAAATTGCCGAGTGCCGCAGTCGACTGGAAAGGAGACCAAACTCACAAGGAAGGACACAGGATGGGAGCAGTTCTTCCAGAATGATAGATCGGTCAAATGTAAAATGCTTCAAGTGCAACGAAATGGGACATTACGCCTCTGCATGTCCAAAAATCCGAACCAGTGGCAACGAGAAGACCTACGAGAGACGAGTTTATGTTTGCGCAGTGGCCCCGGCAAAAGGGATAATAAATGTGTCCGGTGAGTCTGTTCCATTTTGTTTCGACTCCGGAGCTGAATGTTCATTGGTAAAAGAGAGTGTGACAGATAAGTTCAAGGGAAAACGATTTAACAATATTGTAAAATTAAATGGTATTTGTAATGATTCAATATGTAGCACACAGCAAATTCTATCCAATATAAATATTGAACAATATTGTCTAGAGTCTTTGTTGCATGTAGTTGCGGACAAATATTTGGTATACGATGTTTTGTTAGGCCGCGAGATATTAAGCCAGGGTTTTGGCGTAACAATAGATTCCGAAAAATTCTGTATTTATAAAACAAAAAGAGTTGATATTGTAAATTTACCTAATTATGAAAACCTTTTACATTCTGATGGGGACCTTAGTAATTCTGATAAGATAGCACTGAGAAACATCCTAAAACAATATTCAGGGGAATCCCACAGACTCGTGTAACAACAGGGCAATTGGAAATTAGGCTAATAGATCCACAAAAGACAGTGCAGCGCCGGCCATACAGGCTAAGCGAGGATGAGAAAGAACATGTGCGTTGCAAAATCAATGAGCTTCTAAAATTTAATATTATTCGTCCCAGTTGCTCACCTTTCGCTAGTCCGATGATGCTCGTGAAAAAGAAAGATGGTAGCGATCGTCTTTGTGTGGATTACCGCGCTTTAAATGAAAATACAGTCGCAGATAAGTATCCACTGCCCCTTATTGGTGATCAGATTGCCAGATTACGTGGAGCAAACTATTTCTCGTGCCTCGATATTGCAAGTGGATTCCACCAAATACCGGTACATCAGGATTCAATAGAGCGCACCGCTTTCGTTACTCCCGAAGGGCAATACGAATTTTTAACCATGCCTTTTGGTTTAAAAAATGCTCCATCAGTTTTTCAGCGCGCTATAGTTAAGGCCTTGGGTAATCTTGCATACACATATGCCATCGTGTATATTGACGATGTTTTAATCGTGGCCGAAACTAAGGATGAAGCTTTACTTAGATTGCAGGTAGTTCTAGAAACCTTGAGCAAGGCTGGATTTTCATTTAATATGACTTAGTGTTCGTTTCTTAAGACTAACGTAGAGTATCTTGGATTTGAAGTAAGCAATGGACAAATCCGCCCTAACGCACGTAAAATTCAAGCATTGACAGGACTGCCACCTCCACAAACCGTAACACAATTAAGGCAATTTATTGGGTTAGCCCCATACTTTCGGCAGTTTGTGCCAAAATTTTCCGAATCTCTAAAACCGTTGTATCTTCTGACTTCAAAGAAAAACAGTGATTTCAATTGGCTCACAGAGCATGAACAAATTCGATTGAAAATAATATCTGTATTAACCCAGGAACCGGTACTTACTATATTCGACCCACGATTTCCGATAGAGTTACACACGGATGCCAGCTCGATTGGCTACGGGGAAATATTGCTACATAAAATTGACAAAAAGCCCCATGTGGTTGAATATTACAGTAAATGTACTACACCAGCTGAATCAAAATATCACTCGCACGAACTTGAGACTATGGCGGTTGTCAATGCCATTAAGCATTTTCGTCACTATTTACAGGGACGAAAGTTTGTGGTATTTACCGACTGCAATTCCCTAAAAGCTAGTCGTACAAAATCAGACCTATCACCGAGGGTGCATCGATGGTGGGGTTTCCTGCAGTCCTTTGTTTTCGATATCCAATATACAAAGGGAGAACGAATGGCTCACGTAGATTTTTTGTCACGAAATCCACTGACAAAAGAGTGTAAATGCATAAACAAAATAGTAGAAAAACGAATTGAGCTAACTGAGGTTACAGACAACTGGCTGGTTTCTGAACAACAACGCGATCCTGAGGTAGCCGACATATCGTATAAGTTAAGAAATAATGAATTGCCGGAGAGTCTAGATAGAACCTACGAATTAAGAAAAGGAATCTTATACAAAAAGATTCAAAGAAACGGTAAGACCAAATGTTTGCCAGTAATCCCAAGGGCATTTAGATGGGCAGTGATCAATCACGTACACGAATCTATCATGCATTTAGGATGGGAAAAAACATTGAATAAAGTTTATGAATTTTACTGGTTTGGAAATATGGCAAAATATGTTCGTAGGTTTGTCGAAAATTGCATAACCTGTAAAATAGCAAAGCCGTCAAGTGGAAAAATTCAGGCTGAAATGCACCCGATTCCCAAGGTAGATATTCCGTGGCACACAGTGCATATAGATATTACTGGAAAAATGAGTGGGAAAAACGACTTGAAGGAGTACGTTATTGTTGTGGTAGATGCATTCACGAAATTTGTTTACTTTCATCACACCTTGAATATCGACACCGAAAGTTCCATTAAAGCTATTAAAGCCGTCGTGTGTTTGTTTGGTTTGCCTACCCGAATTATAGCAGATCAGGGTCGTAACTTTGCAAGCTCGGGGTTCCATGAATTTTGTTCTTCCCAAAAAATTGAGTTACACTTAATTGCTACAGGGGCGAGTAGGGCGAATGGCCAGGTAGAGCGGATAATGAGTACGCTTAAGAGCATGTTGACTGCCGTGGAAACTAGTCAGAGGTCGTGGCAGGATGCATTATCAGAAGTGCAATTGGCAATGAATTGTACAACCAACCGAGTCACTAAGCCCGCTTGAATTGTTGATTGGTAGGGAAGCTAGACCTTTCGGCCTGTTGCCAGTAGGTGAAGAAGAAAACGTGGTTGACGGAGAGTCTGTGAGGAAACAAGCAAAGGAAAACATAGAAGCTAATGCACGTTATGACAAATCTCGGTTTGACAAAAACAAGGCGAAAATAGTAAAATTTAACGTAGGAGACCATGTCTTGTTGAAAAGTGAAGAACGTCATCAAACAAAACTTGATCCGAAATTTAAAGGTCCGTTTGAGATAGTCGAACTACTAGATGGAGATAGGTATGTGTTAAAATCGTTGACAAGCAAAAGAACGTATAAGTATTCGCACGAATTTCTGAGAGCATTGCCAGGCAGACAAATAAATGAAGAAATTGAAATAGATTGACCAAGAGGTGATAAGATGACCGCACCATATCAAATGTAACTTGTTATGGCGGGGGTCGAGTTGAAAAAGAGGACCGCACCATACTTGTTATGGCGGGGGTCGAGTTGAAAAAGATGACCGCACCATAGTTGTTATGGCGAGGGTCGAGTTGAAAAAGATTACCGCACCATATCAAACGTGACTTGTTATGGCGGGGGTCGAGTTGAAAAAGGTGACCGCACCATATCAAGTGTGACTTGTTATGGCGGGGGTCAAGTTGAAAAGGTGTTAAAGGAACTACACCAGAGTTTAAGTTGAAAAGGTGTTAAAGGAACTACACCAGAGTTTAAGTTGAAAAGATGTTAAAGGACCTAAACCAGAGTTTAAGTTGAAAAGGTGTTAAAGGAACTACACCAGAGTTTAAGTTGAAAAGGTGTTAAAGGAACTACACCAGAGTTGGAGAAGTAATTTAATATGAATGGGTGTAAAAGAAAATATGCTCGAGATACAAATAAGAAAATATGATAATTTAAATTGTAAGGAAAATTGATTTAAGAAGAAGAGTTAATGAAGAAAAAGAAAGGCAGTGTATGGAGTAGTCAAGAAGACAATTTTCTTATGTTTGTTTAAGTACCTTAAGCTGTATGTTATGAGAAAATGTCATTCATTGAAAAATCGTTCAACAATAAGGAACTTTGTTTTTTGTTTTTAAACTGAATTATTTTTCGGAATTTGTTTTTCCAATATTATTTATTTTATTTTTTTTTTTTTTTTGTTACGACCTGCCCGCACTTGGGACTTGGTGGACTACGCATTTTACGGACCGTGTCGGGCTGCCAGGAGCGGAGTCCCACTGTGTCCGTTGCCCCTTTGCTGCCGTTGCTGCAGTGACTTACTTTTACATAAGCGTTAATTGAACGCCAACTTAGAGTATGGACTGGCAGGCCCCGCCGCGTGTCATTAAGCTTGGCAAAACAATGCCATGCAAGAAGGCCCTCAAAGCAAGGAAGTGCAGCTCGAGCAGAGACTCTAGCTGGAGTTCTTCTTACTCGGAGCCCAGCGAGATCAAGCGCAAGCCCGCGCGTAATAGGCAAGGAGAGAAGCCAGACGTCACGCCTAGCACCAGCGCAGCTCTGCGCAGCAAGCTGGCAAATAACCCCTTTGCCCTCCTTTCAAGCAAAGATGATGACGACGAACATGACGAACCCAAAACTTCCTCAGAGGCAGTGGCATCTGAAACGGCAGTGAAACCGAACCCGATCCTGAAAACCTTCAAGCCTCCCCCGATCTACATCCCAGACGTGACCGACATCACCGCGGTTGTCAAGATGATAACGACTCTCGTGGGTACCAAAAAGGACTTCTCTTACAAAACGGAGAGAAATAATAATGTACGCGTAATGATGCCAGATAAGGAGTCCTACACAGCCCTACGCCAGCACCTCGTGGCACATAACAAAAGGCACCGCACCTTCCAACCAAAGGACGAGAGAGCATACAGGGCGGTCATCAAGGGACTTCACCACTCAACGGACCAGACTGAAATTAAGGAAGAACTCCACAAATACGGCCATACTGTGAGGGATCTGCACAATCCCATTGGCAGGAAATCCAAACAACCACTGGGGATATTTTTTGTTAACCTAGAACCAGCGAGCAACAACACAGAGGTTTTCAAAATAAAGAGGATTTGTAGGTCAGTCGTCACCGTTGAGCCCCCACTGAAGTTCAACGATGTTCCACAATGTTTCAGATGTCAAGGATTCGGACACACCCAGCGCTACTGTTTCCTGGAACATCGCTGCGTGAAATGTGGTGATTCTCATGACTCTAGGTCATGCACCAAAAAAGATGCCGAGAAAGCATGCTGTTTACATTGTCAAGCTGATCACCCTGCGTCGTACAGAGGATGTCCTGCCTACAAAAAGGCAAAGGCACAGCTATCTCCTAAAGCCAGACCCGTTGAGAGTAGCAACAAACCACCTTTCATCCAAATACCAACTATCATCAATGGTACGAGTTACAGGGACGTACTTCTTGGAAACCATGCAACACAGCCAAGGAATCGCCAACAAACCCCTCAAACCACTCCCGAAGCCCCAAATCTCAACCAGCTTGAAACGATGTTTGCCCGCATGGAAGGAACGATTGAGAGGATGATGGAAAGGTTGATCCCACAGATGCTTTCGCAGATGTTCTCGCAGATGACGCAGTTTATAGCTCCCTTCCTCAACAAAAAGTAATGCAAATAAGGCTTAATATAGTTTTTTGGAACGCAAACGGCTTGCAGAAGAGCAAAGCCGAAGTAGAGCATCTCATAAAAACAGACAATATTGATGTTCTTCTAGTTTCGGAATCCCACTTTTGTCCCAGATCCTACTTTAAAATTAGCGGATACGATCTGTTACATGCCAACCATCCATCTGGCAGAGCACGCGGAGGAGCAGCTATGCTCATCAGGAGTGGCATTCAGTATACGGAACTTCCCGCGTTTCAGGAGGAATGGGCTCAGTGCGCCGTGACCAGGATTTCTAGCCCACAGGGAGATATCACCATTGGTGCGGTTTACTTCCCACCCAGACACTCGATAACCGAGACCCACCTTCAGGACTTCTTCGAGTCCCTTGGACCTCGTTTTATAGCAGCCGGAGACTTTAACGCCAAACACTCCTGGTGGGGGTCCCGCACGAACAACCCCAAAGGCATTAAGCTTTACAAGTACCTGCAGCGGAAGAGTCTGGACTGCCATTCCACTGGAGAACCCACACACTGGCCATCCGACCCTTCAAAGCAGCCGGATCTTCTGGACTTCGCCGTCTCCAAGGGCATAGGACACTCTAAGATAACATGCTCAAGCTATGATAAACTGCTATCCGACCACAGCGCAGTAAACTTGCTTCTAAACATCCCCGTCCTCAGAAAAACCCCGCCTAGAAGACTCACTGGGAAACACACAAATGCCCCCAAGTTTACGTTTTGGATGCTTTCCTCCCTGAACTCAGATCCCCCTCTTTCCACACCAAGCAACATAGATGCGGCCATCGAAAACTTAACCAGAGAGATGCACAATGCTGCTGAGTTTGCGAACCCTCCTCCTCCGACTACCCCGAGAACACCTGAAAGAGACTTGCACTTGTGGTCTCCTGAAATCGCGGCCCTCGTGGCCGAAAAAAGGCGCCTCAGAAGAGTCTGGTTTTCATCGCGCAATCCCAGGGACAAGACAGCACTTAATCGTGCCACCAAGGAACTGAAGAACAAGCTAACCATCCTACGGCAGGACTCCTTCCATAGATTCCTCAAGGAGCTGGAACCTGGAGACCCGCAGCACAATCTGTGGAATGTCACGAGGCACATTAAAAGACCTGCTAAGAAGATATCGCCCGTGCGCAAAGTGGACGGGTCCTGGTGTCGGTCTGAGATCGAAAGAGCAGAAGCCTTTGCCGACCATTTACTTAGTGCTTTCTCACCTTTCGATAGATGCACTGCCGAAGAGAGAGCTGCCATCATAAGGTTCGTAGAGAGCCCAAGTGCTCCTGGCACGCCAATACAGCCCGTCGAACCAGAAGAGATTGTGCAGGAGATCGCCTCCTTAAAAAATGGCAAGTCACCAGGTCCTGACCGAATTGATGCAACAGCACTGAAAATGTTGCCCCTAATCTGTTCCCAAAGGCTGGCTAACATCTTTAACAGCTGCCTCCGTCTAGGGTACTTCCCGAAAGTGTGGAAGCGTGCGGAAATAATTGTCCTCCTCAAGCCTGGAAAACCTGAAGCCAATCTAGCATCGTATCGTCCGATTAGTTTGCTGGCAATCCTGTCTAAAATACTTGAAAGAATATTTTACGTAGAGTACTGCCAGTTTTGGACGAGGCCGGACTGATCCCTGATCACCAGTTTGACTTCAGACGCCTTCATGGAACACCAGAGCAATGCCACCGGCTTGTTGAGTGCATACTAGGGGCCTTCGAAAAGAAGAAGTATTGCTGCGCCGTTATGCTGGATGTTAAACAGGCGTTTTTGACAGAGCCTCCGCCACAAATCCGCAGGAAGCATCAGCCATCATACAAAGACAACTGGATGCTCTAGATCCATGGCTGAAACGATGGAACATCGTGGTCGCGGAGAAATCCTCCCACACAACCTTCGCATTACGCAGGGGGGATTGCCCCCCCGTCACACTCAACGGGGAAATCATCCCTACGAATTACACTCCCAAATATCTAGGGCTGACCCTGGACCGCAGGCTCACATGGCGCCCTCACCTGATCAACAAGCGCAACCAGGCCGACCTACGACTGAAGCAACTGTACTGCCTCCTAGGGAGAAGGTCCAAGCTCAAAGAAAAACTCAAACTGCTTATTTACAAAGTAGTGCTGAAGCCATTCTAGACATATGGGATTCAGTTGTGGGGCACGGCAAGCTGTTCCAACCGCATCAGAATACAGCGGTTTCAGAATAAATGTCTGAGAACATTTTCTAACGGTCATCCGTTAGAAACTCAATAATCCACAATGAGCTTGGAATTCCTTCGGTAGCAGAGGAGATCACCCGACTCAGTGAAAGATATACAAAAAGACTGGACAACCACCCCAACCACCTGGCCATCAAGCTCCTAGATAACAGCCAATCCCTAAGACGCCTGAAAAGGAAACACCCGCTTGACCTCCCCCACCAATAGACATCTAAGTCAGACTCATATAATGTACATTCCTTGTACCCCCTTAAGTTAAGGTCACCGCCAAATCATTTAATGATTGTCCATTCGGACAGATTTTAAATATAAAATAAGAATGATAACAAAAAAAAAAAATGAGAAAATGTATAATGAGAAAAATCAAAATAAATAATGCCCGACATGTGAGAGTATTGTGATTAAAAGTTAACACACGAGGACGTGTGATTTGTCAGGAAGGCCGTGTCAGAGCGTTGGTTTTACTATATTGCAGACTAGTGTAGTTCTAGTATTTTGTTGACCAGTATTGTAGATCGGTGTACGCGGCGCCGTTGGGCTCAGGCGACACCGTGGCGGCTTGTCTGCATACGCGCAGCATTTTCATGGAATAGTGAAGGCATGGTAACGGGATGGACTCCGTTGCTGAGTGAGGTCTGATCGCTGGCCGCGAACTGAGAGAGAGAGAGCTTTGAGTAAAAGGAGTGAGTCTGAGGTCTGGTCAGGCTCGGTGCTCTCGGGGTAGTTCAGTTCTTAGAGCGGCATTGAGACGAGCAGAACTTACTGTGCCTAAGAAAATGGATACCAACAATGATACAAACAACCCTTCTCCGACATATATATATATATTTTATTTTTACGGATACTTAACTATTGGGAATATTAAATAGATTTGTGTGAATAAAATAAATTTAAAGTATCCGCCTTAAAGTATCTTGCCTTTAGATTATATGGTCCCTCTCATTGGAAAAACGTCTCGTTCTCAATTTGAATCATAAATGCCAATGGTACAAGCCGATAAGCAGCAATGGTGCTGCATTATCGTAGGGATCCGTCGGTAAGGATTCTCAACCTTGTATACGCTCTTGATGTATCACATTAGCATACATTAGCATTAGCATTAGCATTAGCTAATCCTGCTCGTTTACCACTCGTTTGTAGAATTACCCATGTGTTGCTCTGCCTGAAGTGACTAAAAGAAGACGGTAAGATTACTCACTTACGAAGCAAATGCTTCTCCTACGTTGCTTTGTTATTGAAAGAACATTTCGGATGCTATGGAGGTAGCTGTGTATAAATTTGTCCGCTCAACCACATCGAAACACCCCTACTCCACTACATCATTTACTTTTCTTTAATGAATCAATAGGGACCGACTCACGGCCGTAATCAACGCATACAACAATCTCTGATTGATCTCTAACTACGCCTGGCGCCGTCTTCTTTAAAACGCTCAAGAAAGAGCGCGTTCTTGCTCTCCTTCACTAATAGTTTTGTTACAAAACCAGCAATCTCCAAACACTTGCAAAATCTCTCTGCGCCTACCTACGGTGACTAGTACTGTGACAACAACAACCAATGCAACTGCTATCACAACTAAAACTGGAACGGCATCGTCAGCTCACTCAATTAAGTCGACGCAAGCTTCCTCTCTCAGTGAACCATCGATCGAAACGAAAACGCAACTTAGTGGTGCTGCTGCACTATCAACAAATAAAAAAGTAAACAAAAACGCCGGGCCGATCATACAGACTGGAATGGATCGCTACATAACAATAAAAAGAAAACTTAGCCCTCCAAAGTACAAAAATCAACAAACAGAAAACAAGTCAAAAATTGCACGCGACAACGCTAACATGCTCACTAATAAAGCGCCATCAAACACCAACAGATTTGAGCTGCTGGCAAATTTTACTGGTGAGAGTATACACCGTGAAGTTCGACTAAGAAGGTTAAGCGTCCTCCAAGATACTTGTACATTCGGGAAAAAAACTCAAGTGCAAAAGTGAACAAAATAGCCACACTAATAGGAGAAAACTTATTCTACGTAATCCCCTTAAGTCCCTTTTCTTACATAAATAAAACAAAGGTTCAAACTAAAACCGAGGAACACCGGGTATACTGCTCAGCGATATTCTTAGATGTTGCACAAGCATTTGATCGAGTCTGGCTGGAAGAACTAACGCAAAAGATAACAAAACTGCTTCCCCAGAATACACACAAAGTGTTCAAATCTTATCGCTTGAAAAGAGTGTTCTCAACCAGGTGTAACACTTTGACTTCACATGACCGCGTTATCAATGCTGGAGTCCCCCAAAGTAGTGTGCTGGGCCCCGTTCTTTACACCCTATACACATCAGGCGATAAACGAGAAACGTAACCTTCAAATTAAACAGACAAACCTGGCTGAAAGAACTAACGCAAAAGATAACCAAACTGCTTTCCCAGAATACACACAAAGGGTTCGAATCTTATCGCTTGAAAAGAGTGTTCTCAACCAGGTGTAGCAGTTCGACTTCACATGACCGCGTTATCAATGCTGGAGTCCCCCAAAGTAGTGTGCTGGGCCCCGTTCTTTACACCCTATACATATCAGGCGATAAACGAGACAGGTAACCTTCAAATTAAATAGACAAACCTGACCACCCTGTACCCTGAACAATACTTTAATCCCACAAGCAGACGTAGTAACGTATCTTGGCGTTCACCTAGATAGACGCCTCACCTGGCGGCGACATATAGAAACCAAGAAGACTCATATGAAGCTGAAAGCAGCAAGAACTCTAATTTTAAAACTCAAAATTTAGAAGATGATCCTGGTTACGAATATATATAAATATGGTATATACTTTATTGGGTCGAAAGTGTGGCCTTCACTGCGTTTCACACTTGTGACCAAAATTATAATAGCCTCTGAAAGGGTATAAAAACAAGAAACTAACTTCAGTAGGAGGGTGTTTCTATGCCAATTAATGTTTTTCCTGTCCCGCGTCGATGTAGGAGACGTGTCAGGCTGAGGTGTAGTTCAGCGGCGTTTGCTGCTGTCCTTGGCATTCTGCAGTCGGACTGCAATTGGTTGTGACAAGTCTTCTTATGACGTTGTCGCGGAACGGATCAGCTGCCTATCGATGGTTAATGTTAAGTTGTTTGAAAGTGGTTTCTAGTATTTTTATTTTATGTCATTTTGCTGTTGCGATATTCGGACACACTAATTTGTGCTTAATAGTGGCGCGTAAAAATTAGTGCGTCTGCGATATCCAAAGAGAGGGGAAAGAAACTGCGGTATGTCATAAGAATATGATAGATAGATTTATGTCTAGATTTAAGTAATATAATTGTATTCCCTATAGAATAAAACACTCACATAACTCTGCGCTACACACTGAAGCTTACTCTGTCCTAGCCAGAGCTGGTTAAAAGGCATCCCCTGGATATTCGCGGCGACTCGACAGACGTTTATGTTGGAGAGTTCACTTCACTCTTTAATCACTGGCCTTGTGGCTCAGCAATTATATCAATAACAAGAGAAGATTGTTACGGCTAAAGCCGGAGCAATGTTTATTGGTCTAGCGTAAACTTTCGTATCTTAGACAGAACTGGTGAAATGTCAACTGTGTGACTGAACAGACGCGCCAAAATATACTAAAGGATAAGTCTACTTACTTGCTAGGTATTTATGTAAAACTACTTAGTTGCCGAATCAGATACATCGAGTGCTCTTTTCAGTTGTTAATTACCCCCTTCTCAGATTTATGACCGCCCTTGTATTAAACTTATCAATCGCTCGCTGTATCTTGATGGAGGCTTGTTTTCTCCTTAATGCCAAAGGAAGGATGAATAAAGTTTGGGGGTGCCCGCGGCGTCAACCTCGTCCCTAAAATCTTGGATGAAGCGCAGATTGTTGTTGTTCATGCAGTGTAGCAAGGGTATGCTCAGCACCGGGCTATGGCCGACAATGTTCAGTAGTGGTGATCGTACTATGCCAGGCTGCTTGTAAAATGTTTTTCGCAGATTTACGAACTCCGTTCCGTTGATGGGGTCTGATCGTTCGAAGGTTACCAGGTACCTTTGACGAGCACCTCTGGGTCTATTCTGATGCGGGCTGTTGCCTCGTTGATAATAACGATGCCGTCATGTACGGGCATTATTGCCCTCAGGTGGCAGGGTTGAGTATAATATTGGGCCGTGTTTCACGTATGGATCGAACGAGCACAGGTTTCGCAACGAGACCGCTCGCAGAAGGTGTTGTGCATGGTTTCCGTGCACTTGGTGACCGCAATACGAAACCTTCTTATAACTGACTTTGACTCTAGGATAAACGATTAGTATAAGGATTATGCCATCTGATTGGAGAACCTTAATTCTAGCGGCTTCTGATAAACTAACTATTGGAGTGTCTTGTTCAATGAGTGATTTCAGATCGGCAAAATCAAGGATCATTGGATTTACTATGTTAGCTTTTGCCAATGTTACAGTGAGAATTAAATTTTATATTTCTGTTTTCAGCATTCTATTTCTCACTAGAAGTGCCAAATGTGGGGTGTCAATAAAGTCGTTCTTTCGGGCTTTAATAATTCTATTAATGGGGTCGGTTAATTTGTTTATCTGTTTTTGGGTTTCTGAGTTTATGGTAATCTGCCTGGAATTTAAATCCATTAGCTGAGCTTCTCGTGATTGCCGCAAAGTCTTTAATGAAACATCGATAATAACTGGCCAGGCCCTAAAATGACCTAAGCTCATACAGATTTGTCGGTTCTGGGTACTTCTTAATGGCTTTTACTTTTCCTGGGTCGGTTACAATAAATCTCAGATACTCAATACTTTCTTTGAAAAAGTGTGTTTTTTCGTTGGACTCCTTCATGTTGGCATCACATAGGCTTTTTAAAACCCAATCTATGTGCCGACCATTGTCTTTCTAATTTTCGGAAAAAATTATGACGTCATCTACGTAAAAGTAGCATGATTTGACAATTTGTTCTCGTAGGACGTCGTCGATCTTTGGAAGATGCTTCCCGCATTCTTCAAACCGAATGGCAATCGTCAAAATGCATACTTTCCGCCATTTACTGAGAAGGAGGTTTTCTCGCGGTCATGCTTGGCCAAGTATATTTGGTGATAGCCGTACTTTGAATCTAGCGTTGTAAAGTTGCTTTACCTAAATTTGCCAGTATTATGGGAATATTCGGCATTGGGTACTTGCCAGCGATGGTTTTTTTGTTAAGTTTCCTAAAGTCTATAACCAAATGCTTATTCTTATTCCGCAGATCGTGGCCTCTTTTGTTCACAACCCATGTTGGGTTGTTGTAAGCCGACCTTGAAGTTCTAATAATGCCTTATTGAAATAAATCTGCGATTTCTCGCTTCACGAATTCAGATGTACCCATGGGATGTGGGTATAGTTTGGAATATTCCGGCACATCATCGCTTTTTCGAATTGTGGCAACGACAGAAGTGTTAAATGGCAGTGCCTCGTTAGATCGTTAGAAATGCCGTAGATCTGTTTGTGATTATGTTTTTTAAATTCAATTTTTACAGATTCTGGTACGGCAATGTCATTTACGTTAGCGAAATTCACATTGTCGCAACTATGTTGCTGAAACTTTTCACAAACAGAATCATAATCTATTGTACCTTTCTTTGCGTCCAGTTTCACCCCTGCTTGATCTAGAAGGTGAAATCCTATAATTCCATCGAAAGGTGCCAGCGCATCTAAGAGAAAGAACGCAGCTGTTTTCCCAAAAATTTTCATTAAATAATTCTAGCGTGCCCTGTTAGAACCATGAATGGAACTAACTGTGAAAGGGAAATCGACCGGCACCACATTTTTTAGTTCCTTTAAGGGCTTGATGTAGTTTTTCACCGCCCCTGTGTCGATTAGAATTTTTAGCTGTCCCCCCTGTAACTGGCGTTCAATAAACGGCATCATCAGACTCCTCATCTATTTCGGTAACTTCGGTCATTCTTATCGTCAGGCTGTTGCATGGTATTTTGCACTCTCTGACGCCTTTGACCTGTCATACGTGTGGAACCTGGTCTTTTATGGCCGCGAAAACTCGCTTCTGGTATTTGCGTGCTCACCGCTGCCGAAGAAGGTCGGTTGCCTAATGTGTGTTATGGTCTAATTCAATAGGTTCAGGTGACTGATTATGGTATTTGCTGTGCTATGGGCCGAATTGTCCTGTTGGGGCCTATTTTGTTTTTTCCTGTGGCTCTCGTGAGCGACTTTGATTTTTTCGCTACTTATAGGTGAGTGCCTTATCTTCCAAAGCCCTTGCATACGTGGCAGTAAAGGAAGTGCGTTCTATGGTTGCTTCGGATTTCCTAGCTAAGGCTAAAGCTGAGGGCAAATCCTTATGTTGAGCCGGTAGGACTATGGCTCTCAAGGGTTTCCTGAGACCTGCAATAAACGCATGGAGGGCATATTCTCTAACCTCAGTATTGAATAAAATAGCACTGTCCGGTTTGTGTGTCATTACGATCTTATTTGTTATCAATGTCAACCGTCTCTCTACGTCGTCGTAATACTGCATCAGGCTTAGTTCCCCTTACCTGACCGTCTCCAGTCGCTGCCGAAGAACGCACAGTGACGTTTTGTCCGCGTAGGTGCCGTCTAATCGAGCAATTATGGCATCGAAATTTAAGACTGTGTTATGGGCAACTAGTAGCCCGCTTGCCGATCCCCTGATCTTATTTCTGATAATAGAAACGGCTTGGTAATGTGCCTCGCTGCCATGATATGGTTTGAAGATTTCATGCGTCTACGGCTGACTGCCACCACGACACATAATGATCCCGGTCTCCCATAAAATCTGCCATGGTTTTAACGATGTCAAGCTTGACTTCACATCGAATGTTTGGGTCTACAGTTATTTTTTTGGTAGCTTCCACTTTCGGTGCGTCCAGACGCAAGCTTTGCATCTGTTGTTTAACCTCCTCTTATTGTGTTTGAAATACCTGAGCCAGCCTAGCTTATTACTAGGCTAGGGCCTGGCTAACGGCTCCAGATATTATTGCCTGTAGCTGGGCAGCGTCCATGTCTGTAATGTTATTTGTCGTAGGGCGAAAACATTTTGTTTTTAAATTTCTTTTTACTATTTTAAATGAATTAACGGGTAATAAAAAACCAATTTCATAAAAATACTCCATAATTTGAGTCCAAAAAATTTTAAGTACACTTTGGGAAATCATAAATTCAATAGTGTTAATATTTTGTAGGACCACCTTTTACGGTAATATCTGCTTGGAGGCGACGCTGAGTAGTGTGCACCAACACATTTGTGTCCTTTTCTGAGATCTTTTCCCTCTCAGACTGCAATACTATCATTAGGGACTCCTTTGAGGTTATTTTGTGCTTCCTTATCCTTGTGTCCAACAAATTTCAAATGTGCTCAACATTTGCTTCACACTTGGTGTTACATTTTTAAGGACCTATGCGGAGTTCGGATTTCTCCATACTTTCTTTGAACCATCCGAACCAAAAGTGTTGAACTTTTACTCATCACTCCATAGGACATTGTCTCAGAACGATTCCGGCTCGTTTAAATATTTTTGTGCGAATTACAGCCTTTTCTTGCAGTTCGCCAACGAAATTAACGGCTTTCTGCGAGGTGTTCTTGCGTTGTACCTATCTTTATGGATGACATTTCGCACAGTTTGAGGGTGAACAATTTTTCCTGAGCTCCTAAATACTTCCTCCTGTATTTCAGGAGCGGAAATTTTTGTGTTGGCTTTAATTGAACTAACAATTGGCCGTTCCTCCCTGTCGTTCAGTTTTTTTGGTCGACCTGACCTGGGCTTAACCAGATTTTATTGATTTTATTATAGTTTGTCCACTTCTGTATTATTCTGACAATAACCCGAGCACATTTCCCTACCATGTACAATTTTAATATTAATTTCCGTGTTTCAAGTGGAATTTGGTTTCCTCGTCCCATGTCGACTCTCTACCATAACTTCACCAAATCAAATAAAAAAAAATTCCAAAAACACAATAGTGCAAGAACCAACTTAAGCGTTAGTAAGAATTCACGATTACCGTCAGAGTTTGCCAAAAGAATTTGCCAAAAAATAATGGTTCCGACGAACGTACGTAAACTTTTTTGGCGCCGTTTTCAGTCATTTTTTTTTATATTTCAGCTAGTCAGAAGTTTACGAAAGCAGTGACTTGTTTGAATTTCCCATAATTTAAAAAGTTATAGTTTTTAAATCTATATGGTGAAAAAATGGAACGATTTCTATAAATTTTATAATATATTTTGATCAATAAACAGGAATGAATGAAGAAATGAAGCATCAGCTTAAAGTGTACTTAAACTTTTTTGCCCACTGTACATACCTTATAGGGTCGGAGATGTCTTCTTCATTGCATTGTGACCAAACGCATAGCAAAGCTACAACAGAATGTTTGGCCGCTTTTAACTATTTTATTACTTTCCAATTTTTGTTTTTGTATTTTAGCCTCACTCCTCGTACGGTTATTGTTTTAAAAACCCCGTATTTTTTCACAATTGTTTGTGAACGCCTTTCTTTAAATAAGAGCTCGCAAATAACAGTTGATCGTTTCTTGCAGTCACCAAATAACAGTTCTTTGCGCACCACTTGCGCAAAAAGTCAGACAAGAGCCGTTCACCAGTGTCTCTTGAACGAACGGTCTGTGCTGAACCAAAAACCAATTTCGTGTTTCCCTTTTGTTCTGCTCATTCACTGACCGTTTTGCAACGAGCGAAGAAAATAAAAGTCTTTTGCATTTGTATAAGTGTGTGTATATGCGAATGATTAGTCTATTAGTCCAGTTAACTTATATTGGAGTAACTTACATATTACGTATGCCCGCTTTATTGTAACAGTATCGGAGCTTTCGAGTCAAGAGCTAAGCTTTGCTTAAGAACTTAGGGTAATCTTAAGAGATCTAATTAATGAATTCGAGATTGACGACGACGAAATTCAACAGAATATGAAAAAAAGAAAAATTTTATATGAAACCAGTGAAGAATCAATCGTCTCTTCGATTATAAAGATTGTGACCACCGATGGAAAGCCTTTTTTATTGCTTGATAGCGAAGGGTTTCGCTACTAGTTGTAAAGCTTAATGCTGAATAAGTAATAAATCTAAATCTAATAAATGTTTACATCTAATAAATGCATATGTTAAAATTTTTGCTAAACTTTGTTTAACAGGCACAAAAGACCGTTTACGATGGGCCTTTCGTTTTTTCGCTCATTTGCTGATCCTCAATGAGCGAGCGCTCAGTTGGATTGTTCTCTCTGAGTTGTTGTTCAGTGAGCATATCAAGAACCACGAAACTGAGAGCAGTTAACCGAAAACCAAAACACAGAGAAACGAAAAGTTCTTTTCAGAGCGAGAGCACACGTGCATCGTGTGTTTCGGTTGTGTTAGAGAGCAGACCGCAAAACGAAAAACGGTCAACTATTATTTGCGAGCTCTGCTTTAAATCAACTCGTTCATAAATAAAATAAATATAAATAAGTTAAAATAAAGTAAAAAGTTATTTGCCTGAAAGAAATTAAAATATATAGCCCAGTTTGACTACGAGTTTAAAATACAATAGTTAAGATGTGCGAATTCCTAATTCCTAAGCTACAGCTTTTCTTTCGAACATCTATTAATAAATCTACCATTTCGCAAACACATCGCGCTCGAACGTATAGAACAACAACAATAAAGATCAGTCGTTACAACCTACTTTCGTTGAGTCCTGCCCATCTTCGCCAAAATGTCATGACCAACCAATGTACCATTGACGCGTACGAGATGTTTAAATCACTTTACGGCAGCTACGCACATTACCCGGCAGTAACGATTATTTGAAATAAAATCAGGGATCCAGCTAGGCGTCGCACAGTACAGTTATCAATTGTGACATTGGTATGATTGTTGTTGACCTCTTAAGGCGAAGGGCAAGCCACGGAGCTAATAGAAATTGACTCATTTTTTAGGATTAGTCAGACCTCTGATTTCCGAAAGCCTCAAGCCGGCGGCGAATAGGTCCAAAAAAGACACAATACGTCAGAAAAGGTAACAGGTCCAAGGCGGCAGAGACTGAACAATACTTTTCAGAGTGCCATCAAGAAGAAATTTAGACGCATATTTTTTTTTTGCGGCTCCGGCTTCATAACATACAGACCACCTCTCACACAACCGATCAAGGGGCGCTGCCGTTTATCGTATGGCTCGAATCGCAGATGAAGAACCGTGCGTTTGTTGCTCTGAAAGGTAGGTGAAAATTGAGGATTTGAAAAAAGAAAAAGTCCAAAGTGAAGGCCGTTGTAGACAGAACACAAAACCCTAAAAAGTCCGCCTATTAGGAATGTTGAATTTAATACCACTTCGGAAAACACGCTGACCAGTATCTGGCTGTTTACATTACCGTTAATAAGGCTATGTAGGAAAACGACACTCAGTTTCTTTCTACGGTTTGTTAGAGATGGTAAATTGATTAGTAAGAGTCTGCTATAATAAGAAAGGATGTAAATATTTGCATCCGACTTTAGTCATCTAAGAGCGAACATGAAGATGTTCTTTTGTAAGAATTTAATGCAATCTTTATGAGCCCCATACTGACGGCTCCACACGCATGACCCGTACTTCAGTATCGGACGTCCCAAAGATATGTAGGTATAAGCTTTTAGTTGTATAATGGTCATTAAAATTCTTAGACTATCTATCCCAAGCACACTTGTCTTTATTAACCATCATGGAAATATGGTCGGAAAATTTATGAGCAACGTTATAAAACCATGTTGGCATGGAAAAATAATAGAACTGCAGAGGCGTTTCAAATATGGTGTAACAAATTTTTTTTAAAAGCTTTGGAATTGGTGACAATTTAGAGATGCTATATAGCATCAGTTTTTTCCGTTTTAATATAGGGGAATTATGAAAGTTTTTTTCTACATATGAGGAAAGATCCAAAATTCCAAAAATAGGGAGAAAAGTTTTAGAAGAGGTTTGCACAATGGCTTAGCGCAGTTTTTTCAGCACACAGCCTGGAACACTATCGCGACCTGGCGAATAGACTGGTCCGATAACAAACTGCTTTCGGAAAAGGATAGTCCGAAAATAAAAATGGCTGATTAAATATTATTCGAATAAGACTAATCCGTAATTGTAGGAGGTGAATACGTTGTTTGGAAGAATGTTGCTAATAGAATGTTGCGTTTTCATTAAAAGAAGCAAAACGTGAAAAAAGTGTTTCCTTCAAGAAACGCGTCGTGTGGTGGATTCGGTTCGTGAATTGTTCGTCTTTAGAGCCAATGCTTCTTCTAAAAATTTAATCAACGGCACTGCATCGTCTAAACCAAAATTAATATAATATTAGAATAACCCCGATAATAAAAGAGATTCTTTCCAAGTTTTCACCAAGTTCTGCTGCACCCACTGATGTATATGGTAAAAATTGTTTATGAATGAACTTGATAATATTTATAATAAACTGATTTGACGAAATATAAATTGGAAAGATCATACTGCGTTGGCCACAGACATTCTGCTGAACATATTTCTTCAACAGCAGACAACCCAACCCCTCCGGCTCTTACACTGGGTCGCTTAAGCTTTATAATGCAATCAAAATTGGTAACCTCAATTGGTTTTTTATTTTCTCTCCACGTCTCCGAAAGTATTAACATATTGGATCGTTGGATTACTAGATTTTCCATGTCCTACTTATGAGCGTGTATGTGTAATTAAATAGGGTCAAACGCAATGGCGTCGGCTTTACCAAAAAATCCTCTTTTCACATTGATCGTTACATATTTTATGGCGTCCAACAGCTTTTAGCTAACTTCAGGGATAAAAACATTTATTCGCGGACTTCGGTTCGCCCCGTTTAAACGCCGCGCATAAGGTGACTGGATACCAGTTGAGAGGTTGCTGCAGGTCACATAATATGGCAAATATCGTTGCGCCAACATAAACTGATTAGACAGGCAACAGCTTCTTCATTGAGTTTTTTAAGGTGGCAATGCTACGTTTTAAACAAGGCGAATATGAAGTATCAGTCAAAGCACCCCTAATTTTGAAAGTAGTTTTCTTAGCATTTTTTGGTATACATATCTCCTGAAATATATAAGACTGCGATGGTCTGTATACCGCATTATATGACTTTACATTCCAGGGTGCGGCGCTTAAATCCGGACAAATTTCAATTTGAATTTCCTGCCACATAGGAATTCCACCAGAGTTCGCTACTGGCGTTTTAAAATGCCATAGGCATTTAGTAAATAGTCATAACCTAAAAATGGCAGGGATGTTACGTGCAAGTGCGGAGTACAACCGAAGAGTCGCGATTATCAAAAGTCTTCGCGCTGGGCGTTCACCGGCAGAAATTATTCGATTCTTCAAGTACCCGAGATCAACTGTATACGATATTGTATCTAAGTACAATGCTTCTGAGGTGTCTGGGGAACCTTCTGCTAACCCAACGAGAAGAACTCATTCGAGAAAACGTATGTCACGAACTCCAGCAGTCGTGGAAAAGGGTCAGGCGCTGATTTCGGATTATCCAGGGCAATCGATTTGAACCCCCTGGATGGAGCGTCGTCGAAAGGGTTATACTAACAAGTCCAAGCCCTCCAATGTCGCATCTCTACGCACCGCTATCAAAGCAGCATTCACCAATATGGACAGCGCTGCATTAAAGAGAGCATGCGACCATTTTAGGACAAGGATAGAGGCGGTCATTAGGGCTGAAGGAGGTTATATAGAATTTATATATAGTAATTTTACTTTGGACAGGTACAGTTATATTTTTGTAAATTAATTTTCCATTTCATGTATGTTGTAAGTCAATAAATTTGTTTTGAAACAAAAAAATTTGTCCGGATGTAAGACCCGCACCCTGAAAAAAAATTTATTTAGACCTATGAATTTAAATTATTCTGGGCAGAATAACAAACGAGGATCTGAATCCACTGCAGCTAGAAAATACAAGAATATTTAAGATTATAATTGATAAATTTTGTTTTGCATTGTGAAAATTATTTTATTAATTTAAGTTAAAATGTTTAGTGCCACCTATGTCGCAGCTTTACATGTTGTACATATATACATATACCTATACATATAACATTGTTCCTGAAAGCTATGTCAATGGACATCTGGTAATAAAAGTAATAAAAGTTGTTTGAAAAGTCTCAGTGAAGCGGTGGGAAAGTCTACCAAATACTTTTGCAAAATATTGCGTATTCGGCTAAGCACGGATGCCAGTACTCGATTATTTGATGGGATGGTACTTTTATTATTTCTTATAAACTGACGAAACTTTTTCTGAAAAAAAATGTAATAAGAAGGATCGTTATTATTATTAAAGTTTAAAGTTAAATTTAGGTAATTATTGTATGGAACTCGCTTAAGTGCTGCAATGCTTTGCCTGCCAAAAACTTTCAGAGAGCTTTAAGGTTTACGTAATTAACACTCCCTTAATATAGATTTAATAATACAGTAAATTTTAACGGAATAATTTATATGAATAAATAATTTACAAAATGCCTGTAAAAAGCACACCTCCGCATACCTCATCGGAAAGACCCGATATTCTCTGTTGCCTTTGTGCAACGGTTATGGATGACATCCATCCTTGCTATTTTCTGTTCAGCATGTATGTCTTTCTTAAAAATTGTATCGATGCATGGTTGCCGGATAATTCGGTATGTTTTACTTGCAGCGTCACAATTAATAGAGAAGAGCTACAAATTAAAGTAGGCAATTGTTCGCCAGCGAGATCCCCGCCATCCACGTTTCAACCCGCAGTAGAAGTGCGAGGTATTACTACCAGAAACTTAGCCAGAAAAAAAGCAATGTCAGAGCCGTCGAATCCGATAATACCAGCAGAACCTTAGTAGAAAATACCGGTGGAGCTAACACCCCAGGCTTGGACGCTAGCCAGAGCATTAAGAGAACGGTTAGGAGTAGACTAAAAACAGACTACGAAACAGATCGCGCCATGAACAATACTCGAAGTCAGCCAGTATACTTCCACAATATTCAAGGAATAATCGAACAAACGATCACCAGATTTATGTCAGCTTTAACAATTCATTCCCCATCCACAACAAGGTAACCCTCCGATGGCGTCGGTCAGTCGGGAAACCTCCTCCTCGAATAACGCGTCCTTGCGGTCTCGACGGATAGGAGACATTATGCAAAAGTGGGGAGTTTACTTTAACGGATCTGTAGATGGATTAGGGGTATGTGAATTTATTTATAGAGTCACCTTACTTACAAATGAAACTCTGGACAGCGATTTAATAAACGTGTGGAAGCATATATACGTGCTGTTTACTGGAAAAGCAACATAGTGGTATTGGAGGTACCATAAACAAGTGGATCAGATTTTTTTTGTATAAATATGTAACATTGCTGTATTTATTGGATCTTCTCAGGAATTATGAGAACATACTTAAGCTTAAGGTGTGTTTTTTTGGCTTCAATGTGCCTGCGCCATGTGAGCCTTCGGTCGAGGTGCACTCCAAGATACGTCACTTCATTTGCTTTCGGCACCTCGGTTTTATTTAAGGGGATCGAAATACAGTCTTGCCGATTCAGTGTAAATGTTAAATTTTTGTTCGTTTATTTTGATTTGCCAGTCAGATAGCCACTTATCCACGGCCACTGGGTGAGAAGAGAGTTGAGTTGGTGATTGTACAGGGCATTTGGATCGACATTTCGATCGAAAAGTAGAAATTTAAAAACGGCATTCGATGGTGTCGTACGCATATTTACAACCCTCGTGGAAAAATTAAAATACACATAGTAGTGAGCAAGGACAAGTCCACAATAGTGGCACAAACAGTGGCTAGTGTAACAACAAGTTACATAAGTGTTTTCAAAGTGCAAAAAGACTAAAGTTATTGACTTGAAAATAAATTTCACGTTTGCAATTGGGGCCGGTATTCAAATGCCGGCTAGAGCAAACAAAACATCTGTTTGCCCATAAGCTCTTATATAAGCTTTATCCAAGGTCAAGTCTCGACTAGGATCTTGGCAACCTGTCTTCTGATTTCCATTGCATACTTTGAAGTGTATGATGAAATCTGGATTAATCCGAAAAACGTACAAAGCGGTGTCCGATAGGACCGAGGAAGTTAAATGTAGGACATACAACCGACATTACCCAGGATAGCGAAATCATTGCGGCGGCAAGGGGCCTTTTAGACATGACAACTACCAGCAACCAAACTACTGCGCCCACCTTGGAGTCTGCGCAGCGCTACCAAAAGATCAAGTGTAGAATGGATTCAGGTACCTGTCGTAAATTAGTTAGGATTTAGCCTGTTGGCAAAGCTCCTTCCAAGCCTCCACCCATCGTTATTGAAGGCATCTCCGACCTCAATATACAAATGCAAAGCATCAGAACGATTACTGACGCAGATAAGATAGAGTTTCGGGCCTCCATGGGTGGGGTTATGCGACTTTACGCGGCCGACGCCAACACCTTTCGCTCTATTGTCAAATGGCTTGATGACGAGCACTACGAATACCACTGCTACCAAGTGAGGGAAGGGAAGCCATTCAGGATATGCATAAAAGGGCTTCACCATAAAACTCTTCATAGTCACATCAATAAAGAGCTGGCAAAGCTTGGCCATAAGATGTTAGACGCACACACGCCCTAGCGCCGCAGCGAACCAGGCTGCTCCAGGCAGACCGTCAAATAACAAGGACACATGAGGGTTGCAGTCGAACCGCTCCGGAAAAAAACATCTGTTGTGCAGTGTCACCGATGCCAGAAATTTGGCCACTCGGCCAAATACTGCCGAAAAGCCCACATCTGTGTAAAATGTACAGGAGAACACCCCACAAGTAGCTGCACTCGGCCTCGAAATGAACTATGTACGTGCTACAACTGTGGAGAGCACCACCCTGAAAACTACTCAGGATGTGCCACGTTCCAGGCATTCCTACAACGCTCCAGGCTCAAGCGCGGCATGTTTGCTTGCCCCCAGCGGCCTGGTGGCCATAACTAGGGGTAGTGTCTCTTACGCGGACATAACAAGAGGCAGAACCACGGACCATAACCACAATCAGGCACGACAGCGTAATGAAAGAAGCCGCACTTGATCAAGAAGTCGGCGCGATCCAGCTCTGCATCCAACGGCAATCTGCAAAACAACCGAGGAAATTCGGAAAACGCTCAATGATAGCATCAATGCTTTACGCTCTAACCAAGAGAAACAGATGGACCTATTGGTGATGTTGCTGAAGCAGCAGCAGGATTAGACACAGCAGCATGGGCAAATTCCCAACTTGCTCTATGCTCATCAAGTGCAGTAAGCCTTAAAATAATCCCTCTGCGCATTTTAATGTGGAACGCCAATGGTGTGTCCACGAAGCTGCCCGAACTTGGCTGTCTGGTCCGGCGAACGGAATTTGACATACTGCTGCTTAGCGAGACTCACTGCCAAGGGACAGGCGCGCCTAGGCCTTACGGCTTCGATGCCTATCCCGCACACGACCCACGCGATGAAAACGCTAATGGAGGAGCAGCTATCTTGGTTAGGTCCAGCCTATTCCACTTCCATAAGCTGGATGAGGTCCCGACACCCCCTGGACAAAACAGCGTGGAATAGAGCACAGAGCGAACTTCAACGGCACTGGCAGATTAATGCTAACACTGATACTAATAATGACGCGAAGCACTCACTTTGGAAGGCCGCACGCGCCCTTAAATGGAGGTGCACCATGAAGGCGCCACTTCTAGACAGCAACGGGACATGGTGTCAGACGGACTTGCTGCAAGCTGGTTTTTGCTGGGCACCTTGCTAAACGTTTTCAGCTAGCGAGTTCGGAGCAAGTAAGCGGGACGCATGCCAGGCTCTCCCAAGCGCTCCAAGTGGAACTGCCTATCAGGCCTTTTACCCCCCCTGAGATACCCGAATTTATTGGTCGCTTAAATATCAGCAGAGCACCTGGCCTTGATACTATCAACGCCACACTAAAGGCATTACCAAGTCACGCTATTCTCTACAAAGCGTTTTTGTTCAACGCAATAGTGAGATTGCAATGCTTCCCTGCACAGTGGTGACTCGCATTAATATCTACGATCCACAAACCGGGCAAGTCCGCAATGGATCCCACGTCCCATCGGCCGATCAGTCTCCTCCCTTCGATTTCGAAGGTGTTTGAGAGACTGATTGCTGCCCGGATTGTTAGAATTATGGACACTTGGGGGTTTACTCCTAAGCACCATTTCGGTTTCCTAGCTGATCGTTGTATGGTGGAGCAATTTCATCGGGTTGCTGAGCAAGTACAGACGGCATTTGAAACGAAGGCTGGTGTCCCACAGGATAGTGTTCTGGCGCCGCTCCTATAGGGCCTCTACAGTAGTGATATGCTGCAACCAGACAATCTATCTACCATGCTGGCCAAGTTTGCTGACGACGTCTGTATCGCCCACAAATCAAGCTGTGAAGCTTCTGCGGCCGATGGAATCCAGCACACAACGTTCGCGCAATGGGCGAAGCGTTGGAACATCGGCATAAATAGCGATAAATTCGCCAATGTTTGTTTTTCCTTATTAAAGAAAACCCCGCCTGCTATCGACATAGAAGGAAGGCCTATCCTACATTCAATCCTACATACATCCTACATATCATTCAACTAAAAACCATGATCTTA
The DNA here is from genome assembly GCA_035047325.1 of Drosophila vallismaia. NCBI lineage: Eukaryota > Metazoa > Arthropoda > Insecta > Diptera > Drosophilidae > Drosophila > Drosophila vallismaia. The sequence goes on along the minus strand of JAWNPU010000034.1, from coordinate 229,459 downwards.
CATTGGATCGCAGACTCACCTTCGCCAAGCACATCACCGCCACTAGAACCAGCATACGAAATGCAGTGAACAAACATTTTTGGTTGGTGAGTTCAAGGAGCAAACTGTCATTGGCTAACAAGGTGACCATCTACAAGCAAATTATAGCGCCGATCTGGAGGTATGGGTGCCAAATATGGGGATTAGCTTGTAATAGCCAAATCAAAAGAGTACAGACGACCCAAAAAAAAACACTCAGATTGATCACCGGATGCGAGTGGTACATCCGTAACTCGTCACTGCACAAAGATCTCACGCTGCCCTCAGTCTTCGACGAGATAAATAATCACTCCATCCGCTACAATAATAGACAACAAGGGCACAGGAATAGACTGGCACAATAACTGGCCACTGGGACGTCGCTTAGGAGGCTAAAAAAGCGTCAGCCGAGGGACCTGATAAAATGATCCCCTATGGGTCGATCGTGTAGACGACTTTAAATTGTTATTTAGTCCAATTATTATATGTATTGTTAATTGTTTACAAGTATTAAGCTAGGCAAGTGTATAGCCGGCGCGCCCTTTGGGCTGAAAAAATAGCTGGCAAGGCCATAAAGAGGTCGCTGATGACCCCGGTTGCCTTTATAAATATTTTATAAAAAAAAGAAAAAAAAAAGAAAAGAAAAGTAGTAGTTATTACCTAGCAGTCGCCTTGTAGGTATATCTTCTGTATAAAGGACCAAGTACGCTGCCTTGGGAAACTCCAGCGTTTATAGCGTGATCGTCGGACATGTCAGAGTTGCATCTCATAGTTGTGTTGTAGAGATAAGACTTCAAGAGTTTGTGGGTGTTTTGGGGAAGCATCATTTTATTTTTGAACTTTAATCCATGTAGCCACCCCTTGTCAAAAGCCTGAGAGACATCCAGAAATATCGCACTGCAACCTTTTCGTTTTTCGAAAGCAGATCTTATTTCTGATCTGTTATTTCATTGACTTGTTCAATGGTTCCATGTCCCTCGAAAACTGTACTAATGCGCTGAAATAAGATTGCGTGTCCTCAGGTAGGGGAATATTCGGGTCATCAGACATTTTTCAAATAGTTTCGATAGATAAGGCAATAGGCTTATAGGCCTGGACGATAAGGAAACTGAATGGTTCTTGCTGGCGTTTCGCATCATTATTATTATCGGTTTTTTCCATCTCTCTGGGTAGTACCCGAGTTTTGAAATGGCGTTAAAAAGCAAGGAAATAGTGCATACAGCACAGTATGGAAGCTCCATAATCATCTTTCAAGTTATTAGATCCCTATCCTGGGGACGTTTTTGGATTTAGTTTATCCTTGATGATTTTAGATATTTCATTCGCTTGAAATTTAATTGGCTCATGTTTTGCTTGGTCGTCGTCTGTTACCGTGGGTAATACAAACAAGCTTGTGGCAAGGTTCGGTGGAAGCACACGTTAAAGATGCGTTGCAAGTGTGGTACCTCTATCTTTATCGCTGCGGGGCATCCATCAGTGATATTCCTTAATGGTGATATAGTTTCTGCCGGTGTGGTTAAACTGGGATGAGCTTTCCATAGTGAGTTTTCACGCGGTAGAGCTAGGTTCTGTGAGTCCCGATTATACAAAGTTTGCGAAGGTGACATTTTGGAAGGTGGTTGCAGGATCAAATGAGGACCTCTTTGCCGTTGCGAAAAAGACTTTTGGGGTTTATTGAGGTCTTTGAATATTGGAGTTTTCTGTGTGGTTACCCTCACAATTTTCCCACTTTTTGTTTTTTTATTTTGTTTGTTGTAATTAATAATAATAATTATTCTACGATGCAGAAGAAACAGAACGCTTTATAGCCCTGAACGCCCTGATAGCTTTAGTATCATCTTCCAGCCTGACTTTAAAGAGTGTGTTAAAGCATTGATCATGTGTTAGATATTATATTTATATTATATTATATTATTTTATTTTATATATATTATATTATATTATATTATATTATTGTAGAACTATACATAGAAAGAATGTAAAAGGGATCGGATCAATAATCAAATATATTATACATGCATTTTATGACCAATGCCATGTATGGTATGTAACACTGCCATGCACTTGATTAGGCCACACCTAGATAGTGGTTTTTTATGACCGAACCCTTTAAGAAACATCTATTCGCATGCGTTAGATAACACCACGCTGCGAGGGTAAAGGTCATAAAATACTTAGGCCCCGGCGCACATACCAACGCATTGAAATGGTTGGGCGCATAAGTATATAAATAGTTTTTAAGAACTCTTGTTAGTGGTTCTTCGGATGTTGAAGAATATTAATAAAACAGTTTCTAAAACGGACTCATTGGAGCAACACCTTGTGTTGTGGTATAAAAGTTTTCCCCTTGTGGTAAGCAACTTAGAAATAAACAAGCACCTAATAAGTGACTGCAGATTAGTGTTAAAATCTCAGTCTACGGTAGCTAAAAAATAAAGGCTTTGGACTAGTGAAATAATACCTAGTCGAAAAACGAAATCCTCTGTTGTAAGGGACACAGAGCAGCATTACCGGCAACATCGACGGCAGCATCGACGACAGGATCGACGGCTACATAGGCGGCAGCAGCGGCGGCAAGTCTTTTTAAATTTTTGTATTTAAATTGATAAAAAAAAAAAAAAAAAATGTCTACAAAAGAGAAGGCCTCCCTAATAGAAGATCTTGTCAGGATTACCAAGATAGTGCAAACTGCTAATGAGAAGGTAGCTGGAAATATTACAAAAATTAAATTAGATGCCAAGCTTAGGTAAGCGTTACGTATAAAGAAATCCAGGAAAGGAAGGTTGCTACCTTTCCAATAAGGATTAATAAATTAAAAATATATCAGAGCAAAATAGAAACTGCTTCTGATTTGATAAGGATTGAAGGGTTTCCGAATAAATTTATCGCGGAAATTTTAAAAACAAATGAAGACATACGCATTTATATAGAATTAATGAAGACGCCAATCCATAAAATGTAGTAAATAAGGTAGAAAGTAAACGAAAAAATGGGCGATTTACCCACTCTACCAAAAATAGAGGTACCCACATTCTTTGGTGCCTCCAAAGATTGGGACCATTTTTTTGAGCTCTTTAAAGAGCTAGTTCACTCAAGGGGAGACTTAACCTCATCATTAAAGCTAAGCTACCTCATTGAATTAAGAGGAGAAGCTAAGAATGTTGATTCCCATTTATTGCTGGGTTCTGGCAATAATTATGAGGCAGCATTGGAACTGCTAACAAGAAGGTATGAAAATAATAAAAAAATTTTCTCGGGCCAGTGGAGTCGCCTAATGGAGCTTCAAAAAATAAATATGGATTCATATAGGCAGTAAAAAAGATTCTATTAATGAATCTATTTACATGATGCGACTCAAAGGAAATCTGACTGAAGAATCAGATTGCATATTTGCGCATATCATTATCAAAAAATTGGTAAAGAAGCTCTTCAGCAATATGAGTGCAATATTAAAAAGTCAAATTAAATCCAGACACTGAGAGATGTCATGGAATATTTAGATCAACGGCTTAGTTCGTTGTCCTTAGTGCCGGAAGAAATCGCGGTAAAAAAAGTGTATTTAAAAACGACACAAACGAATTAACATGCCCGATGTGCAAAATGCCCAGGCATCAAATAACATATGGCTATAAATTTAAAGCATTAATTCCCCAGGAAAGATTGGAGGCAGCTAAAAAATTTAATTTACGTTTTAAATGTTTGAAGTCGCATTATCATAAAAATGTACTAGTGAGCTTTCATGTTCCTACTGCCATAAAAATCACCATAGCATGTTACACTTTAAAAAAGAAAGAGTAAATACATGCAGGACTAAAAAGGCATTATTGGTTACGGCTTTTGTTCAAATAGAAAGTCGAAATGGAGATTTTGAAAATTTTAGAGCCTTGATTGGCAATGGATCCCAAATTACCCTTATTTCAGAAGAAGCGGCGTAAACATTAAAATTGCCGAAAATTAAGTCGCACACTGAAATTAGTGGAGTATCCTCTACAGGTAGATGTACATCAAAGCACAAATTAGATAGAACGATTCGACAGAATAACTCAAAAAATATAAATGCAAAGGCAATAATTTTTCCTAAATTAATGAAATCTCTTCCTTCCTTTCAAACGAAATACCCATTAATAAATTAGATTGGAAAAAATATTGCTTAGCCGATCCTGATTTTAACAAACCAGGTCGAATTGATATAATAGTTGGAGCTGAATTATACGCATAAATCGTAGTGCCGGGAATAGTAAAAAAAGATTACTTCTCGGGCAAAAAAGGATCTTTGGATGGACAGTGTCGTGATGCTCTAAATCCAGAGGCCATACTACTATTGTAGCAACCGGTATCGAACTTAAACGGATGGATCGATATTGGGAAATGGAAGAATATGATACCAATGAAATAGAGTCAGAAATTTGTGAAAACAATTTCCAAAAATCAACTAGAAAAGATTCAAGCGGAAAATATATTGTGGCCATCCCTATTAAAGAAAATTGTGCATTAGGAGACTCTAAAAAGTAAGCCATGGCTCGTTTTATAAATTTAGAAAAAAAGTTATTAAAAAATGAAAAATTGAAAACCGAATATTCTACATTTAAGAGAGAATATTTAGATTTAGGTCGTATGGTGGAAGTATATTAGGAAGGAAAGTACTACCTTCCGCACCAAGCCATAATAAGAGAAGCCAGTCTCACCACAAAATTAAGAGTAGTATTTGACGCTTCTAAAACTAATAATAATAAAAGCCATAAGACATAGAAGTTGTCCCACCCTCTTGGAACTTAGTGATTTATTATGATATGAAAGCATATTTTGAAATGATTTAAAAAGGGAAGAATTTACAGGTATCCCTTGTATAACGCGATAGTTACGTTCCAGAAGAACTGCGCATTATGTAAATCCGCGTTATGTAAACCTTAGTTTTCATATAAATTGGGGCGTTGTGTTCCAATAGGTTTTTTTTAAATAAAATACTTAATAAATAACAGATGCACATATTTTTCAACTCAATACAAAAATTCAGACTTTCTTATACAATTAAAAATACAAGATATGAATAATAATATATATACATATGTACATATTTCAAAATTCAAAAAACAAACCTTAAATAATTATGTGCACATTCAAAAATTTAAAAACAAACTAAAGCAAATTAAAGGTTTATTAAAAACTTTATTGTTATTCTTCGCGTTATATAAGCCAAAATTTCGCGTTGTACTGAAATCAAATTTGTTTCCTAAATCGCGTTATATCGAAACCGCGTTGTATAAAACCGCGTTATACGAGGGATACCTGTAATTACAAAAATGAGAGTAGTATGTGAAAAACTTCATGGGTTTGAAGATCAATGTCCCTATATTTTAGACAACACGCTCAAGCAAATAATGAAATGGAAGAAAATAATAATAATAATAATAATAATAATAATGTCTCATGATCAGCCAAAATGAAGAAGGCGGGCACCTTTCGAAGTTCTTTATATCACATCCTATTCGGAGTAATGGAAGAAGATGATAGAGTTAAAATGGAAGAAAATATGACAAAAAAAAACTATTGAATAATCAAGAAAACATAGAAGATCTAAACTAAACCACTAACGTCTTTACTTGATTCAACCACAAACATTTTGAAGAAAACTACGGACGAAGTCAATACAAACTTTAAAAGTATGAACAAAGGAAGAGAAAATATGACTGCAGTACTACAGAAATCATATTTTGTATATAAGGAATCCATTAAGTTCCTTATGATAACAAAAGAAGTTAGTACCTTGGTTGGTGAATATGAGAAAATACAATTAGCCTTCTAATTGATATTAATCATGGTCATTAATACCAATATTCTTCGACCAAGTCAACTAAAGAGTGAAATTTCGAAAATTAAAGACACATTATCAGAAAGTTTAATCCTTCCAAAGAAAAGAACAGGCACAGAATTGAAAGACTTATATACGTTATTAACCAAAAGAGGATTATTCGCAGACAAAAAACTGATTATAAAGGCGAAAATTACACAATTTTGAAGGCACGCCTCCAAATTGTATAGGGTAATTCCAAATCCAGTTAAAACAAGAAATCGTACAATCATAGCACAAGTAGACGCAGAATATTTATTCTATAATTTTGAAATAGATTCATACCACCTGATGACCGAATCAACAATTAGTAAATGCTAAAAATGGCAAGCAAATAAAAGAGTTTGCGAAGGTAGCTGGCCATGGAGTAACGCTTACGATGGTAATTTTCAGTTAGGACCCCTAAAACCTAATGGACCTTCTAACTTTATGTTTAAAGAAGTTTTAGAGTCAAAATAATTTTAGGTAGAATTGGAAAAAAGAAGTAGTTAGCTATTTAAAGTCAAAGAGAATGCTCAAATGAGGCTTCAATGTGCCCGATCTAAAATATAAATTATTGATCTGCCGGAACAGTGAATATTGTCAATCAGTTCAAACTGCGCTGTTAGAACGGATGAACAAATTTTAATAGCTTAACATATTATAGCAACAGAAAGTCGAGAAACATTCAGCAGCATATATAGGAGAAATAAAAGAAATACCCGAAATTGTTTGGAACCCCTTAAAGCCTTCGATGATAAATCATACGGCAGAAATAGCTCAATTGGCAAAAGAAATTAAATACTTGAAAACACAAAACGTAGAGCTTCAAAATTTAAATGTTCATCATGTCTCTGGCCATAGCTCTTTAATTTAAGAATAATAATCACTATTATTCTAATCATATAGGTACTATAGTATGTAAGAAAGTTAAAATCAAAAAATCAACTGTTAGTTATAGCAATGACTACATCTATACAGAACTTATAAATAAAGTAGAAAAATATACAATTTTATGTAAAAAAAAATGTATTAACTAAAATGTATCACCTCCCCGGCCCACGCAGGATGTTTAAGCACCAGCTTGAACATGCGAAATTAATGTACACAATATTAGAATATGTTACAATTCGCTAAATATAAAGAAGTAAGATAAACGTAAAAATAACTTTTGTGGCCCTTGGGAGAATGTTTAAATGTAAAATTTTGTAAAATTAAACAAAAATATAAAAATTAATTAAATACAGTCCACTTAAAAATTGCAATGTTTTGGAATATAAAATATAATGAAAATGTATAACAAACCAGACTTTTGTGGCCCTTGGCAGAATGTTCAAGCATTGAACATGTGTTAGATATGAAACTATAGAAAGAATGTAAAATGGATCGGAGCAACAACCAAATATATTATACAGGCATTTTATGACCGATCCCTTTAAAACAAACGCAGATGTAAATGCATGCGTAAGGTGACACTGCCATGCACTTGATAAGGCCACACCTAGTAATGGTTTTTTATGACCGAACCCTTTAAGAAACATGTATTCGCATGCGTTAGATAACACCACAATGCGAGGGTAAATGTCATAAAATACATAGGCCCCGGCGCACATACCAACGCATTGAAATGGTTAGGCGCATAAGTATATAAATAGTTTTTAAGAACTCTTGTTAGTACATAAGACCTAATTGTAAGATTTTTGTGGTTCTTCGGATGTTGAAGGATATTAATAAAACAGTTTCTAAACCGAACTCATTGGAGCAACACCATGTATTATTGGGATCCTCTTAACAGAGTGGTTATGGGTTTCTGTCTTTGTTCAGGATGTTGAAGACAATTTTCGCCTTGAAACACTTTTCGTTTAAAGCCTGAGTGATCTCTGAAGGTGTTACGTTAGGCTTTATACCCTTGAGGTGGATCAAGCTGTATGTAGTTCCTAGCATGCAACAGAGGTTGATATTATGGTACGAGTTTTTTAGAATATTTGATATCGCTTCTAATATTATTAGTTCTATGGAGTCATCTATTGTAGCTGAGAAATCAACAGTGGACAATGGATACTCTTTGAGTTCTAGTAAACTACAACAGTTAGATTTAATTAAAGAGCTGTTTCGAAAGTGCAAGAAACGCTAGGTCCCACTTCCTTGATTGAGCATCATATTGATGTGGGATACGCAAAACTATGTAAGCAGCGGTTTTATCCAGGCATCCAAAAAAGGATACTTATCATTTACATCTCACATCATCGATGGCATATTTTCTCGTTTACCGAAAGCAACCATAATTTCCAAACTAGATCTCAAAGACGACTATTGGCAAATCCAACTTGGCAAGGAGTCTAAACCTCTCACAGCATTTACCGTCTCTGGCCGACCATTATATCAGCTGAAGGTGATGCCATTTGGACTATGCAAAGCTCCGTCCACCATGTGTCTGTTGATTGATCAGGTAATACATCCAATTCTCCATTAATTATTTAGGCTACGTTATTACAAGTAGTATCGGTGGTATTTACACGAACCACGGTAAAGTTTCTTGCATTGTTAATTGGCCTCCGCCAAAAAACCCTTAAACAGAATCGCGGATTTTTAGGACTTTGTGGGTGGTATTGTCGACTCATTTTGAATTTCTCTGATCTCACTTGTGTGATTTCGGATTTGTTATCCAAAAGGATCAAGTTTGAATGGACGGCGGGCGCTCAGGAGGCAATGGGCAAACTTACAAAATTTTTGACATTAGCAACAATTCTTACTAATCCGGATTTTAGAAATAAATTCTATCTTCATTGCGATGCATTGCGACTTTTAAACTGGCCAGTATTAGTGCACCTAGCAAAAAAAAATTTATAACAAACATCATGACGAAGACAGATAAGTGAAAAAGTACAAAATTAGTTCTATTAGTGGTTACGGAACAAAATATATAATAACAAGTAAAAAGGGAGCAGCAGTCGAGTTTCCCGACTGCAAAATACCCTTACTTGTTATTATATATTTTATTCCTGTACCCTTAGACATGCTTACAATTTATTTATTTAGTATCAATAAATAAATGAAACAATATTCTATTAAAAAAGAAAATAAGTTTCGTGTGTCATAAAGCCATACACATTTCGCTGCCAACGTTGCAGTCGGCGTCGCGCAACGCGTATTTTGCTGCGCTTCTGCTTCCCTTGCCATAGATTTTGCATGTGGCATACCTTCCGTGTTTCTTATCCGATTTGGTTCAAATTAAAAAATTAGATAGCTTTTATAAGCACCAACGCATATGCCGAACAGCATACACAGCATTAGGTTAATAATTGTGGGCGTGGCAGTTTGCGATTTGCGGGGTACCGGGGGGCGATATCAAAATAAAACAACAAACTTGTACTGCGTATGTTAATTACCTATCCAACGATATATGGCACATGTCTGTAGCTTTTGTAGTTTCTGAGATCTGGGCGTTGATACGGACAGACAGACGGACAGACGGACATGGCTATATCTACTCGGCTGTTGATGCTGATCAAAAATATATATACTGTATGGAGTCGGAGATGCTTCCTTCTGCCTGTTACATACATTTGCACCATATTGTGATACCCTTTTCACCAATTTTTAATGGGTACAGGGTATAAAAATTTAGAGTTTTGGAAAGACAAACAATGTTAGAAATTTTAATGGAAAACCATGAGCTTGCTAGTTTAGTAGAATATCCGGGGGGAGGAATGACAGTCTGAAGTTTCAGCTGGACGGTTTTTTTTTTGGGTATCTTCGAATACAATTATTTTTTAGATTATGGTTGTGCCGAGTGCCGATTACCATCTCAGACCTTGCCAGGAAGATAATAGCTGCAATCCATTTTCTTATAACATATTTTTTTTATTTATTATTATTATTTATTATTTCAGAAAGGAGTCCTGATTGAAAAATCCTTCATCAAAAATTAACTTTGTTTTCCGTGTTAAATTGAATTATTTTTCGGAAGTTTGTGTTTTGTTATTCCAATTTTTTTTTTGTTCGGCCTGCCCGCATTTGGGACTTGGTGGACTGCGCATTTTACGGGCCGGGTCGGGCTACCAAGAGCGGAGTCCCACTGTGTCCGTTGCCCCTTCGCTGCCGTTGCTGCTGTGACTACTTATTTGCATAAACGGTCATTGAACGCCAACCTAGAGTATGGACTGGCAGGCCCCGCCGCGTGCCATCAAGCTCGGCAAAACAATGCCCTGCAAGAAGGCCCTCAAAGCAAGGAAGCGCAAGCCCGCGCGTAATAGGCAAGGAGAGTAGCCAGACGTCACGCCTAGCACCAGCGCAGCTCTGCGCAGCAAGCTGGCAAACAACCCCCTTTGCTCTCTGTACCAAAAAGGATTTTTCGTACAAAACGGATGCGTAACGTACGCGTAATGATGCCAGACAAGGAGTCCTACATAGCCCTACGTAAGTACCTCGTGGCACATAACAAAAGGCTCCGCTCCTTCCAACCAAAGGACGAGAGAGCGTACAGGGCGGTCATCAAGCGACTTCACCACTCAACGGACCAGACTGAAATTAAAGAAGAACTCCACAAATACGGCCATAATGTGAGGAATCTGCACAATCCCATTGGCTGAAAATCCAAACAACCACTGGGGATATTTTTTGTTAATCTAGAACCAGCCCTCACTGAAGTTCAACGATGTTCCACAATGTTTCAGATGCCAAGGGTTTGGACACATCCAGCGCTACTGCTTCCTGGAACATCGCTGCGTGAAATGTGGTGGTTCTCACGACTCTAGGTCATGCACCAAAAAAGATGACGAGAAAGCGTGCTGTTTACATTGCCAAGCTGATCACACTGCGTCGTTCAGAGGATGCCCTGCCTACAAAAAGGCAAAAGCGCTAGTTTTTTGGAACGAAAACGGCCTGCAGAGAAGCAAAGCCGAAGTAGAACCCCTCATCAAAACAGACAATATCGATGTTCTTCTAGTTTCGGAATCCCACTTTTTTCCCAGATCCTACTTTAACATTAGCGGGTACGAACTGTTACATGCCAACCATCCATCTGGTAGAGCACGCGGAGGAGCAGCTATGCTCATCAGGAGTGGCATTCAGTACACGGAACTTCCCGCGTTTCAGGAAGAATGGGCTCAGTGCACCGTGACCAGAATTTCTAACCCACAGGGAGATATCACACTTGGTTCGGTTTACTTCCACCCAGACACTCGGTAACCGAGACCCACCTTCAGGACTTCTGCGAGTCCCTTGGACCTCGCTTTATAGCAGCCGGAGACTGTAACGCCAAACACTCCTGGTGGGGGTCCAGCACAAACAACCCCAAAGGCATAAAGCTCTACAAGTACCTGCAGCGGAAGAGTCTGGACTGCCATTCCACTGGAGAACCCACACACTGGCCTACCGACCCTTCAAAGCAGCCGGATCGGCTGGACTTCGCCGTCAAGCTATGGTATGGTCAAGCTATGATAAACTGCTTTCCGACCACAGCGCAGTAAACTTGCTCCTAAACATCACCGTCCTCAGAAAAACCCAGCCTAAAAGACTCACCGTGAAACACACAAATGCCCCCAAGTTTACGTTATGGATGCTTCCCACCCTGTACCCAGATCCCCCTCTTTCCACACCAAGCAACATAGATGCGGCCATCGAAAACTAACCAAAGAGATGTTCAATGCTGCTGAGTTTGCGAATCCACCTCCTACGACTACCCCGAGAACACCTGAAAGAGACGTGCACTTGTGGTCTCCTGAAATCGCGGCCCTCGTTGCCAAAAAAAGGCGCCTCAGAAGAGTCTGCTTTTCCTCGCGCAACCCCAGGGACAAGACAGCACTTAATCGTGCCACCAAGGAACTGAAGGACAAGCTAACCAGGCAGGACTCCTTCCATAGATTCTTTATGAAGCTGGAACCTGGAGACCCGCAGCGCAATCTGTGGAATGTCACGAGGCACATAAAAAGACCTGCGAAGAAGAAATCACCCGTGCGCAAAGTGGACGGTTCCTGGTGTCGGTCTGAGGTCGAAAGAGCAGAAGCCTTTACTGACCATCTACATAGTGCCTCCTCACCTTTCGACAGATGCACTGGCGAAGAGAGAGCTGCCACCATGAGGTTCGTAGACAGCCCAAGTGCTCCTGGCCCGCCAACACAGCCCGTCGAACCAGAGCAGATTGCGCAGGAGATCGCCTCCCTAAAAAATGGCAAGTCACCAGGTCCTGACCGTATCGATGCAACAGCACTGAAAATGTTGCCCCTAATCTATTCCAAAAGGCTGGCAAACATATTCAACAGCTGCCTCCGTCTAGGGTACTTCCCGAAAGTGTGGAAGCGTGCTGAAGTAATTGTCCTCCTCAAGCCTGGAAAACCTGAAGCCAATCTAGCATCGTATCGTCCGATTAGTTTACTGGCAATCCTCTCTAAAATACTTGAAAGAGTATTTTTGCATAGAGTACTGCCAGTATTGGACGAGGCCGGACTGATCCCTCATCACCAATTTGGCATCAGACGCTTCCATGGAACACCTGAGCAATGCCACCGGCTTGTTGAGAGCATACTTGAGGGCTTCAAAACGAAGAAGTACTGCTGCGCCGTTATGCTGGATGTCAAACAGGCGTTTGACAGAGTCTGGCACCCTGGACTCCTTTTAAAAATTAAATCCCACCTTCCAAGTTCCCACTTCGCCTTCCTCAAGTCGTACACAGAGGAAAGAGAATTCCGAGTGAGATGCGGATCATCGATCAGCACGCCTAGGCCTATAAGAGCAGGAGTACCTCAAGGCAGTGTTCTTGGACCCATCTTATACACACTCTACACAGCGGACCTTCCCATCACCCCCTCTCGGAACCTCACAGTAGCCACATATGCAGATGACACCGCCTTCCTAGCCTCCGCCACAGATCCCCAGAAGCATCAGCCATCATACAGAGATAACTGGATGCTGTCGATCCATGGCTGAAACGATGGAACATCGTGAGCAACGTGAAGAAATCCTCCCACACAACCTTCGCACTACGCAAGAGTGTGTGGGGATTGCCCCCCGTCACACTCAACGGCGAAATCATCCCTATGAATAACACTCCCAAATATCTAGGGCTGACCCTGGACCGCAGGCTCACATGGCACCCTCACATGATCAACAAGCGCAACCAGGCCAACCTACGACTTAAGCAACTGCACTGGCTCCTAGGGAGAAGGTCCAAGCTCAAAGAAAAACTCAAACTGCTTATTTGCAAAAGTAGTGCTGAAGCCAATCTGGACCTATGGGATACAGTTGTGGGGCACGGCAAGCTGTTCTAACCGCATCAGAATCCAGCGGTTTCAGAATAAATTCCTGAGAACAGTTTCTAACACCCATCCGTACCACGAAAACTCAATAATCCATAAAGAACTTGGTATTCCATGAGTAGCAGAGGAGATCACCCGTCTCAGCGAAAGATACACAAAAAGACTGTACAACCACCCCAACCACCTGGCCATCAACCTCCTAGATAATAGCCAATCCCTAAGACGCCTGAAGAAGAAGCACCCGCTTGACCTCCCCCACCAATAGACACCTAAGTCAACTTCATTAGATATACATTCCATGTACCTCCATTAAGTCAATGTCACCCCCAAACCATTTAATGATTGTCCACTCGGATAGGATTTTAAATACAAAATAAGAAGGTTAAAAAAAAAAGTAAGGAATCCTAATAAATTTATTTATGTAGATGTGATAAGGAGGGGAAGAATCAACCTACACCATGCCGAAGAGCTAAGGTATCAGAGGATTCCGTATAATATCTTATCGTAAACGAAATGTTTGGTAGGAGAAGTCCGTGGGCCCTAGTCCATCCTTTTGCCTCTTTGAACATTGAGCTTTACACATTCCTCCAAAATTATGTTGAAGATTTCTAGTGATCTGCTTCATTTGGGCCTCTATTTAAGTAAGTAATTCGGCATCCAGCATACTTATCGCATTGATAAGAATTATGTGACCGTAATTGAACAGTGTTCTGTACTGCTGAGCTACTTCAATTGATAATTTTAATAGTTTCGATAGGGATATTTTTAGCGGTGTATGAATCGTTGTCCCGTCAATAGCTAGTACACCTTTCCCTGTTGGTGCACATGTGATGTAGACATTAGAAAATCCATCATTATCTGTAAAACGATTTCAAAATTTCCATGATTAGCATAATCAAACCAAATAAATATTTGGTATGGCGAACGGTTAGCTGAAAGGAGTTTAGCGATCACTTGCATTAGTAGTGCCTTTTGTTTTTTATTGGCCATATTCATTTTTCATGTTCGTTCGGCATTAGATTCCCTCATCTTTTTTAGAATATCCCCCAGTTTGTTGAGTTGTATAAATCGTTGTCATTGTATAATTCTTGAAAATTATTTGCTTTCGGGACAAGGTACGCTGCGTTGTCTTCTTAATTTTCCCCGTCATTTTCTTCATCTTCTCGACACAACTGTTGACATATATCAATTGTTTTTTAAATAGCTAAATTAGATGAAAACTCTTTGTAGCGGTCCAAAAGCAAACTTTCATTATCATTGTATATTTGTATGAATTTACTATCAGTTATAAATTCATTTTCTTGTTTTCGGAATGGCAAATACAAAGCTACCAATTCTCGTTTAGTCATGATTTTTTAAATTGGGTATGATTGGGTTGTAATGTTGCTTATATGTCATAAATCCAGGTTCATCTTTTTTAATTGGTTTCAGAATTAAAGTGTTTCTACTTGGCATAAAAGGTGCTTCCAATCTGAATTTTTGTTAAGCATTGGCAGCAATTTTTTTTTATAGAACGTGACACTGTGTTTCCGCATTTGGAGTTTGACATTTTCAGATGGCAGTGTTCAAATGTTTGTTCAAATTATTTCCAATATCATAATTACGGCAGCGTATTATGCGTGGATCTTGTCGACGTATCCAGTTGCCCTGAGGACTCCGTGTGTAATATGCAACAAACTATGCCGAATTAACTTCTACAATCTCTACTGGCCTATTTTCGTATTTATTAAGCAAATTTTCACCTCTCTTTTCTTTTTTTAACAGACTCCATCCTATCAGTTGACCTTCCCTAACCAATCGTAAAACGATGCTGGAGTTCGTTTTTCTCCATAACCTTATTAATGGTAATGCAGACAGCCAGCATCTACTAACACGATTAACATTTAACATTCCGATTAGACGGACTAGAAGTCCCCTTTTCTTAAGTTGTTGTAGATTTACATATGCCCAGCATGAGCCTTTTAGGGTTTTTTTTTGTGACTACATAAACCTATAATCTTTTACTTCACTCTGCAATTCACTTCTATCGATTCTCACCTACCTTTTAAAGCAACAAACGCACTCCACTTCCTCCTTTCCCTTAGTCATGATTTTTTAAATTGGGTATGATTGGGTTGTAATGTTGCTTATATGTCATAAATCCAGGTTCATCTTTTTTAATTGGTTTCAGAATTAAAGTGTTTCTACTTGGCATAAAAGGTGCTTCCAATCTGAATTTTTGTTAAGCATTGGCAGCAATTTTTTTTATAGAACGTGACACTGTGTTTCCGCATTTGGAGTTTGACATTTTCAGATGGCAGTGTTGTAGCCACCGACATCAATCTATTAATTAATTCAATAGCTTTCTTTTATCAACACCTAGTGGATCCAGCGGAGCGTTTTCGTGCCAAAGCATGGAGAAAGCATGTGTGCAAGTGCACTATCGCGATGTTAAAATTCACTTATTTTTAAATTATGAATAACAAGATATTTACCGAAAGCATATGCTATTCCTTTGTAATTTTAAGTCTATTATTTTTTAGTTTGTACAATGAGAAGTGACAAAACTGTCAAACAATTTGGAAAACAATTCCTTTTACCTTAAGCGGAAAATATTAAATTCGACGCAAAAAACTCAAGTTTAGCCGACAATTGTAGCACAATTGCGAACAGCGAACCCTAAATCCACTTTTAGTAACAAAAACACTCAAGCACTGTTATATAAGCTTGCTGCAAACAAATTTAATAGTGGTCCGCTGAACAGCGGCCACGATGGATACAAATGCAAAAACCAGGATTCCCGCTTCTACCGACCGCTCACTCAGCCTCGGTGAGCTTTTTGACATAGCACTGAACCAAGACTCTGTGCCGATGCCGGAATCCATAGACGCCGACACTATCAAGCCAGCGCCTCAGCGGATGCAAGTCATTAAGCGGAAGGCATGTGGGCCTTCACTGAATGCCAAGAAGAAGGCAATACTTGATACCAAGATTCCTGTTCCTACCTACAGCGGCAGCTCAAACCGCTTTGGTTTGCTTGCGCAAATTGAGGATATGAGTGAGCAGCCCAGTACCAGCCATCAAGCAGCTATTGCTGCTGCCAAACGTGATGCAGCCACATCTGGCATTATCAGTGCAACTTCCAAAGCGTAACCTAAACCCCTTCCAATAGTTTTGGATGGCGTTGAAAGCGCACCCCTGCTGATGGACAATATCTCAAAAATCACTGATCTGAACAAAGTCTCTGCCAAGGCATCGATGGGCGGAGTCCTGAGGCTCTACGCAGCAGACGCTAGCACCTTCCGCAGCATAGTCAGCTAGCTCGAGACTGAAAAGCTTGAGTTTCACTGTTATCAGCTCAAGGAGGACAGGCCATACCGAGTCTGCGTTAAAGGACTCCACCACAGTACGCTCCATCATCAAATCATTGATAAACTGAAAAGTCTCGGTCACAAGGTTTTAGACGTTCATACAACGAAATGGCGAAACGAGCCAGGTCCTACTGCTGCCAATCCCATAAACATGTTCTTTTTGAACATCGCTGCTGCGACGAACAACAAGGAGATCCTGGCTCTTAAGTGTTTATGCCACATGAGAGTTGTCATCGAGCCCCTTCGCAAGCGAAATACGACAACCCAATGCCATCGATGCCAGCAATTTGGTCACACGGCAAAATACTGCCGTAAGGCGCACATTTGCCTCAAATGAGCCGGCGAACATCCTGCCAAAGACTGTACGCGACCACGAAGCGAGCCATGCACTTGCTGCAACTGTGGTGAACAGCACCCAGCGAATTACTCCGGATGCTCCAAACTCCAGGCATTCCTTCAGCGCTCTAGGCCAAAAAGAGGTGTGGGAGGAAGAAGCGAAGTCAACAATCGACCTATGTCCCATGTCTCTACTGGATGTATGCCGACTGCACCTCTCTGAAGCGGAGTCTCCTACGCAGAAGTAGCTAAAGCCTGGATGGGCCCCAAGCAAGCCACAGCCCTTCCAGGAGCAACCTGAGACCAGGAAGCACAGCCGGCAAAGGAGTCGGTCTAGAGGCGGACATCAGCCCCCTTTGGACAATAACACTTTTAGCATCCTGCAGACGCTAAACGAAAGCATGAACGCTCTGCGCTCCCTTCAGGAACAGCAGATTGAACAAATGAGGATGATGTTACTACAGCAAGGGCAGATGATCCATCTGCTCACTGCTATACACGCGTCTTAGTATGGAACGCCAACGTTTCCGCGAAACTGCCCGAAGTTGAATGCTTTGTGCGGCGCTACGAGATTGATGTTTTTCTCATCAGTGAAACACATTGCAAAGATGAAGTCAAGCCCAAGCTGTATGGTTACGAGGCGTATACTGCAAACGACCCGGGTGAGGGTAACGGCAAAGGTGGATCAGCGATTATGGTCAAATCAAGCGTGGTTCATTTTCCTCTTCCTTCAGTAGCCACTGATAGGATGCAACTTGCGTCTGCAACTATAGAAACTGGGGACGGTATTATAAACTTCGGCGCGGTCTACTGCCCACCGAGCTTCGTTTGGACCACAGACAACTTCAAATCCATATTGGAGCAACAACAGCATAAATTCATTGTAGCAGGCGACTGGAATTCGTCCCACTGGGTTTGGTGAGCAGGGAGGTGTAACCAAAGAGGTCATGCCCTGCCAAATCTAATCTTCAACTCTGATGTAAACTCGCTAGCAACAGGTGGCCCCACAAGGTTCCTTTTTGGCAGTAGAGGGTCTCCAGGCTACATCGATTTTGCACTGAGAAGAGGTATCCTGGGTTTACACTCGGATATCCGGTCGTTTGCCGAGCTAAGCTCTGACCACTTACCTCTCATCACCACTTTGGACACAACAGCTACAGCCTATCCCAAAGTCGAGCGGCTTATCAGCACGCGCCGTTTTCAAGAGCACCTCGAGTCGTCACTGAACCTTGACATGGCGCTGAACTCCAAGCTGGACATTGAAGTTGCAATCGACTCTCTCACCCACAACATCCAAGTAGCAGCTAGATTGGCCACTCACACCCAGGACTGAGACCCGCAGCAGCCAGAATACCGGTCCCAGAGAGATTATGATGCCGCACCCGCTGGACAAAGCTGATTTTTACAGGGCGAAATCTATCCTACATCGTGCACTGGTGGAACACAAAGCAGCATGGTTCGACAACAGGTTAGCCAATACGGGTACCGAAGCCGACGCGAAGCACTCGCTCTGGAAGGCCACACGTGCGATCAAAAGACGTTGCCTAAGGAAAGCACCACTGGTAAACAGCAACGGGACATGGTGCCGAACTGATTTGGAGCAAGCAGATGCGTTTGCCGCGCACCTGGCCGAGCGGTTCCAACCTTTTAACCTCGCCAGTCCGCAACAGGTTGAAGAGACTCACGATCAGCTGTCCCAAGCTCTCCAAATGGACATGCCGATGCAACCGTTTGATCCTGCTGAAATAGCTGATGTTATCGCCCAGCAAAACTCTAAAAAAGCATCAGGCCATGATGCAATATGTAAAGTCACTCTAAAGGCCCTACCGAGCAGAGCGATCCGCTACGTAGCGATGCTTTTCAATGCTAATGTGAGGCTGCAGTACTTTCCTCCTCAGTGGAAGCTGGGAATCATCTCTATGATACATAAAGTTGGCAAGCCGGAGAAGGACCCTGGATCCTACCGGCCGATTAGTCTCCCATCGATCTCAAAGGTGTTTGAGAGGCTGATTGCCGCCCGGATGGTCAGGTTTATAGATGCCCAGGGAATAATGCCAGAACACCAGTTCGGATTCCGTGCTGGTCACTGCACGGTGGAGCAACTGCATCGAGTGGTCGAGCAAATTTTAACGGTCTTCGACTGCGACGAATACTGCAACGCTCTTTTTCTCGATGTCCGGGAGGCGTTTGACCGTGTGTGGCATCCTGGTCTGCTACTGAAAATCAAGAATACCCTGCCTGCGCCTTACTACTGTCTCCTGGCGTTGTACCTAAGGAATAGGAGATTTGCGGTCCGGTTCCACTCTGCGCTCTCAACCGAGTGTAATGCGGCAGCTGGAGTACCCCAGGGAAGCGTCCTAGGCCCGCTACTATACTACCTTTAT
Source organism: Drosophila vallismaia (assembly GCA_035047325.1). Lineage (NCBI taxonomy): Eukaryota > Metazoa > Arthropoda > Insecta > Diptera > Drosophilidae > Drosophila > Drosophila vallismaia. The sequence goes on along the minus strand of JAWNPU010000034.1, from coordinate 210,288 downwards.
AGCCATGACATGCCGCGCCCGGCTGACAGTCTCTACGGAACGTCAATGCTGGCCACATTTGCCGACGACGTGTGCATAACGTTTAGGTCCAGGTGCGAGAAGGAGGCCGCCAACGGTATCGAGAACTAGGCAACAAGATTTTCCGACTGGGCTAGGAGATGGAATATTGGCATAAATGGCAACAAGTCCACGAATGTTTGCTACACCCTCAAACGGAGAACGCCACCAGCAGTGCTCATTGACGACACCCCTATGGAACAGCTTGACTCAGCCAAATACCTGGGAGTCATACTCGACCACCGGCTCACTTTCTCGAAGCAAGTGAGTGAATTGAGAATACGCATACGGGCCGCGGCGTCAAAGCACTACTGGCTCATGGGCCTACGTAGCAAACTGTCGCTGAGAAATAAGTTGACAATATACAATCAAATCATAGCTCCTATTTGGAGGTATGCGTGCCAATTTTGGGGCCTGGCGTGTGACAGCCAAATCCGCAGAATCCAGAGCATCCAAAATAAAATGGCGAGGACGATCACTGGCTGCGAGTGGTATGTGAGGAACACCACCCTCCACAGTGACCTAAAGCTACTCACGGTCTTTGAGACCATAAATTTCGACTCCAGTCGCTACAACGACCGACTGGAGCGCTATCGCAACCGACTCGCTAAGGGTCTTACCAGACCTCGCCCACAAAGGTGGCTCAACAGGCGACTTCCTAGGGACCTAATCCACCGTCTGCCAACAAGACGCACAGCAAGATGATGATAAGCCTAACGATATACTCCTCATCGTCTTTCTTTTATATTTTTTAGTTTTTAAGTTTTGTAAATATTGTTAGTTTGTTAAGTTAGTTTAAATTTAGTAATAATGGTAACGCTAAGCACAGTTAGCCGGCGAGCCTCTCGGGCTCTCTCAAGGGGTTTTAAGATACCCTGTATGCCTCAATAAATAGTAATAGAAAAAGTTCGTACAATACCAAATTGCATCTATTAAGGACAGCCCACTACATTAGCAATGTTGGTTTTTTTGAGTTGTCTAATCATTGCGAATAAGTCTCTCTTTTTACCGGCCCAATACCACGTGGAGTTAGGTATGCAACTTAGGAAAGCTTGCATGCTCTCTATGCAACTATTGATATACCATATTTCCCAGATTCAATTTTAGAGCAAGTAATGTCGGTATTTTTCGCAACTTGTTTAAAATCGAATGTGAGGTGGTCATGAACTCTACGTCGATCGGATCTCCTCAGTTTGTAGCCATCAAGAATGTTAGGACATGAAGATTCTTGTTGAAAGTAAGGAGTTTTTCGAGGTAAATAGTAGAAAATGAGAACTCTTCTTCATGTCCATTTATCCGGTAGCGATATTTAAACAATAAACAACAATAACAAACAATTCAAAGCAAGGTTTGTTGCTGAACAACTAAACTTTCCTTTATAGGAACATCTTCACTTACTTCATCTAAAAGTCCTTTTTCAATATCAGCACTCTCAGCGAGGAACGATTCATCAATTTTAATGTGGTACAACTAGTACAATGCAGTCTGGATTAGGTACCTGAGCCATAATTCAATTTTTCTTTTATTAACAAATCCTGTTAAGTAAGATGATCGGTGAATCTTCGTTCTTTTAATATGAGCATGGATACAATAGTTGACATTCACATCCGTGGGTAATTGCTGTACCATTGTATTGACATCGAGCGGAACGTTGATCTTTTGTCCAAAAATTTCAAATTGTCCATACTTGTAGACAAGTATTCCTTGTGCCATTGTTGTGACTCTCGAAATCGGGAAACTTTTTTTGAATCTGTTCCTTTTGTTCACATACACAACACATTTAACAAAATGGATTATGAATGGATTTATGATTATCAGAATATTGCAATGTCACATCAATTTGGGTTCCACTTGTACTTGGTGCCTCATTTCCGGAGTTGTTTACATTTACCACCGAATTAACATTTTCGAGATTAGAACGTGCCTTCCGTCGTTCTCTACTACCCCTTCAATTTATAGTTCTGTTTTTTTCGTTTTGGTAATTTTTACTCCTCCGTTTTTTTCACGACACACCTATTGTCTTTCTGCGCCCGATTTCGGGATTCTTATTATTGAACAAATATTTCACGTTAAATTTGAAAGTACTGAAAACGAATTTTTCTCATTCACTGAAAATTATACTTCACCAATCAACTGTGTTTAGCAAATTTCTCGACATCTATAAAGATCCTACGTCTCACTTCACGAAAGCAAGCAAGACGAATCCACTCCACTCCAACCCCCATTCCATACGAAGAGAAAAATTAAGAAAGGAGTACGTCTCAATCGTCTTCAACTCAGGAAGGCAAGCGAGGCGGTCGCCTTACCCCCTCCATTTTATTACCCGAAAAGTTTAGCAAACTGGATTTCAGGGGCCCGGCGTAAGTTCTTAGCCTAAAAATGAAAAACAAAAAATTTGGAAAAGTGGTCTCCTTTTAGCTCGATATAGTTGACCCAGCTATGCTGCAATTTCTTTACGCCTTAAAAAAATACGTTTTCTCCGAGGTCTACTAAATGCGCCTCTGTGGCGGCGATTATCTCCTCATTCGACTGAAATTTCTGTCCGGCGAGTGACTATTTCAAATTTGGAAACAGAAAGAAGTCGCACGGGGCAGCAGTCTGTTCGACCAATTTGGCGTTGGCGATGGCGTTGTGTTATGATGGTGGAAAAGCCCTTTTTTCTTTGCCAAGTGGGGCGGTTTTTTCTTTAATTCTGTGTTGAATCGGCCCAATAATTCGGCGTAGTACTGCCCCGTGATCGTTTAGCCCTTGTCGTGCCTCGTGAGTCCCAGAAAACGGTGGCCATCACCTTTTCGATGATGGGACAGTCTTCGCCTTTTTCGGAGCAAGTTTCGCCGGGTGAAGTCCACTGTCTCGACTGTTCCTTGATCTCTGGTGTGTACCAGTGAATCCATGTTTCGTCGGCTGTCACGCAACGACGAAGAAACTCCTTCGGATTTCGTTTAAACAGCGTCAAACAGAGCTCTAAAGTGGTCTCACGGTTGCGCTTATTATCCGGAGTGAGCAAACGCGGTAACCATCACGTCGAAAGCTTTCATGTAAGATATGACCCACGCAATCTTTTGAAATGCCTACTGTCTCAGCTATCTCTCGCACCTTCAATCGGCGGTCTGTCAATACGAGATCATGAACTTTTGTTACGTTGGTAGCCGTTTTCGGAGCACCCGGACGTGGCTCATCAAAAACCGACGTGCGAACTCGTTAAACCAATTTTTGATGGTCGCCATTAAAGGAGAAGAGTCACCGTACATAGCATCCAAACGCTCTTTGATTTCATTGCGCGATTTCCCTTCCAGGAACAAGAATCGAATCACCGACCGATATTGCTTTTTCCATTTTATTAAAAAAAACCGCGAGAAATCCCGCTTTCACACGCGGTTGAAACAAAACTACGAGTCCGATCCTGAAATTTCGACAGTAGCCGTCTACGAGAATGTACTACACGATAATAAATTACTCTTGTGATACTGACGCCATCAGACGGTGAGGCTAACTATATTTTGGACTACCCTCGTAAAAAAATAGGTATTAAAACAAAAAGAAATATTCGACTTGACACGGAACGACGCTTAATTCTGCATAACTAGGATAGAATCCTGTGGGCTAACTCCCCACTGTTCTGCTTCGTGGCAAACTTTGGTTAACCTCTATTTATGGCTACAGCGTCCACTTATCTAACATTCTATTCAATTCTATTCTAAGCTAAACGATAATCGTAAAACGTAATCAAATCAAAATTTTTTTTCTTCGAAAACCATGGATTAAAATAAAAATAAATACTTATGTCGTACTTTTTTTCTATTTTTTGATTTTGTAAATCAAACAAAAGAAATGTATTTTAAAACCGAGAAAGGAAGCATAACTTAAATATAAGATGTAAATATAAATTTTGGTGTGCTATAAAGTCGTGCAAAAAACACTGAAATCAGTGTCCCAGCCCAGCATTCCCTGCTGGCTGTGGAAGAACGTTGTACATGATATATATGATGGTTTTACCATCTCATGTTTGGATGCCATTCCCTTCATTTTTTTGTACTGGATATGGTGTTATTCAGAAGGAAATGCGATCTTTTATGCGGCACACAAGTTGGTATTTGAAACGTTTATTTAATGCGGATGTCTCGCGCGGCTCCCACTGCATAACGTACAGCCCAGCTCCCGCCCAACCGACCGAGGGGTGCTGCCGTTTATCGTACGGATCGGATCGCGGGGATAGACTCGAGAGAATAAAGTTTAGAAAAGATTACGAAGAAAAAGGATAGTTCGTTTGTTGCTCTGAAAGGTAGGTGAGAATTGATGATTTGATAGAAGTGGACGTGCAGAGTGAAGTAATATAGTATAAGTCATTGGAGTCAGAACATAAAACCCTAAAAAACTCTTGCTGGGCATATGTAGATCTACAACAACTTAGGAATACGGGACTAAAATTTCTAGTACGTCTATTTGGAATGTTAAATGTTAGTCGTGTTAGTAGATGCTGGCTGTCTACATTACCATTAATAAGGTTATAAAGGAAAACGACCCCCAGCATCTTTCTACGATTGGTTAGCAAAGGTAAATTAAATAGAAGGAGTCTGTTAGAATAAGATGGGAGGTGAAGATTTGCATCCAGTTGAGTCCCCTAAGAACAAACATCAAGAAATTCTTTTGAACGGATTCAATGCGATCTTGATGAACCTCATACTGAGGGTTCCAGACGCAAGACCCGTACTCCATAATTGAACGTACTAAAGATACGTATAATGTTTTAATAATATAGGGGTCTTTAAATTCCTTAGATCATCTTTTAATGAAGCCAAGAACGTGCTTGGCTTTATTAACCATCGTAGAAATGTGGTCGAAAAATTTTAATTTTAGCATCTAACAGAACACCAAGATCGTTAACCTGGGTTAATCTATCTGTGGAAATCCCATAGAGAAAATATGTCGCCTGGTTAGGGCACGAACGATAGAAAGACATACGCTTACATTTTGACCCATTAAGTTTTAAGAGATTGGTGGAACATCAATTTTGAAAATTTTCCAAATCCGACTGAAGTTTATATTGAAGACAAAACAGAGAGTTCGTTATAGCCGGGGGTAGGTCGTTAATAAAAATAGTGAAAAGTAGTGGCCCAAGATGGCTTCCTTGGGGACTCCCGATGTAGCACTAACAAGGCGAGAGTGTACATCCTTAAAAAGAACACGTTGGGTTCTCCCAGCTAAGTAGCTGGAAATCCACATGAGAAGGTCTGAGGGAAATCCTAGGATACTAAGTTTACTCAAAAGGAGTGATTGGTTAACAGAGTCAAATTTTTACTAAAGTCTGTGTAGATGACATCTGTTTGAAGGCCTTTACGGAAGGCATCTATAATAAAGGAGGTCAGCTCCAAGAGGTTTGTGGTGGTGGAGCGACGCTTTATAAAACCATGCTGGCATTGAGAAATAATTGAACTGCAGAGATGTTGAAGATGTGGTGTTACCATTTTTTAAAAAGGTTTGGAATTGCTGACAATTTAGAGATTCCTCTATAGTTTGTAGCATTCGATTTTTTTCCTTTTTTGTGTAGGGGAATTATGAAGGATTCCTTCCACATTTGGGGAAAAATCGAAGTTTCCAGAGACAAAGAGAAAAGTTTTAGAAGAGGTCTGCACAATGGCTTAGCGCAGTTTTTCAGTACACAGCCAGGAACACCATCACGACCTGGCGAATAGACTAACAACGGCTTTAGATTTGGCTTGTATATAAGCCGAGATAGCAATCTGTGAGGTATCGGGGGCCAACCGTGAAATAAATGTGTTTAGAGGGAAAAATCACCTGTAAGGGCTTTGGTGTTAAGGTTGGTGAGACCGCGACATCAGTCCGTACCGGGGGTCCGGACGGTGGTTTACCCTTAGCAGTGGATTTTAAGGGGGTCGACTCTACTCGTGCCGGAGGAATCACCTGAAGTGATACCCTGGATAGTAATTCAGACGAGTTATGCTCGATTATGGAGTCAAATTCGGAAACCACATTTGTGTTTCCAACTCCTGCTCTTGGAGTGGTAAGAGTTATGAGCGGCTGCATGGTCGTCGGCTGATCAGGCTGAATAGCGATATCCGTGCAAACGAGTCCCTAATAGCGTTTTTTTTACGCTTTGGAGATTCATTTAGTAGCTTTAGGCTGCTAAATTGGGAATTCAGCGCAGAGAGTTGGCCTTTGATTTTACGGAAACCACCGATCAACCCTTTGAAACAGTTTTTAGTTTGCCGCATGAACTTTCGCATTTCTTTTTGAACTGCGTGACATCCACTGCATCAAAAGTGGAAACCAGAGTTTCTAAAGATTGCATCCGAAACTGAGGCGGTGAAACCCGCACATTTGGGACCCGGAAATCGGCTTATTGCACGATTTTATAGCGCAGATGCTATAAAATTTCATTATACAAATTTTTTTGATAAACTCTAGATATTTAAAATATATAGAAAGATATACTTACAACAAATAATTAATTTTACACAAACTAGTAGCCTTAAACCACTGTACTTGTTTAATAAGAGCGCGATAAAAGGAAGAGGTAATAGAAGAGGTAAGTAGAAATTGCAGTAAACGTAAGGAAAGGGAATAGAAATAAATAGGGCACAGTACTTTACTTGGGTATATACTAAAATAATTTAAACACACCATGGAATCGTTTTAAGTATTTGATTTAAATAATTAATTTCTTAACCAACGCCGGTTTGTTTTTTGTAAGAAAATAATAACAAAATCGAAAGTGAAGTGCCTTCTCTGATGTACAAAGTTTAGTTATTTCTTGTGTAGTATTTATTGACGGCGCGTGCTCTTGCCGTTGTACACAGGCCGGCAAGGCTTTCGGACGACGATTTCAGACATACTGCTCAGTTCGGTATGACCAGAGGACACAAGCATGTAGGGTTGCCAGATGCATTTCCATCACTTCCCCTTAGATGGCACCTTACTTATGGATCTGTCTTATGCCTAACGCTTCGATGCATGAAAAATGCTTTGGACCTGATAGACCCTTGGTCAATAAATCTGCCGGCATCTCGTTTGTCGGAATGTATTTCACATCGATGTCATTTTTCTCAACCAGTTCCCGTACAAAATGGCAACAGATGTCAATGCGCTTTGTCCGTTTATGGAATGGTTGTCGTTTTTGATTGTAGTGGGACCCAGTTGCCCCATAATCTCTTGCAGGTGGACGGCTTCCTTCGACGATTCGGACAGCGCCATTTATTCTACTTCTGTGTTTAACAACGCAACAGTTCGCTGTTTGCGGCATTCCCAGGATACCGCCGAATCAGACATTTTAAATGCATAACCTGTAAAAGATCTACGTTCGATTGGTTTCGCTTCCCAGTCGGCATCTGCACAGCCAACCAATTTTTCACCAGTTTGCGTGATCAATAATCCACTGTTTCGAGTCCCCTTTAAGTAACGCACGTATAGACGTGTAAATACTACCAGTCACATTAAGGCTCCATCCAAACTCTGGTACGGGATGTTCAATAACACAGATTTTTCTTCTTCAGTCTGCGGGCACATCCCGACTGATAGTTTCTCATTCACGTTCGTTGGTGTTCTTGCTGGTTTGCAATTTTACATACTGAATTGCTTCAAAACATCCGTCACGTATTTAAACTGGCACATCGAAAAACTCGTTTTTTTCTTTGTTTTGGGAGAACTCGATTCCCAAATAATTCGACAGCTTACCCAGGACTTTCATGTCAAACTTCCTTGACAAATCGGATTTCAAATGAGCTCCCATTTGCTCATTAATTGCAGCGACGATCAGGTCATCCTATAGTTTTTTTTTCTTATAAGGTTCTTACTTTATATTTAAAATCTATCCGAGTGGACAATCGTTAAATGGTTTGGGGGTGACATTGACTTAAGAGAGGTCCTTGGATGTATTTTTAATGAGGTTGACTTAGGTGTCTATTGGTGGGGGAGGTCAAGCGGGTGTTTCCTCTTCAGGCGTCTAAGGGATTGGCTATTATCTAGAAGGTAGCAGAGGAAATCACCTGACTCAGCGAAAGATACACAAAAAGACTGGACAACCACCCCAACCACCTGGCCATCAACCTCCTAGATAATAGCCAATCCCTAAGACGCCTAAAAAGGAAACACCCGCTTGACCTCCCCCACCATTAGACACCTAAGTCAATCTCATTAGATATACATTCCATGTACCTCCCTTAAGTCAATGTCACCCCCAAACCATTTAATGATTGTCCACTCGGACAGATTTTAAATACAAAATAAGAATGTTAAAAAAAAAAATAAATAAAAAAATTATCTAGGAGGTTGATGGCCAGGTGGTTGGGGTGCTTGTCCAGTCTTTTTGACTGAAACGGGTGATCTCCTCTGCTACCCATGGAAGCGTCTGAAGCCAAATTGGTGATGAGGGATCAGTCCGGCCTCGTCCAATACTGGCAGTACTCTATGCAAAAATACTCTTTCAAGTATTTTAGAGAGGATTGCCAGTAAACTAATCGGACGATACGATGCTAGATTGGCTTCAGGTTTTCCAGGCTTGAGGAGGACAATTACTTCAGCACGCAAGTGTGGAATTTCGGGAAGTACGGAGGCAGCTGTTGAATATGTTTGCCAGCCTTTTGGAATAGATTAGGGGCAACATTTTCAGTGCTGTTGCATCGATACGGTCAGGACCTGGTGACTTGCCATTTTTTAGGAAGGCGATCTCCTGCGCAATCTGCTCTGGTTCGACGGGCCGTGTTGGCGGGCCAGGAGCACTTGGGCTGTCTACGAACCCCATGGTGGCAGCTCTCTCTTCGCCAGTGCATCTGTCGAAAGGTGAGAATGCACTATGTAGATGGTCAGCAAAGGCTTCTGCTCTTTCGACCTCAGACCGACACCAGGAACCGTCCACCTTGCGCACGGGTGATATATTCTTCGCAGGTCTTTTTATGTGCCTCGTGACATTCCACAGATTGCGCTGCGGGTCTCCAGGTTCCAGCTTCTTAAGGAATCTATGGAAGGAGTCCTGCCGTAGGATGGTAAGCTTGTCCTTCAGTTCCTTGGTGGCACGATTAAGTGCTGTCTTGTACCTGGGGTTGCGCGAGAAAAAGCAGACTCTTCTGAGGCGCCTTTTTTTGGCCACGAGGGCCACGATTTCAGGAGACCACAAGTGCACGTCTCTTTCAGGTGTTCTCGGGGTAGTCGTAGGATGTGGATTCGCAAACTCAGCAGCATTGAACATCTCTTTGGTTAGTTTTCGATGGCCGCATCTATGTTGCTTGGTGTGGAAAAAGGGGGATCTGGGTACAGGGAGGGAAGCATCCATAACGTAAACTTGGGGGCATTTGTGTGTTTCACGGTGAGTCTTTTAGGCTGGGTTTTTCTGAGGTCGGTGATGTTTAGGAGCAAGTTTACTGCGCTGTGGTCGGAAAGCAGTTTATCATAGCTTGACCATACCATAGCTTGACGGCGAAGTCCAGCCGATCCGGCTGCTTTGAAGGGTCGGTAGGCCAGTGTGTGGGTTCTCCACCGGAATGGCAGTCCAGACTCGTTTTCTCCGGATCTACTAAATGCGCCTCTGTGGCGGCGATGATCTCCTCATTCGACTGAAATTTCTGTCCGGCGAGTGACTGTTTCAAATTTGGAAACAGAAAGAAGTCGCACGGGGCAGCAGTCTGTTCGACCAATTTGGCGTTGGCGATGGCGTTGTGTTATGATGGTGGAAAAGCCCTTTTTTCTTTGCCAAGTGGGGCGGTTTTTTCTTTAATTCTGTGTTGAATCGGCCCAATAATTCGGCGTAGTACTGCCCCGTGATCGTTTAGCCCTTGTCGTGCCTCGTGAGTCCCAGAAAACGGTGGCCATCACCTTTTCGATGATGGGACAGTCTTCGCCTTTTTCGGAGCAAGTTTCGCCGGGTGAAGTCCACTGTCTCGACTGTTCCTTGATCTCTGGTGTGTACCAGTGAATCCATGTTTCGTCGGCTGTCACGCAACGACGAAGAAACTCCTTCGGATTTCGTTTAAACAGCGTCAAACAGAGCTCTAAAGTGGTCTCACGGTTGCGCTTATTATCCGGAGTGAGCAAACGCGGTAACCATCACGTCGAAAGCTTTCATGTAAGATATGACCCACGCAATCTTTTGAAATGCCTACTGTCTCAGCTATCTCTCGCACCTTCAATCGGCGGTCTGTCAATACGAGATCATGAACTTTTGTTACGTTGGTAGCCGTTTTCGGAGCACCCGGACGTGGCTCATCAAAAACCGACGTGCGAACTCGTTAAACCAATTTTTGATGGTCGCCATTAAAGGAGAAGAGTCACCGTACATAGCATCCAAACGCTCTTTGATTTCATTGCGCGATTTCCCTTCCAGGAACAAGAATCGAATCACCGACCGATATTGCTTTTTCCATTTTATTAAAAAAAACCGCGAGAAATCCCGCTTTCACACGCGGTTGAAACAAAACTACGAGTCCGATCCTGAAATTTCGACAGTAGCCGTCTACGAGAATGTACTACACGATAATAAATTACTCTTGTGATACTGACGCCATCAGACGGTGAGGCTAACTATATTTTGGACTACCCTCGTAAAAAAATAGGTATTAAAACAAAAAGAAATATTCGACTTGACACGGAACGACGCTTAATTCTGCATAACTAGGATAGAATCCTGTGGGCTAACTCCCCACTGTTCTGCTTCGTGGCAAACTTTGGTTAACCTCTATTTATGGCTACAGCGTCCACTTATCTAACATTCTATTCAATTTTGCAATTGATTATTAGTGTGCGTAAAGCCAAGATTTTGAGTATTTATGTGTGTGTAAGATCTCTCGCAACGACGTTTGCTCTATGAAAAAAAAAACACCCACGGTTCCAAAATTACTAGATTCTAATAAGCTAAACGATAATCGTAAAACGTAATCAAATCAAAATCATTTTTTTCTTCGAAAACCATAGATTAAAATAAAAATAAATACTTATGTCGTACTTTTTTTCTATTTTTTGATTTTGTAAATCAAACAAAAGAAATGTATGTTAAAACCGAGAAAGGAAGCATAACTTAAATATAAGATGTAAATATAAATTTTGGTGTGCTATAAAGTCGTGCAAAAAACACTGAAATCAGTGTCCCAGCCCAGCATTCCCTGCTGGCTGTGGAAGAACGTTGTACATGATACATATGATGGTTTTACCATCTCATGTTTGGATGCCATTCCCTTCATTTTTTTGTACTGGATATGGTGTTATTCAGAAGGAAATGCGATCTTTTATGCGGCACACAAGTTGGTATTTGAAACGTTTATTTAATGCGGATGTCTCGCGCGGCTCCCACTGCATAACGTACAGCCCAGCTCCCGCCCAACCGACCGAGGGGTGCTGCCGTTTATCGTACGGATCGGATCGCGGGGATAGACTCGAGAGAATAAAGTTTAGAAAAGATTACGAAGAAAAAGGGTAGTAAATTAAATAGAAGGAGTCTGTTAGAATAAGATGGGAGGTGAAGATTTGCATCCAGTTGAGTCCCCTAAGAACAAACATCAAGAAATTCTTTTGAACGGATTCAATGCGATCTTGATGAACCTCATACTGAGGGTTCCAGACGCAAGACCCGTACTCCATAATTGAACGTACTAAAGATACGTATAATGTTTTAATAATATAGGGGTCTTTAAATTCCTTAGATCATCTTTTAATGAAGCCAAGAACGTGCTTGGCTTTATTAACCATCGTAGAAATGTGGTCGAAAAATTTTAATTTTAGCATCTAATAGGACACCAAGATCGTTAACCTGGGTTAATCTATCTATGGAAATCCCATAGAGAAAATATGTCGCCTGGTTAGGGCACGAACGATAGAAAGACATACGCTTACATTTTGACCCATTAAGTTTTAAGAGATTGGTGGAACATCAATTTTGAAAATTTTCCAAATCCGACTGAAGTTTATATTGAAGACAAAGCAGAGAGTTCGTTATAGCCGGGGGTAGGTCGTTAATAAAAATAGTGAAAAGTAGTGGCCCAAGATGGCTTCCTTGGGGGACTCCCGATGTAGCACTAACAAGGCGAGAGTGTACATCCTTAAAAAGAACACGTTGGGTTCTCCCAGCTAAGTAGCTGGAAATCCACATGAGAAGGTCTGAGGGAAATCCTAGGATACTAAGTTTACTCAAAAGGAGTGATTGGTTAACAGAGTCAAATTTTTACTAAAGTCTGTGTAGATGACATCTGTTTGAAGGCCTTTACGGAAGGCATCTATAATAAAGGAGGTCAGCTCCAAGAGGTTTGTGGTGGTGGAGCGACGCTTTATAAAACCATGCTGGCATTGAGAAATAATTGAACTGCAGAGATGTTGAAGATGTGGTGTTACCAATTTTTAAAAAAGGTTTGGAATTGCTGACAATTTAGAGATTCCTCTATAGTTTGTAGCATTCGATTTTTTTCCTTTTTTGTGTAGGGGAATTATGAAGGATTCCTTCCACATTTGGGGAAAAATCGAAGTTTCCAGAGACAAAGAGAAAAGTTTTAGAAGAGGTCTGCACAATGGCTTAGCGCAGTTTTTCAGTACACAGCCAGGAACACCATCACGACCTGGCGAATAGACTAACAACGGCTTTAGATTTGGCTTGTATATAAGCCGAGATAGCAATCTGTGAGGTATCGGGGGCCAACCGTGAAATAAATGTGTTTAGAGGGAAAAATCACCTGTAAGGGCTTTGGTGTTAAGGTTGGTGAGACCGCGACATCAGTCCGTACCGGGGGTCCGGACGGTGGTTTACCCTTAGCAGTGGATTTTAAGGGGGTCGACTCTACTCGTGCCGGAGGAATCACCTGAAGTGATACCCTGGATAGTAATTCAGACGAGTTATGCTCGATTATGGAGTCAAATTCGGAAACCACATTTGTGTTTCCAACTCCTGCTCTTGGAGTGGTAAGAGTTATGAGCGGCTGCATGGTCGTCGGCTGATCAGGCTGAATAGCGATATCCGTGCAAACGAGTCCCTAATAGCGTTTTTTTTACGCTTTGGAGATTCATTTAGTAGCTTTAGGCTGCTAAATTGGGAATTCAGCGCAGAGAGTTGGCCTTTGATTTTACGGAAACCACCGATCAACCCTTTGAAACAGTTTTTAGTTTGCCGCATGAACTTTCGCATTTCTTTTTGAACTGCGTGACATCCACTGCATCAAAAGTGGAAACCAGAGTTTCTAAAGATTGCATCCGAAACTGAGGCGGTGAAACCCGCACATTTGGGACCCGGAAATCGGCTTATTGCACGATTTTATAGCGCAGATGCTATAAAATTTCATTATACAAATTTTTTTGATAAACTCTAGATATTTAAAATATATAGAAAGATATACTTACAACAAATAATTAATTTTACACAAACTAGTAGCCTTAAACCACTGTACTTGTTTAATAAGAGCGCGATAAAAGGAAGAGGTAATAGAAGAGGTAAGTAGAAATTGCAGTAAACGTAAGAAAAGGGAATAGAAATAAATAGGGCACAGTACCTTACTTGGGTATATACTAAAATAATTTAAACACACCATGGAATCGTTTTAAGTATTTGATTTAAATAATTCATTTCTTAACAAACGCCGGTTTGTTTTTTGCAAGAAAATATGATGTACAAAGTTTAGTTATTTCTTGTGTAGTATTTATTGACGGCGCGTGCTCTTGCCGTTGTACACAGGCCGGCAAGGCTTTCGGACGACGATTTCAGACATACTGCTCAGTTCGGTATGACCAGAGGACACAAGCATGTAGGGTTGCCAGATGCATTTCCATCACTTCCCCTTAGATTGCACCTTACTTATGGATCTGTCTTATGCCTAACGCTTCGATGCATGAAAAATGCTTTGGACCTGATAGACCCTTGGTCAATACATCTGCCGGCATCTCGTTTGTCGGGATGTATTTCACATCGATGTCATTTTTCTCAACCAGTTCCCGTACAAAATGGCAACAGATGTCAATGCGCTTTGTCCGTTTATGGAATGGTTGTCGTTTTTGATTGTAGTGGGACCCAGTTGCCCATAATCTCTTGCAGGTGGACGGCTTCCTTCGACGATTCGGACAGCGCCATTTATTCTACTTCTGTGCTAAACAACGCAACAGTTCGCTGTTTGCGGCATTCCCAGGATACCGCCGAATCAGACATTTTAAATGCATAACCTGTAAAAGATCTACGTTCGATTGGTTTCGCTTCCCAGTCGGCATCTGCACAGCCAACCAATTTTTCACCAGTTTGCGTGATCAATAATCCACTGTTTCGAGTCCCCTTTAAGTAACGCACGTATAGACGTGTAAATACTACCAGTCACATTAAGGCTCCATCCAAACTCTGGTACGGGATGTTCAATAACACAGATTTCTCTTCTTCAGTCTGCGGGCACATCCCGACTGATAGTTTCTCATTCACGTTCATTGGTGTTCTTGCTGGTTTGCAATTTTACATACTGAATTGCTTCAAAACATCCGTCACGTATTTCAACTGGCACATCGAAAAACTCGTTTTTTCTTTGTTTTGGGAGAACTCGATTCCCAAATAATTCGACAGCTTACCCAGGACTTTCATGTCAAACTTCCTTGACAAATCGGATTTCAAATGAGCTCCCATTTGCTCATTAATTGCAGCGACGATCAGGTCATCCTATAGTTTTTTTTCTTATAAGGTTCTTACTTTATATTTAAAATCTATCCGAGTGGACAATCGTTAAATGGTTTGGGGGTGACATTGACTTAAGAGAGGTCCTTGGATGTATTTTTAATGAGGTTGACTTAGGTGTCTATTGGTGGGGGAGGTCAAGCGGGTGTTTCCTCTTCAGGCGTCTAAGGGATTGGCTATTATCTAGAAAGTAGCAGAGGAAATCACCCGACTCAGCGAAAGATACACAAAAAGACTGGACAACCACCCCAACCACCTGGCCATCAACCTCCTAGATAATAGCCAATCCCTAAGATGCCTGAAAAAGAAGCACCCACTTGACCTCCCCCACCATTAGACACCTAAGTCAACCTCATTTGATATACATTCCATGTACCTCCCTTAAGTCAATGTCACCCCCAAACCATTTAATGATTGTCCACTCGGACAGATTTTAAATACGAAATAAGAATGTTAAAAAAAAAAAAAATATAAAACAATTATCTAGGAGGTTGATGGCCAGGTGGTTGGGGTGCTTGTCCAGTCTTTTTGACTGAAACGGGTGATCTCCTCTGCTACCCATGGAATTCCAAGCTCTTTATGGATTATTGAGTTTTCGTGATACGGATGGGCATTAGAAACTGTTCTCAAGCATTTATTCTGAAACCGCTGGATTCTGGTGGGATTAGAACAGCTTGCTGTGCCCCACAACTGTATCCCATAGGTCCAGATTGGTTTCAGCACTACATTGTATGTGAGTAGTTCGAGTTTTTTCCTGAGCTTGGACTTTCTCCCCAGGAGCCAGTGCAGTTGCTTAAGTCGTAGGTTGGCCTGGTTGCGCTTGTTGATCAGGTGAGGGTGCCATGTGAGCCTGCGGTCCAGGGTCAGCCCTAGATATTTGGGAGTGTTATTCATAGGGATGATTTCCCCGTTGAGTGTGACGGGGGGCAATCCCCACACACTCTTGCGTAGTGCGAAGGTTGTGTGGGAGGATTTCTTCGCGTTGCCCACGATGTTCCATCGTTTCAGCCATGGATCGACAGCATCCAGTTATCTCTGTATGATGGCTGATGCTTCTGGGGATCTGTGGCGGAGGCTAGGAAGGCGGTGTCATCTGCATATGTGGCTACTGTGAGGTTCCGAGAGGGGGTGATGGGAAGGTCCGCTGTGTAGAGTGTGTATAAGATGGGTCCAAGAACACTGCCTTGAGGTACTCCTGCTCTTATAGGCCTAGGCGTGCTGATCGATGATCCGCATCTCACTCGGAATTCTCTTTCCTCTGTGTACGACTTGAGGAAGGCGAAGTGGGAACTTGGAAGGTGGGATTTAATTTTTAAAAGGAGTCCAGGGTGCCAGACTCTGTCAAACGCCTGTTTGACATCCAGCATAACGGCGCAGCAGTACTTCTTCTTTTTGAAGCCCTCAAGTATGCTCTCAACAAGCCGGTGGCATTGCTCAGGTGTTCCATGGAAGCGTCTGAAGCCAAATTGGTGATGAGGGATCAGTCCGGCCTCGTCCAATACTGGCAGTACTCTATGCAAAAATACTCTTTCAAGTATTTTAGAGAGGATTGCCAGTAAACTAATCGGACGATACGATGCTAGATTGGCTTCAGGTTTTCCAGGCTTGAGGAGGACAATTACTTCAGCACGCAAGTGTGGAATTTCGGGAAGTACGGAGGCAGCTGTTGAATATGTTTGCCAGCCTTTTGGAATAGATTAGGGGCAACATTTTCAGTGCTGTTGCATCGATACGGTCAGGACCTGGTGACTTGCCATTTTTTAGGAAGGCGATCTCCTGCGCAATCTGCTCTGGTTCGACGGGCCGTGTTGGCGGGCCAGGAGCACTTGGGCTGTCTACGAACCTCATGGTGGCAGCTCTCTCTTCGCCAGTGCATCTGTCGAAAGGTGAGAATGCACTATGTAGATGGTCAGTAAAGGCTTCTGCTCTTTCGACCTCAGACCGACACCAGGAACCGTCCACCTTGCGCACGGGTGATATATTCTTCGCAGGTCTTTTTATGTGCCTCGTGACATTCCACAGATTGCGCTGCGGGTCTCCAGGTTCCAGCTTCTTAAGGAATCTATGGAAGGAGTCCTGCCGTAGGATGGTAAGCTTGTCCTTCAGTTCCTTGGTGGCACGATTAAGTGCTGTCTTGTCCCTGGGGTTGCGCGAGGAAAAGCAGACTCTTCTGAGGCGCCTTTTTTTGGCCACGAGGGCCACGATTTCAGGAGACCACAAGTGCACTTCTCTTTCAGGTGTTCTCGGGGTAGTCGTAGGAGGTGGATTCGCATACTTAGCAGCATTGTACATGTCTTTGGTTAGTTTTTCGATGGCCGCATCTATGTTGCTTGGTGTGGAAAGAGGGGGATCTGGGTACAGGGAGGGAAGCATCCATAACGTAAACTTGGGGGCATTTGTGTGTTTCACGGTGAGTCTTTTAGGCGGGGTTTTTTTGAGGACGGTGATGTTTAGGAGCAAGTTTACTGCGCTGTGGTCGGAAAGCAGTTTATCATAGCTTGACCATACCATAGCTTGACGGCGAAGTCCAGCCGATCCGGCTGCTTTGAAGGGTCGGTAGGCCAGTGTGTGGGTTCTCCAGTGGAATGGCAGTCCAGACTCTTCCGCTGCAGGTACTTGTAGAGCTTTATGCCTTTGAGGTTGTTTGTGCGGGACCCCCACCAGGAGTGTTTGGCGTTAAAGTCTCCGGCTGCTATAAAGCGAGGTCCAAGGGACTCGCAGAAGTCCTGAAGGTGGGTCTCGGTTACCGAGTGTCTGGGTGGGAAGTAAACCGAACCAAGGGTGATATCTCCCTGTGGGCTAGAAATCCTGGTCACGGTGCACTGAGCCCATTCTTCCTGAAACGCGGGAAGTTCCGTGTACTGAATACCACTCCTGATGAGCATAGTTGCTCCTCCGCGTGCTCTGCTAGATGGATGGTTGGCGAGTATCTGTTCGTACCCGCTGATGTTGAAGTGGGATCTGGGACAAAAGTGGGATTCCGAAACTAGAAGATCATCGATATTGTCTGTTTTGATGAGGTGCTCTACTTCGGCTTTGCTCCTCTGCAGGCCGTTTGTATTCCAAAAAACTATGCTGAGACTTCTTTGCATTATTTCCTGTTGAGGAGGGGAACTATTAACTTCAGCATCGGCGAGACAAACTTCTCCATTCTCTTAATCGTTCCTTCCAAGCGCGCAAGCATCGTTTCAAGTTTGTTGGGTTGTGGGGCTTCGGGAGTGGTTTGAGGGGTTTGTTGGGGATTCGTTGGCTGTATAACTTGGTTTCTTTGAAGTACGTCCCTGTGACTCATACCATTGATGATGGTTGGTATCTGGATGGGAGGTGGCTTGTGGCTACTCACAACGGGTCTGGCTTTACGAGATAGCTGCGCCTTTGCCTTTTTGTAGGCAGGGCATCCTCTGAACGACGCAAGGTCATCAGCTTGCCAATGTAAACAGCATGCTTTTTCGTCATCTTTTTTGGTGCATGACCTGTAGTCGTGAAACCACCCTATTTCACGCAGCGATGTTTCAGGAAGCAGTAGCGCTGGGTGTGTCCGAAGCCTTGGCATCTGAAACATTGTGGAACGTCGTTGAACTTCACTTGTTTGAATATTTGTGGAGTTCTTCTTTGAATTCAGTCTGGTCCGTTGAGTGGTGAAGTCCCTTGATGACCGCCCTGTACGCTCTCTCGTCCTTTGGTTGGAAGGTGCAGTGCCTTTTTGGTTCCGACTAGAGACGTTATCGACTTGACATGCGTGGTAATGTCGGACACGTCTGGGATATAGTTCGTCATGTTCGTCTTCATCTTTTTTGCTTGAGAGGAGGGCAAAGGAGTTAAAGAGTTGTTTGTCAGCTTGCTATGCAGAGCTGCGCTGGTGCTAGGCGTGATGTCAGAGTCCTCTCCTTGCCTTTTACGCTTGGGCTTACGCTTAATCTCCCCGGGCTCCGAGTAAGATGAACTCGAGCTTGAGTCGCTGCTCGAGCTGCACTTCCTTACTTTGAGAGCCTTCCTGCAGGGCGTTGTTTTTCCAAGCTTGGTGGCCCGCGCGGTGGCTTGTCAATCAATGCTCTAGGTTGTTGACGATTGAGCGGAGGGAGGGGGAACTAGGCACCGTTGGCCGGTATGCCAACCGCACTTTGATTCTGCTGAGTTGTACACTGCTTCTACAGAGAGAGAATTGGGTAGGCAGCAGATGAAAATCACTCTGCAATGTGCGTTAGAGTTTGTAGCAGACCGTTAGGTTCGCAGGTTGAACCAATCAGACGCTATGTGACAGTTTCAGAATAGTCGGAGTGAAAGCACGATAAGAATCTTGCTGTCGATCAGCAGGTAACTTTGAGTGTTAGATCGCAACTGTTCCACATATAGTGACCCAATGATTATCCTGTCTCCCTTTTTCTTTCAACTTGCTGTTCAGCTTCTTATACTATTGGCGACCACTCTGCTTTAATCCGTATAACACCTTTTGCAGCTTGCATACATATCCTTGACCATACTTTTGCTTCTCCTTTTGTCGCAATATTTGGCCAAAATCTGCTATAATTAAAGTTCCTGCTGCTGAGTTAAAGCTTGATGTATACCAATTTACTTCAACAGCGCATACTTGAATGGAGACATAGAGGAGGAACTCTACATAAGCGTCCCAGCAGATTTTGGCCAAATATTGCGACCAAAGGAAATGCAAAAGTATGCAACTGATTCGGGCTAAAGGGGAATATGTTGCGTTGTAGTCAATCCCCTCTCTCTGCGTGAATCCTCTGGCTACCAGCCACGCTTTGCGACAATCCACTTCACCATTCGACTTTTACTTGGTGCGTAGCATCCACTTTGTATTGATGACTATCATTTCAGGCTGGCGTCTTAGAACTTGCCATATGCCGCTCGTCTGGTGAGCCCTGTACTCGCTCAACTTGGCGTCCTTCCACTCAGGCCCATGTGTTCCTTCGAGAGCATCGTACGCATTCAGCTCGTCGCTGTTTCTTACTAAACATATGGATACGAAGAACTCATCTTCCGATTCAGATTAATTTGGAGCTGATTGTACTTTAGTTTTGGTCTACCAAGTTTACCTATACACTGTTTCCTTGGCCTGCCAGATCCACGCTTCATTTGCATCTCTGGATGGACTTCCTCTGATGACCCTTCACTCTCGGTATCAGTTTCTTCTTGACTCGTAGGCATGCTCTCTACGTTCATTTCATCCATTTCCGTAAATTCTTCAAAGGTGTTGTCTTTACCAAATAGTTTTGTAAAGACCACGTCACGACTCTTCAGCACAGTTCTTGCTCCCGGGTCATACAGCCTGTATGCCTTTGCATAATTGCAGTATCCTATGAATATGCATTTCCTCGATCTTGAAGTGAACTTGCCTTTTGGTCGTTTGTTGAGCGAATACACAATTTTCCCAAACGTACGCAGATGTTTCACTACTTGGATTCACTACTGGGAGTCTATTTTATAGTTTAAACGGTGTTTCGCCATACAGGGTACTCGACAGTGTTAATTGCTTCAGCCCAATTGCTGGGAGGTAGTGCTGCCTGTATCATTATACAGCGCACCATTTCCTACTATTCTTACGCTCAACTACTCCGTTTTGCTGTGGGGTGTACTCAACTGTGAACTGGTGCTGAATACCTGCACACGCTAGGTGCTTCTTAACGAGTTCTTAACGAGTTCGTATATTCCGTACCATTGTCTGATCGCAATGTCTTTGGCTTCTTTCCAGTCTTCCGATCGGCAAAGTTTTGAAACTCCTTGAATTTTTCTATAACTATATAACCGATTTTGCCTTAATCGTATATAGCTCGCACCACCTCGAATGGTCGTCTATAAACGTTACGAAATAACAGCTGACACTGACGTTTACTTTTACTCCCTGGACCATATCTCGATGTATGACAGCTTTGAGATCCTTTCGTTGAGATGGCCAAAACGCTCATGCCACTCTTTGAGGTCGTTTTGCCTATGACTTAATACTTGGCAGCTCTTACTTATTTATTCCGTATAGTAGAGATCTAACTTACGTTTGGCTTTAAACACTACTTGGCCACTAGATGCTCTTACTATTTCTGCACCGTCTCTCATAAACAACACATTATATCCGTGGTCACATATCTTGAAGACAGACAATTTATTTTCCCTTATATAGATGTAGGGACGTACAGCGTGTTCACTTACGAAAAACCTCTTCATTGGATTAAACGGTACTAATCCACAACCATATATTTCTGTAGAGTTACTATTTGCGAGATTCAGTTCTGAACACTCTGCTGTACTGACCTTTTGAAATAGGTCTTTCTGTGAGTATATTCGCTCCAGAATCCAAACACCAGCCACCACTCTGCCTTCATGTTGAGCTTGTGACTACTTCCTTCGCCTTTACACCCCGCTGCTTTGTGACCAATTTTTCCGCACTCATAGAATCTGAAGTTAAACTCCTGGTCAGTTTTTCCCGAGTGTTCTTTATTGTTCTTGTCATTTTTTATAAGCAGCGCTATCATTTGTATTTTCCAAGTATAAAAATTCCCATTACCCAAAGGCTCGACTCGAACATTGTTAACACTCATTTTTTACTAATGTTTCTATTTCAAAACTCGACACGTTTGAATTTTCTACGGCACGTTGGCTACACAAGCAAAACTGTTTTGGGCTACACAAGCACTGAACTGTTTCTGCGCTGCACAATAACCTGTTGGTATTTTAACGGTTTTTTTAATGCGGATGTACAAAGTTTAGTTATTGTTTGTATTGTATTTATTGAAATCGCGTGCTCTTGCCGCTGAACACAGACCAGCCAGGCTTTCGGGTGACGAATTCAGATATACTGCGCAGTTCAGTGTGACCAGAGGACACAAGCATGTATGATTGCCAGATGTTTTTCCAATACAAATAAATGGTTTAAAGGGTTTAAAGAGTTGCACAGTGAATTTCGGAAAATCGACGATCACAGCTGAGCATTTAATTCCCCATTCCACAGCCTTCAGCTGCTAGGGGATGCCGTATATTAAACCTCTTTTCACACTGTTTAGCTAAAAACCATGCAACAGCTTATATCTCCCCAAGACCATGAATTGAAAATGAAATTTCGGCTTTCGAATGTAACATAAGAATATATCAAAATTTGTCCTCCATGGACATCTTCCTCTCTTCAAGTGATACCTCGGCCCCAATTAGAATTGACCCGCCCAAAATTCTACCGATACGGACTGATGTCGGTTGGTCTGACCAACCTAGCCGCTGTCAGCTAGTCTCTGAAACATCTAAAATTGATATTTCGGCCTGCATCCAAGCCAAATCGAAAGCCGTTGTAAGAGTGGATGATATTAGAAAGTTTAAATATTCTAACTCAAAGCTCACTTAACCTTTTAGATACGTTTACCTTAGCCGATGTTAGACACATTCGTACAAGAACATTAGACGAGTACAGTAAAGAAAATAATTACCAAGGCTGTGGGAGTTAAACTCCCAAAAGCTGAAATCACTGACCAGTCAGCCCCTTCATCAAAAAAGATTTCTTTATTCCCTAAGCTTTACTCTGATAGTTCTTTATATGCATTCCATATTACTCTCTGGTATAGCCAGAGATATTTAGCTCCTATGTCTTTCAATATAGGTACTCCAATTTTAGTCGGGACTGATCTTTTGCGAAGAGTAGAAGGTGTCTTCATCTCGGTGAATTCCGATTTCACTTTTGATGAGGTGAAGTTACAAAATTCTGGTCAATTCGAATTCCTATGTGTTAAAATCTCTTTTTCCTCTCAAAAAATTTGTATTGCCTGTTCTTATATACTACTTTCATCCGAACAGCCTACGTACTGGCATCACTTTTCTGCTATGTAGTCGGTTTGTAATCCTTTGTCCGATAGCGACCTGCTAGTGAGTCTGGGTGACGTCAATCTACCCGAACTCACTTAGTCAAATATTGAGTATTTAACATCTTTATACCTTTCAATGATTACTCAGCGGGTATGTTAGACATATCCCGAGACATATCAAATAAACCACTATAGAAAGTATATAGATCGACTCCTAGACCCGTGTTCTACATCTTATCGTGGTGGAATCACCTATTCCAGAGCTATGTCACTTTCAACCCCAGGGGATCATACCATAAATGCTTGCGTTTTCCATCGAAACCCTTATTGTATCGGCCCTAGGGCCTCCATGGCTGACTTTCGGAGACCACAAAACATAATTTTTACATTCATTGGTCCGATCTACGGGAGTGGATTGATGTAAATACCGCTGTAAAAATATTTAACGAAATTTAAAACATATTCATTGACTCATGTGTGCCAAAGAAATATCCATCCGCTTCAAAAGATCCAGTTGGTTTACAAGGCGTCTAATGAACTTCAACAATATTAAATATAGACTTTTGAGGAAACATAAAAAAAATGGCTCCATTACAAATTTTTAAAGACATTCGTGTATAATGCTAGATATATAAATTCAAAAAATCATTTTACAGTTTTCCCGAAGCAGTTTCTAATTTTGTACACACTAAGCGTAAACGTGTATGTAAAGTGGCATCACACTGATTTCTTGCCATCCCCGTTAAAGTATTGTACAAGTTGTTGAAAACTCAACGAGAAGGATAGCAACGCTGAGAAGACGAAAAGTCAGTTGATCGTGGACAGTAGTGAAGGAAAGTTGTAAAAGCAGGGCGAATAAAGCAGAGTCGATCGGGAAAAGCAAATAAAGCAGCGTCGGCAGTAGAGCGTTTATCATTTTAAGTTTAAAATTAGTTACTAGTATAAGCATTTGGATTGGACCAATAATAAATATATTATATTAATCAACATCCTACATTTTAGGGCTCAACCTCTCTGAGTGCGAAATACTAGTAAAAACAGCAGAAAGTTGACAGTCGTTGGTGACGTTAAGTATAATTCCAAATCAAAGTCGTACAGTTAAACAGTTGTGAAGTTACATTAAGATTACCGAAAACTTAAGGTATAAGGGTCGTGTAAAAGTCGCAAAAAGACACAAAGGTAGTGAAAGTCGTATAACCGTAGGTCGGCGTCCTAGAAGTTTTTTTTTTCTATTAAAATTGTATTTATTTACATTGCAGTCTACTGTTACTATTTATAGTAACTTATACTGCAGAGATTCATAATTTTTACCGAGTATTTACATATTTACATACTTAAACCTAATTAGGGAGTCTAGAGGCATGATTTAATTTAATTAAATAATTTATATATCTTCTTGGCAGATCTGTTGGGTGAATGTGCTGGAGCCTCCTTCTCGCCCTCAGTCCCATTACTTGTCTCTTCTTCAAGAGTTTTCGAGGTAACTGGTAAGGGTGGTTTCCCAATTTATTTATGTACGTGATTGCTTGCTTGTTTATGACATCGCCAATCCTTGGTACCTTCAGCTCCGTTTCAATGTCTTTGTTGCGGATGTACCAAGCCGCTCCAGATAGTTTGTTTCCAGGCCTAAGGAGCCAAAACATGCTGTTCGCCTTTGTTTTGAGCCGCCGAGTTACATCCGTTACATGGCGTTGAAATGTAAGTCGCTTATCCAGAGTAACACCGAGGTATTTGTGGTCGTTCGATTGTGTGAGGAGCTCTTCATGCAGAAACACACCTGGTGATGTGTCTTTTCTCAGGGTGTACGTCACGGAGACACACTTTTCCGGATTGACTGCGATGTTCCAGCGTAGGGCCCAGTTTTAAAATTTGTTTAGATAAAGCTGAAGCGTATCAGTGGCTGTATAGACGCAAGTATCTCTGGCCAGGACTGCAGTGTCATCAGCAAAGGTGGCAACTAGCAGGTCATTGGGATCTGTAAGCGAAATTTTGTCAGCTG
Organism: Drosophila vallismaia; assembly: GCA_035047325.1. Taxonomy (NCBI): domain Eukaryota; kingdom Metazoa; phylum Arthropoda; class Insecta; order Diptera; family Drosophilidae; genus Drosophila; species Drosophila vallismaia. The sequence continues at coordinate 185,801 of JAWNPU010000034.1, read as the reverse complement.
AGGGCATGTCGTGCGTATACAGGCTATATAGTGTTGGACCTAACACACTTCCCTGGGGTACACCTGCTCTGACTCTTTTTGTTTGGGAGGACAGTCCGTCCTGTACTACTTTAAAAGATCGCTCGTATAGGAAGCTTTTTATTATCAAAAAGAGTTGAGGATTTAGTAGGCTTTTAAGCTTGTACAGAAGTCCTTAATGCGAAGGCCTGCTGGATGTCCAGAAAAGCTCCAACGACATGGAAACCTTCCAGCACAAACTTCACTACGCGGTGTAGCTGTTCAGGTGTGCCATGTCTGAGTCTAAAACCAAACTTAAACTTCGGAATAGCTTTTTGGACCTTTCGGGATTCGAGCAATCTTCTCAGGATGCACCTCTCAAGTAATTTGCCAAATGCTGGAAGTAGGCTTATTGGGCGATAGGAGTCTAATTCCTCTGCTGGCTTCCCATTTTTATGGAGCATAATGATATTCGCCTTCTTCCAGGCGCTTGGAAAGTATCCCAGTCGAAGAGCAGAATTGAAAATAAGAACAAGGGATAACAAAGCTCTGTGGGGCATCAGCTTAATGGAGCGGTTGTCAATGTGATCCTCACCAGGAGCCTTGTTGTTGCGAAGGGATTTGATATCATCTTCCAATTCCGTGAGTTGAATAGGCTTAACAGGTAGAGCCATCTACAATGGGGCTTCTAGGGATTCAGCAACCAGTTGTATGCGATGCTGTCTCGAACGGCTGGAATCTTTCCTCCAGGTTTCTGGCAAACGCTTCAGCTCTGTCCTGAGGTGATTGGGCCCAATTGCCATCTAGGTTACAAACTGGAAACTGTGGAGCAACTTGTCTCTTAAATCTCTTCGTGAGCTTCCAGAGCGCGATTTTTGAGTTTTCATCGGCAGTAGCTTTCCCGAGGAACGCGTCAGTTGCTTCTCTTTTCAGGTTGGCCAGTACTTTTCTCACCCTTCATCCTTCGGTACAATCTGTCAATTATTAGGTCAGTGGTCCTGATGAACTCAAGCCGAAGACGTTTCTTGAGAGTTAAGAGTCCTACTGCTTCCGGATAGAGAGCGACGCTGCTATGCAAGTTGCGTAGGTGAACTGATCTTCTTCTTCTTCTTGATCTTCTTCATAAAAGTTTCAACCGCTTTCTCGATATCGTCTGCTGTATTTATCTCTGTATTGAGGTTAAAGGCATAGTTAAGTTCGTACTAAAACAGCCTTATATTCGTACCAGGTGGAACGAGCATCCTAATAGGGGCGGTGCTATGAGGTGACGTTGTTAGTGAAGCGATCAGCGGCAAGTGATCGGAAGATAGGTCATACTCTTCGCGTACTGATAGTAGACTGTTAGCTATAGCTTTGTACAAGAGGAAGTCGATACATGAAGGTACATTCCTCCTGTTATACGGGTAGTGAGTGGGTCTGCCTGTAGCCAGAACTTGAGTTGAGCTGCCGGAAATAACATCGTGAAGTGCTGAGCCTCGAGCATTCGCTCCTATACTTCCCCAGAGGCGATGCTTAGCGTTGAAATCACCTCCAATGATAAACTTTTGACCATGTTGACCAAGGAGATTATCAAACTCAGAGGAATTCCAAAGCAGGCCTGGAGGAAGGTACACAGCTGACACCGTAATTTCGCCCAAATTAGTGGAAATTTTTACCGTCGCCATTTGAAGGTGATTCGTTGTGATCGAATGCAGGTAATAATTAGGATACAAGCTCCTCCTCTGGGGCGACCTCCTGGGTGATCTGCTCGATAGCAGCTGTAACCAATCATATTGAGGTAGGATCCGTCGTGTAGGAGTGTCTCTGAAATAAGCATAACATCAATTTCGTTCTTGCTGAGAAACACTTTAAGCTCATTAGCATTTGGGATAATGCTACGAGCGTTCCAGGCTCCGAGGCGCAGTTCACAAGCCATTACTTGCGCTGCGTCAACGACTTAGAACCTCTGAGTTCTTTGATCTCCTCAAATAATTCAGCGATGGTTTTTTGTAGACCAGCAATGGTCTGCTGCATTGAGATAATGATTTGTGCGAGGGAGCCATCAATTACCGTTTGGTAATGTTCGCCTGCGTTTGTTACAGGAGCAAACGCAGCATTCGGAAAAGTCTGGAACCTTGTATTTGAAAAAGCATTTCCCTGTTGGAAGTATTTTCCATCAGGTCGTGTGCTCAGTTGTCCAGTTCTAGTCGCATCTGCATACGATAGACCCTGCCCCACGATTGAGGATGGAATAGCCTGTTGCTTGATGTTGCACATGGGCTGTGGATGTTCTACGCGGGTCATGGGAGTAATGTTGATTCCAGTTTTTCGGCTTTTGAGTCTCTGGACGTAAATTCTGCAGCCCTTGTAAGTTGCCTCATGTTTGCCTTGGCAATTAACGCACCCCAGGTCGTCATAGGTCCTTGACTGGCATTGACTGGAACCAGCCAATGAGGCAAACTGCATGTTACCACATCTGGGCTCCTTAGTGCAACAGTTTTTGGTGTGATCAAAGCCAAAACATCGGTAACATTGACGCATATCAACATTTTTTCTCGGCAGTTCCACTCTGACTCTTTGACGGCCAACTTTATTTATTTTTAGAGCTTCTCTGTTATTAATAGCCTTTTTGATGTCTATAAACCAGACGTTCTGGCCAGAAGCCTTGCCTGGATCCGGTTCAGGTGAGTCAACATTCTGTGACTTCACCTTTGGATTATAGGTATTAACCACAGCGTGACCTTGGGAGGTAAACGCATTTAAAATTTTCTCGATTGGGGTAGAAGCAGCCAAGTTGCACACCACAACCCTGTAGGCTCTGTCTTCCGGGAGGCAGAAGTGAGTGTATTGGAGATGAACTTCTGATAATTTTTTAGTGATTTGAGTTAGACGATAACACCGAGTCGAGAAGTCTTTCTAAGGCAGGTACGTTGCTGACAGCATGTACTGTTATGTGGCTGGTTTAGGTGACTTTTTTGTCACTGGAATTTTTGCTTGTCCAGTTTCTTCTTCTGCAACGGTTTCGACCTGGAGAATGCTAATTTCGTCTTCTTGACAGTCATCTAGGTTTGCAAGAGCAGCAAATTTATTTAAAGCGAGATGGTTTCTATGTTCGATTACATGGGATCTTTTTTTCAAACTTTTCGGTGAGGTTGGTAGGTCGAAGTTGCAGCTCGTACGCCAGCACAAAAAAAACAGAGAGAGGAGAACACAATAGATGTTCCTGATGAGAGTGCTGGGGAAAAGGAAGCAATCATGGCGAAAAATATTACAGAAGTGAAGCAGATAAACGAAAAGAAAAATAAGAGTCCGACTGCTTCCGGAGAGAGAGCGACGCTGCTATGCAAGTTGCGTAGGTGAACTACGCCGCCAGGAGCTGCAATTTGAGCTGCATCTTTGATCTTCTTCATAAAAGTTTCAACCGCTTTCTCGATATCGTCTGCTGTATTTATCTCTGTATTGAGGTTAAAGGCATAGTTAAGTTCGTACTAAAACAGCCTTATATTCGTACCAGGTGGAACGAGCATCCTAATAGGGGCGGTGCTATGAGGTGACGTTGTTAGTGAAGCGGTCAGCGGCAAGTGATCGGAAGATAGGTCATACTCTTCGCGTACTGATAGTAGACTTTTAGCTATAGCTTTGCACAAGAGGAAGTCGATACATGAAGGTACATTCCTCCTGTTATACGGGTAGTGAGTGGGTCTGCCTGTAGCCAGAACTTGAGTTGAGCTGCCGGAAATAACATCGTGAAGTGCTGAGCCTCGAGCATTCGCTCCTATACTTCCCCAGAGGCGATGCTTAGCGTTGAAATCACCTCCAATGATAAACTTTTGACCATGTTGACCAAGGAGATTATCAAACTCAGAGGAATTCCAAAGCAGGCCTGGAGGAAGGTACACAGCTGACACCGTAATTTCGCCCAAATTAGTGGAAATTTTTACCGTCGCCATTTGAAGGTGATTCGTTGTGATCGAATGCAGGTAATAATTAGGATACAAGCTCCTCCTCTGGGGCGACCTCCTGGGTGATCTGCTCGATAGCAGCTGTAACCAATCATATTGAGGTAGGATCCGTCGTGTAGGAGTGTCTCTGAAATAAGCATAACATCAATTTCGTTCTTGCTGAGAAACACTTTAAGCTCATTAGCATTTGATAAACGAAAAGAAAATCGAGCGAAAATATCGAAAGATGGTTTCGAAAAAATTATCGGTGAAAAAAAATTATCGGAGTATCGGTGACATACTTGTAGAAGAGACAGCAGTTTTGCGCTATATAGTAGATGGGTTGCAGATACAAGATCATTTTAATGTTAGCATATATCGATGTGCGACGTTTTATATGAGCTCGTACAAGAGCGGTGCAAGAATCGCTATGAGCATAGTGGCATTGTAAACCAAAAAGTCTCCGAGTACACAGAAAATTTATGGAAAAAAAACAGAGTATTGTGGATCGACTGTGTTTAACTGTGGATCGGCCGAACATAAGAGGAAAAAATGCACAGCTGAAACTAAATGCTTAAAATGTAACGACAACGGTCATATTTCGCGCGACTGCCCACAAAAAGTTCCGAATGTTAACATAATTGCCGAGCAAAGTCGTAGGAAAACAATAACCAGAAATGGAGGCGGAGTTGAATGCCTAGGGGACACAGGAGCAGATATGTCACTGGTTAATGAGACTGAGCTAAGGAATTAAAAAGGACTCAGAAGCGTATATGTATTGAAAGGACTAGGTAATACCAACACAAAGAGAATGGGATCTTTTATCGCGTTTTACCAAGTAAAAGCCAACATAAATTTTTGGTTGTAGAAAGTAGCAAGTTGAACTGCGAAGTAATATTGGTATTTGATTTTATAAAAATATTGCATTTTACAGCTGATGAAAATGGCTTTAAATTTTATGACACTGAGCAAAAATATACATAAAAAAAGAAGATCAGCTGGTCTATAACGTGGTAACCAGATGGAGTTGTGATACCATTTCCAAGGCGCGCCGCAGTTCCGAAAGCTCCAGCAGCAGCGATCAAAGTGACGATGATGACAACTCCAGCGCAGATGATGGTATAAAAAAAAACGAAAGAACAGCAACTACAAAAGAAAAAGGAAAAAGACTAGCGACGTTCAGACAAGAAATTCAATCGGAGCACCTGCACCATCGGAGACGAGGAGTCTACGCGCGGACGCAGTAGCCGCCGCAACCCCGGCCATAAAAAATCACGGCGGGATGATGGCGAAGAAGGTTGCATTGGGGCAGAAGAGAACAGCGCTTCAGAGGATGAGACCCTGTCCAAGAAGAAGCGTAAAAAGACAAAGAGTCAATCACGAAGACATAGAAAAGCAGCAGCGGGACTGCGCCCTGAAATCCATGAAGAAGCTGGACTGAACGATAAATTATGCGATTTATGATTGATTTCATAACCACACATCCACACTGACATTAAAAAAACAGAAAAACTAAACCATTAAGACTCCTCGCCCGACAGACACACCACCATGGCCGCTTTGATGTGAGAAAAGCTGATAAGGATGCCGAAGGTCCGAGCGTTACAGCAACTAGCTGCGACAACATGAAGCTATGGAAATTTGTAATAGAGAGCGAAAAAAGTGGAGAATCCATAAAGGTCAAGACGATGAAGTTAGAGTAGCCACACCAAGGTGAAAGGAAAATGTAGTAAAAAGATCTTTTAATCAAAATGTTCCGTAGCAGTTGTTAATGAACTAAGTAAGTCAAACACAAGTCAGAATAGATCCACATATCCCCAAGTTATTAAAAGTGCATCGCTATTGTCAAAATTGAGTAGAAACAAGAAGTTATGGGATAGTCAAGATTAGTAAGGCAGAAGGCAGGAGAAATGATCCTTAAAGCCTTCAATTACTAATCGTACGGCAGACATTGATCAAATGGCAAAGAAATTATATATTTAAAAATACAAAACTTAGAGCTGCATAATCTAAGTTTTCATCAGGTGTCAGGTCATAGCTCACTGATTTAAGGGATGATAATTATAATCATTAAATTTATAAATTATGTTCTTATAAATAAATATAAATAATATAATAAATATATATATAAAATAATATATAATAAATATAAATATATATAAGTATAAATATATAAATATAAAGAAAATAAATATATATATATATAATATTTATATAAATAAATAAACTGTTAGCTATAACTGTTAGTCTACAAAACATAGCTCATTCTAAATAATACGAAATGTATAAATATTAAGTAAGAAAATTCACAACGAAGAAAAAAACTGTTAGCTATAAAAACGTATATAACGTTAAAAAATATATTTATATTTTTATATTATATATATATATATTATATACAAATATATATATATATATATACATATATATATATATATATATAAGTTATGAACCCTCTTCTTGCGCTCTTCGTCACACCCCCTCCCACCGGCCTGGCTCACACGCACATTCACATCGATTAGTCTGTCAGAACATGTGTTTTATTTAGATTGTCATTGAGAAAATATTAAAGAAATATAGTATCCGAATTTTAGTACAGTTTTCGGACTGCGTGTGTCGTAACAATAAATATTGTTTAATAGCGGCAATTAACGGCCGACTAGTTGGGACTACCAACTGAGGGCTCCCGAGGACCCTGATGCAAGTGCAACTTGCGTTAACTGGCGCCCGAGCAGGGACCGGCAATGTCCGGCCGATAAAAGTGATACGAAAAAAATTGTGGAAATTTGTGCGTAAAAATGGTGGTGGTGTGCATAAGTCAGATTAAGATCTGAAATCCATAAAAGAAAAAGAAGTGTTGCGTGAGCTGTGTATAAAATGATAAAATAGCAATTACCCGCTGCCGGGGGGAACTACGCCCATCCCGGGGCGCAACAAAAATTGCATAATTCAATAAAAGGTGTAAAATTTCTAAAATAAAAATGTAAACCTATGTTGCGCCAAGACCTAATTTAAATTAATAAAACAACGACCCGCTACCGGAGGACGCCACGTCGTCCATGCCGAGCGCAAGAGTTGTACGATACCTATAACGTAATTAAAACATAATCAACCCACTGCGGCGGTACGGCTTGTGGAAAAAATTTTTTTTCCTTGCCAATTCGCGAGTGCAAAAGATTGTGTGGAATAAACCAATAATTAACCATTGCAGCAGTTTACCTGCGGCAATACGAGTAATATGAGCGCCCGGCGTGATAAAGTGGTGTGTGGCAGCTTGTTGGATACGTTAAGTGGTGTGGAATGCACCCAAAAAAAACCGCCCAACAAGTTGTGTGGCGGCCGTAACTTAGTAGGCAAACAGCCAAAAGGGATACTACGGAACCACCGTGCCCAGTGCCGAAGTAAATTAGAGGTCATCAATAAAAACCTCTAACAGCACGCACGCAAGAAAAAAATATTACAAAATGCGTAGCGCACATGCAATATGGAATATCAAAATACACTAAAAAAATTGTACAAACACATGCACAGCACCGCAATTCAGAAGAGGACAGGTATGGTACGGTTTCCCCAATTTCCCGAAATGGAACGAATAAAATACAAATTCTCTACAATACACTAAGTCACCTTTTTTTTACTTATCCCAATAGAATATTCATGCTCTCGATTTCTGCATGCGTAGTAAATCCTGCCCACGTTTACAAGTACGAGGGGCCGGTGATCCCCTTGCAGCACGGCGAAGTATGGAGAATCAATGGTGTTTTCAAACTGGCACACCTCGTCGATCTTGCAAGGATGAACAGACTGGCCGAGGAAATCAGACAAGAAACGGTAGCCTTGGCGGATAGGAGAGCCGAAGCTCTTGTCAACTACTACCTCAACACAGCTATGGAAGGAATCAATAGGCTTTCCGGACGAGCGCGGCGCAAATCCCGCTCACTGGACTGGCTGGGGTCGGCTTGGAAATGGGTAGCTGGATCTCCAGATGCTGCTGATTGGAACGCCGTCTTGGCCGCGCAAGCGACGGCTTCGAGGAACAGCGACCAACAATTAAGGATAAACGCGCGCTTGTTCGATGCAACACACGAATCCGTCGAGCAGCTAAACAACGTCATTGCAAAGGTGAATGCGGTGGACAACGATTTGTATACCACTACGACGGTGCTACACAAGTCCATTATCCTGTCTAACCAGGTTTCCGAAGTCGTCAGAGCTTGCCAGTTGGCAAAGACCGGCATAGTCGACTCAAATTTGCTGGACCATGGCGAAATTGAGACCATACTGAGGGAAGTGGACAACCTGCCATATAAGAATGTGATCGAAGCCATCGAGTTCTCTCGGCCAACCGTTGTAACCAATGGAACCTTCTTACTATACATACTAGCGTTCCCTAAGGTTGCGGTTGAGAATTACCGCCTTATACACCTGTACGCGACAATAGGCGAAGGGAAACAGATTATACTGGAACATTATAAGCTAGCCACAAGTTCGAGCGAAACCTATGCGGTCCTAGGAGATTGCCTTTCTATTGGCAATACCACTGTTTGCCGGGAAGAGGAACTGCAAAAACTGGAGGAGGCTAGCTGTATCCCTCGGCTACTGAAGGGCGGCCAGGCCAAATGCTCATATCAAAGAAGTAACCAACGAGTGGTTAAGCAAGTCGACGATGGAATGCTCCTCCTGACCAACGTCAACGGAACTCTAAGAACGGCTGCAAAGAACTACGACCTGATCGGCTCCTTTATCATCCAATTTGACAATGAGACGATAATGGTCAACGGCCAAAACTATTCCAGTTACTCGGTCAGTCATCTAATGGCGATGCCGGCCGTGTTGAGCCACATAACGGCCAGCAACTTTCAACTTTCCCTAGAATACGTCCACGACGTGAGCATGAAGAATTTGGAAAAGATGTCCAACGTGGCGAGTGAGCTACTAGCCTCTTTTCTCACCGAGGCGGCACTCGCAATTTGCATATTCCTAGGCTTTTATTTCCTATGGAAGAAGCTGATGTCCACCAAAGGCATGCCCGATGTCCGCGAGATTGCTGCAAACTTAGAAGCATTGGGCCAAACCGAGCTGAACAAGGCTCACTAATCTGCGGGACGCAGATCTTGAGGGGGGAGGAGTTATGAACCCTCTTCTTGCGCTCTTCGTCACACCCCCTCCCACCGGCCTGGCTCACACGCACATTCACATCGATTAGTCTGTCAGAACATGTGTTTTATTTATATTGTCGTTGAGAAAATATTAAAGAAATATAGTATCCGAATTTTAGTACAGTTTTCGGACTGCGTGTGTCGTAACAATAAATATTGTTTAATAGCGGCAATTAACGGCCGACTAGTTGGGACTGAGGGCTCCCGAGGACCCTGATGCAAGTGCAACTTGCGTTAACTTATATAATAAACAAAAATCTGTACACAAAAAATATATGTGTTAACTAAAATTATAAAAATTTTATCACCTTCCTGGGTATAGCAGGATGATCAAGAACAAATTTTAACATGAGAAGTTTACTAAATATCCATATAATTTACAGTCCATTTAATATGAAAAAGTAAGATGCAACAATGTAAAAAAGAAAAATTAAATACAGTCTACTACAAAATTGAACAGGAAACTTTAATTATATAATTGTTGTTGTTTGATTGTATCTTAGAAATTAAATTCAGGTGGTACAATAATTATTTCCAGAGGAGCTAAGGCCTTGAGGCAGTTTTTTGTATTTTGTTGTTGTGCCATTTTAGTTCTAGTCTGTTTGTGTAACCGAGATTCAAAACCGTACCATGCGGCACAGCTCATGCTTTCAACAACCGAGTAGGTCCTAGTATCGAATCGGCTACAGCCCGGCTAATTATATAATTATAAATGTATAAAAATATAAATGTAAAAAAATAATGCAAAAGGGATCGGACCAACAACCAATATAATAAAATATGCATTTTTCGACTAATCCCTTTAAAACAAATGCACAGTGAAAAGGTAAAGACTTGGGCCGCCAGCGCACATACCAACGCATTGAAGTGGCTGAGGGCATAAATATATAAAAAGTTAATATGAACTCTGGTTGGTACATAAGAACATAATTGTAAGATATTTGTATGCTTCTTTAGATGTGAAATCATAGGAATAAAACAGTTTATAAATAGAATTCATTGGAGTAGGAATTTGTTTGGGGCTTCTCTTAAATAAAACATGTAAGATGTTTATTAATGGATCAATCTAAATGCTTATAATAGTAACTAATTTTAAACTCAAAATTATAAATCTCGCTCAACTGCCGATGCTGCTTTATTTGCTTTTCCCGGTCGACTCTGCTTTTACAAATTTCCTTCACTACTGTCCACGATCAACTATGTACCTTTTCTTCTTCTCAGCGTTGCCATCCTTCTGGTTGAGTTTTCAACAACTTCGACTTTTAGGGGGATGGCATGACATTAGTGTAATGCCACTTTACATTCGGCCCTCCTGATCATCATCCGTCGCGGATAACAACAATAATACCAATTTATCTTTCTTGATATTTTGAGAATATTTTTCCCACTTATATCTTTGTTGTGAGGAGTTTAAATAATTCTTTTTTAAGTCTTTCCTTCTTTGCAAGCTCATTTTCGTTCCGATGACAAAAACATACTGATACTTAAAACGCAATAACTTCACTTCCAATACATGAAATGTCATCAAATATTTAGTGGAAGTCGATAAAGGCAGATGTTAACGCACTAGTCGACATATAGACGGCACCACTAGACTCAATTTTTATACCGTGTACCCATTAAAAATGGGTGAAAAGGGTATCATAATATGGTGCAAATGTATGTAACAGGCAGAAGGAAGCATCTCCGACCCCATAAAGTATATGTATTCTTTATCAGCATCAACAGCCGAGTCGATATAGCCATGTCCGTCTGTCCGTCCGTCCGTCCGTCCGTCCGTCCGTGCGTCCGTCTATCTGTCCGTATCAACGCATAGATCTCAGAAACTACAAGAGCTACAGACATGTGCCATATATCGTTGGATAGGTAATTAACATACTGCCACGCCCACAATTAGTAACCTAATGCTGTGCAATTCGGCATATGCGTTGGTGCTTATAAAAGCTATCTAATTTTTTAATTTGAACCAAATCGGATAAGAAACACGGAAGGTATGCCACATGCAAAATCTATGGCAAGGGAAGCAGAACCGCACCAAAATACGCATTGCGCGACGCCGACTGCGACGTTGGCAGCGAAATGTGTATGACTTTATGACACACGAAACTTATTTTCTTTTAAGGAATATTGTTTCATTTATTTATTGATACTAAATAAATAAATTGTAAGCATGTCTAAGGGTACAGGGTATGTTGCAGTCGGTAAACTCGACTGCTGCTCCCTTACTTGTTTACTCTCTCCTGGGGACTCAATGCTTAAATAATTATTAAATAAAAAATATGTCATTTGATGCCCGGGCAATTTGCAAATCGGGCATTTTATTTCGTTTGTCATTTTTAAACACCTTTTCTACAGGGATTTCTTTCTGTACTGAGGACAACGAACTATGCCATTGATCAATGAGCTTAATTGGGGGTAGTAGACCATTGATCCCACTAGGAAAAAGGAATATATTAATTTCGATTCTTAAATACGAGTCAATTAGTACCTTAACCATTGACCGGATATTTTTATTTAAAAAATAAGATTTTAATAACAATTTTCCGTTTGTGTAATTTTTTCTATACCCTGAAATTAGGGCTGTTTATTATTCAAAATTTAAGGACATTTTGTTAAGCTTAAATTTAGAATTCAAAAACTTTGTAAATTAAAAAACGTACATCTACAACCAATAAAGCTATCTTAATATTTTTTAAATTTCTATTCAAACTTGTCGAAAATAGCAAATGTTGGAATGTCTACAATTAAAACAAAGAAATATCCGACTTAACACGGAACAACCAGAAATAGCACTAACCAACGCGCTCTCCACTAGGCTAAATAGGCAAACTTTGATTAACCCCTATTTAGGTCTAAGACCCTTCTTGTCGTATTGTCTAGTATCCTATTACATTTTTGGAATTGTTCTGTAGCTTGCGTTAAGGAAAGTTTTTGCATATTTATGTGTGAATGAGGTCTCTCGCAACAACATTGCTCTAGGACACAAAAAAACCGGCCCTTGGATCCGAAGATACTATTGGGTTGCCCAAAAAGTAATTGCAGATTTTTTAAAAGAAAGTAAATGCATTTTTAATAAAACTTAGAATGAACTTTAATCAAATATATAATTGCCATTTTGTTCGATAACCTTTTGCCATCTTCCTGGCAAATTTAGTATTCCACGCTCATAGAACTTCTGGCCTTTATCTGCAAAAAACTGAACCAAGTGCGATTTTATAGCCTCATCATTGCCGAAAGTTTTACCATTTAAGGAGTTCTGCAAAGATCGAAATTAATGGTAGTCTGATGGTGCAAGGTCAGGGCTATATGGTGGATGCATCAAAAGTTCCCAGCCAAGCTCACTCAGTTTTTGGCGAGTGACCAAAGATGTGTGCGGTCTAGCGTTGTCCTGGTGGAATATGACACCTTTACGATTGACCAATTCTGGTCGCTTCTCCTTGATGGCTGTATTCAATTTGTCCAATTGTTGACAGTAAACATCCGAATTAATCGTTTGGTTCCTTGGAAGCAGCTCAAAATATACGACACCCTTCCAATCCTACCAAACAGACAGCATAACCTTCTTTTGGTGGATATCAGCCTTTGAAGTGGTTTGAGCTGGTTCACCATGCTTGGACCATGATCGTTTTCGACTAACGTTGTTGTAAACAATCCATTTTTCATCTCCAGTTATGATTCGTTTTAAAAACGGATCGAATTCATTGCGTTTAAGGTGCATATCACAAGCGTTGATTCGGTGTGTTGAATGAATTTCTTTCAATACATGTGGTACCCAAATATCAAGCTTTTTCACCAGTCCAAGACTTTTTATGTGATAATGAACGGTTGATTTTGGTATATTTAACTTCTCTCCTATCTCACGCTCAGTTACATGACGATCCAATTCGATTAATGCTTTGATTTGGTCATCATCAACTTCATTTGGCCGACCTGAACGTCGCTCATCTTTAAGTGAAAAATCTCCAGAACGGAATTTGCGAAACCAATTTTGACACTGTCTTCCTTTTAAGGCTTCATCACCATACACATCTCGTAACTTTTTAGCAACCTGCTCCGCGTTTTTTCCTTTACGGAAATAATAAAGTAAAATATGACGAAAATGCTCCTTTGTGGGCTCCATATTAAAATTGACGCCAAACAAACAAATGTAAACAAAATTTCGCGCCCTTTTTTTCTAAAGCAAGCTAAAAGTAACAGCTGATAACTGACAGAAGAAAGAATGCAATTACAGAGTCACAAGCCGTTGAAAAAATTTGTCAACGCCGACTATATGAAAAATCCGCAATTACTTGTTGGGCAACCCAATAAATTGTAAGCTTAACGATAATCGTAAAAAGTGAAAATTTTAATTTCATCAAGAACCACAGGCTGCCCAAAAAGAATATTTAAATAAAAATGTATACTGAGGTCGTACTTTTATCTCTTTTTGTAAACCTACGCATATCAAAATTCAGTAATTGGCTGCAAGCTGCATCACGCCACTTTCATATACATTTTTCATACACATTTGTATATGCACTACTTTTGGCACGATTTAAATTCATTATAAATTTAAATTATACACCTCTATATTCCTTTTGTTTATATGTGTAACTTGGTATTTTATTTCCTTGTTAGCTTACTTTATGATATGTTCTTGATATGTTTTCCTCCTTCCAGTGAATTTTTGGGAAAAATATAATTCAATAAATAAGGAACTTTGTGACGTTTTCAAGGCTCAAGTACTCTAATTGTTTACCCTAAGTTAAATTTATATAATTAAGTGCCGTATAGTTTGATATAAGCGTAAGTCGGTGGAAAAGAGAGTACCTCAGAACAATGAACCTTCCAGGAGGAAACTGTGCCGATAGTTGGCTCATTCTTACACATCTTTCTAATTGCATCTACATTTTTCTCTCCGAACTTGACAGGGAATTTATGTCGTATGGTTTTGATACGAAGATTATTAAATTATCATAATGGTGAACGTTGTCTAACAAGAATGCTGTGCATGCGCCTGAATGAGAACAAACCCTTCTGTTTTTTTGTTTGTGTTTTTCGACAAATGTTCAACAGCACTTGATAATATACTTACTACTATACTAAGTATACTATAACCATAATCTTAAATACCTTTCTTAAAAAAATATACATATATCTTTTAGTTGGTAGCAACGCGCCAGGGTACAGTACACATATACCACTTTTTCTTAAATTATAAAATCTTATAAAAGGTTGTGTCCGATAGTTTTTATGAAATTAGCCCATACAATTAGTGTTCGCAAAACACTTAATTGAAACGTAAAATCATGCAACTATAGTCATTGTATATTATTAAAAAGGTCGAGGCAAATACGAGAAACTACTACTCTGAGCGTATTATATTACCCTTGCATTTAAATTGAAATAACAGAAGCATTGCTCTTTTATACTTTATTCTAAAATTGTCTTGTATAGAAAGTACAATACAGCACATTTATATTCCAAGGTATTTCTGTTCAAATTATATCATGTGATACAATTTTATATGAAGCGATACAGTTGTTGAGCGCGCACTGTAAGGAGAACAATACAAATTATTAACTTGGTGCTATTAATAAATTATAAAAACAAAGTTTATCAAAATCAGTCCAAACTTTTTATCATCAGTTTTCTTTTCAGTCGAAAGATGGTTAAGTTAGTTCATCATATATACATATCAATGTCCGTCAACGAAATGCAAACATACACACCTCTCAATCGAACCATAGAATAATTTGGACGACTTTTAAGTGTTATACCAGCATATACACAATTTGAACATGTTTTGTTTATTCGAAGAGAGCGAAACCCATGTCGTCGTCCTCGGACTCAGATTCTTCTTTCTTTTCCTCTTTCTTCGATTCCTTCTTGTCGGAAGAACCTGCAGAAGTTGGAGCTCCAGGAGCTGGGGAGGCAACTGCAGCACCACCAACGGGCATGGTAGAAAGCTTCTCACGACCTTCCTTGACCAATTCCTCAATACTTTTTCCACCGAGTTCTTTGATGACTCTCGACAACCGTTCCGAGTCGACTTCAACACCAACAGAGCTCAGGATTTTCTCGAGGTCAGCGATAGCGGGACTATCCTTTCCACCAAGCACCGCCAACAAATATGCAGCCACGTAACGCATGCTACAAAAAATTTGGGTTTAAGAGATGTAGTTCATTGGTAAAAAATAAAAATCTTAAAATAAAACATTTAGCGTATTGTAGCCTGCCAAGTAAAATTTGGAATATATTCATCTAAATGGAGTAGTCGCAATATCCCTTATTGCTTCCCAGCTTCAAGCTCTCTAATTTTTTAAACAAACTTATTAACGTCCACTAATATAGTATAATTTTGTTATGCCTTTCATGGTATAGCAGAATCGACCATTAATGACGACTAATGTATGTGTATAACAACAGTATACAAAAAAAATCCACGAGTGTAGTAAATCTTTGGAGATTTTTGAGGGCTTCATATTAATTTTAAAAAATCCGTTTTAATCAAAGGTAAATATATAAAAAAGCAAACTTTTTATTGCGCAAAAGGGTATATGTTCCTAAATGTAACTCTATTATTACTTACTTTAAGTCTTCAGTATTCGACACGAAACGCGAAATACACAAATTTTACAACCTTCGTCTACGAGTTGTTAAAAGAAAAGAACCAATGCTTCTATCTGTGAATATGTTGTCACTTCCTGCTGTCAAATTGACAGCTAATCAGCTGATCCTAATGCAACTCTATTAAATTTAAAAATAGGTGTCGCTTTTTCGATTAACTATGTATTTCGATTAATTTATTTTATCTTATCAATCCGTGTGTCCCTTCTCTACGTTTAGTCAAAAGAAATCCATTGGTGGGCAGTCCGTTTACGCTTACTGTTTAGACTGAAGCAAAGTTTTAATCAGATCAACTTGTTATTAATTGTTTGTGAAAAAATCATTGATTTCGTGTTGAATAGACGTTTATATGCAGTATTAATTTTTTTGGGTGATCTTTTTAGTATATGTATGTAGTGGTTGGAAACTAAAGTTTCTCCCTATGTTTATTCCCGCTGGAGTGCATTGTTTTAATTTCATCATAAAACAGAGCTCGAAAAGCTTACGTTAACGTGTGGTTTATATTTGAAGATAAAAATATAATGCACATATTTTGAAAATTTTTTAACATATATTTTAATAAAAGAAAAAAGTTAACGAAGTGTCTGGAATATAATTGTGAATTATACAGAAGAATTACATATTTGTAATAAAAATATATGATTATTTATATATAAATCCAGTCAGGAATCCTTCTCTACATACAAAAGGGGTAGGCGGCGCTGTTTCCGTTGCGCAGCGCCAAAGGAGCTAATTGAAAAATTTCTACCGACTTGAGGCTGTCAAAACAATTCCAATAGCCAAAAGAAACATATTTTTCACTATGGATAACTTAATAAACATTGTTAACAAATTGCAAGATGCGTTTACATCGCTGGGCGTCCATATGCAATTGGATTTGCCTCAGATCGCTGTTGTTGGCGGTCAATCGGCAGGGAAAAGCTCAGTTTTGGAAAACTTCGTTGGAAAGTAAGTAAACCGTATAAATAGTATTTATAATGAAAAAAAAACATAAAATAACAAGGAATTCAATTGTCGCAACCATCAAATTTGAAATATGGTTTTATTAGTTTTGTGTGTATAACTGAACCAGGACCGGATCAATTTATGGGGTTTATTGAAGTTGCTTCCCATTCAATGCCCAAAAATATGTGCTTTTATTATTTTTATAATTTTTTTAATATTTTTTAACTGATTGATAATATAAATAAAATAAAATTAACATTGTAAAGTGTATAAATTTGATTCCGTGCTTGTGCCCTGACTCTCATTTGTATCTATCAGCCTGCGCATTCTCTCATTTTGTGTTACAGTACTCTCTTCAAATATTAATACCGAAACTTACGCCCAACGAAAATCAATACTTTTGTATACTTATTTTAATAATGAATGATTTAATTCTGTATAAAATGATCCTAAAAAATCATATATATATTCTTCACAATATGTACCATGAGATATGCGTTTACTATAAAGTATCTATAAATATGAAATAGTTAAAGGGTCCAGTTGGTTAATTGTTCTGCCTTCCTTGAAACAAAATTTCGGTTACATATCTATTTTATTCTTGAATTCTAATCCTCAAAATTCGCATGCGCAGGCATTGAAGTTTATGATACAACTTACATTACATGACTGAATTTACTTGAAATACAAATCCGTATCAGTAAAAATATGTACGTGCTGATAAGTATATTCAGACATGCTCTGGTTTTCACTTTAATTTTGAGTTTCTGTTTTTAGAAATTTTTCGTTTTTACATTCTTCCTTTTT
This sequence comes from Drosophila vallismaia, assembly GCA_035047325.1. Lineage (NCBI taxonomy): Eukaryota > Metazoa > Arthropoda > Insecta > Diptera > Drosophilidae > Drosophila > Drosophila vallismaia. The sequence continues at coordinate 168,364 of JAWNPU010000034.1, read as the reverse complement.
TTTATGTTTCGTTATTCAAAATATAAAACTTCGTCACCATATACTCTTACTTGAACAGCGGCTTTAATTATTTTTCTAAGTCAAAAATTTCAGCTTGCGATGGAAAATAAATTTTAATGAATCACTGAGTAATCTTTTTTAAATGCAAACAACAAATTTTTAATTTGTAACGAAAAAAAACTTTCTTTACTTGCTAAAGTACAAATGGTGCGCGTCACATACCAAAACTCAACATAAAATAGATTTTCGTTCAAATTTTGTGAATTTTGGTACTTAATTTTATTTACTTTATTTTTATAAGTAACATACTTAAAAACTCTTAATTATTCTTTATTTTATACTCTTAATTTTTTGTATACGAAGGAAAAAACGCAATAAAATAATTTAGGTAAAACGCGCATATTTATAACTACTTTAAAATTATATAAATACATATGTATTTTTTTTTTCTTCAAAAATTGTATCCACCTATAATTATTTGTATAAGTATTGGGCATATTATTGAACATATATTGTATAACAATTTTTCATCAAAATCTGAATTTCAATAACACGGTACTGTCGAGAAAATGTGTCTTTATATTCTTGGCCATATATGTAGGATATTTATTGTTAAACACAATTGTTTATCTTAATAATATTTGGATATTATAATAGTTTGCTTATTTAATAAAAAGATGACTCATGCCAACACTTCTTGATCTCCGGACATACGACGACTACACAGCTTTGCCTTACTCCGGACACGACGACTTTTCGGCTTGACGATCTTTTTCTTACTTTTTAACTTTCAACTCGCTCTTTTCTTCCTCGACTGACTCCATGCTTATCCCCCTTCCTACAACTGCCTCCTACTCCTCTGCCCGCGCTCACGTCGCCACCCCTTGCGATGACCATCGACCATCGCACATCGATAACCATCGTTACATTCGACCATCCTGATCACTGTCGTCTGACCCAGACTTTGCTCTGACCTTTACTTGTAGACGCGTACTTCCATAGCTTCATATTTTCTGCACATGTTGCAGTTATTGTAGGGCCTTCCAGCTGAGCTGCTTTCCGTACTTCGTAACGACCGTTTCTTTTTACCTTAGTTACTTCATATGGCCCGAGAAAACTATAACTTCATGCTCCGCTCCGCGTTGCTTCTCCTCCAGCTGTTTGCGCAGCTCCTGAATCTGCTGCTCCAGTTCTGCGTTCTCCTGACCGCGCTTCTTCAAATTGAGGGCGTACTTCTTGAGCTTCTCCCTGAGCTCTTGCTCCTTCTGTTGCTGGAGACCGGCAATCTCCTTATCCTTCCCCTTACAAAGCTGCTCCAAGTGCTTGATTCGCTCTTCCTGGCCAGGCGGATTCTGTCGTAGCTGCTGCAGTTCCTTTTGGAGAGATTGAATTGTGGTATTCCGGTGCTTGATCAGTTCCTTGGACTTTTCAAATTCTCCAGAGAGGGCTGTTGGCCCACTAACTTCTCTTCCAGCTGGGACAACTCTTGCTGCCTTTGGTCAAGCTCCTTTTGTAGCCTCGCGACGTCCTGCTTGAGCTTGGGCATTTAGCGTTGTTTTCGGCTGGCTTGTACTCTGCTATCATTGACTCGATCATCGCATTGTCCTGTGGAGAAGCATCTATGTTACTACCAGTCTCAACAATATTGTACATACTTTGCTCTTTTGATTCAGCGCATTCCGGCCGCGCTGACGCCTTTGTTACAGCTTGTGGGAAATTTGAAGATATATGACCGCTGCCTGCACATAAAACATTTTGTTTCTGCCTTGCAGTCTTTCCTCATGTGTTCATTAGATTCGCAGTTGTAGCAACGAATACTTTTTCCATCGGTTATATTTTTTATGCCACCACTGTATTGCTTTTGCGGTTTTTCGATAACACACTTGCTCTCGTACAACTCATATTTTTCCAACAGTTCGCTGTATGACTTGCTGCCGTACAATGCAAATTTGAATTCGCTTTTAATATACAGCCCGTCAACTATATAAGCGATAAAAGACTTTCATTGTTAGCATGTATTCGTGCATGCTTTCGTCGCTCTTCTTCTTCCTGTGCGTCAACTTTGCATGTACATCGGCACTTTTCGACGCGTGCTCATATGTGCTCACCAACTCCGACTCCAGAAACAACTTGGCCATTTTAACCATTTTTCCTCGTGCCTGCACATATCGTTGTTTTTCCGTAAGCTCATATGCATCTGCATTCTGCTCAAAATTTTCAAGCCAAATCTCCACTGGGATGCTGACACCATCGAAGTCGGGTACAATTTTTGCAAAATTATCTGCAGTTACTTTCGGCTCTTTCTGGGTAATTTCATCAGCTTGAATCTTAAGAGTAAACTCTCTGCTCTCTGAGTATTACTCTCTGCTTGCATCTCTTTTATTTGGTCTGCACACACTTCTGATAGACGCTGCTCTTCTGCATTTTCATTTTCGTCTCCTCGCTTTGCCCCCGACCGTGTGACAGCACCATATCGCTGTCCCTTTCTCCCCTCCTCACTCATGCTTTCGTATTCGCTGCTTGACATCAACTCAAATTTATTCACCACGATTCTAGGAGTTTCTAACCGACGCCATCCAACTTGCGAAATTTCACAACTTTTTATTTACAACTTTATATTTGGCACTTTTGACGTAATTCCACAACTGTTCAACTTTCTGCACTTTACAAATGGGTCAACTTTTTATTGTTTATACGGACAAGCCCCCAAATGTAGGATATTTATTGTTTAACACAATTGTTTATCTTAATAATATTTGGATATTATAATAGTTTGCTTATTTAATGAAAAGATGACTCATGCCAACACTTCTTGATATCTGGACATACTCCGGACACGACGACTTTTCGGCTTGACGATCTTTTTCTTACTTCTTAACTTTCAACTCGCTCATTTCTTCCTCGACTGACTCCATGCTTGTCCCCCTTCCTACAACTGCCTTCTCCTCCTCTGCCCGCGCTCACGACGCCGCCCCTTCCGATGACCATCGATCATCGCACATCGATAACCATTGTTTAAACCATTGATTCTGAAATTCTTATAATGATCGACCAAATATATCCTATATTTTCTAGTTACTTAGATTTTCTTTCTAGTTATGAATTATATTGTATTTGGTATACCTTCATAAACAATTTCAGCCAAACCGAATAATTAACAAAGAATGTATACATTCTTGATCGGTTATTTAATTTACACTTTTTGGGCAACATCAGCAAAGGATGCAACAAATTTTTGTTTCCTTCAACAAATTCCTAATCTTAACCTTTTAACCTTAATAAATAATAATAAATATTGGGATCAGGAGCGGAAAGTGACAAGAGCAGTACCGTGTACACCTATTTCCCGATTTACACGAAGATACGTTCCTATAAAACCGTGTAAATCGAAAAGCTTGCAGAAAATGCATAGTTTTGCTATTTAACAGTTGTGATTTTTTTCAATGTTTTTAGGTGTTCACAGAAATAAAAATAAAATGCATTGACACGTTAAAATATGTAATATATTACGAAAATATTCACTCAAATACAATTTTCCGTAGATAAAACTTTAATTTTATGCGAAGAAATACAGACAGTGTGCATGTGCAGCAAGTTAGCACAAAAGCTCGGGATTCCCCGTAAGATGTGTACACAGCGCGCAGGTTCAAACACAGTAGCATTTATTTAGTAGAGTGCGATAAAAACAAACTAAAACTTATTTAGAAAACCGTGTAAAAGCGAAAACGTGTAAATCGGGGGATAAGTGTATTTTAAAGTCGCGAAACTCGATTATAGCCGTCCTATTTTGTCTTAACTGTTACATGTTTTAAACCCGGTGCTCCTAAAGTGCAATCCGTAAAAATGTATGTAACAAAGAAAATAAAGAATTTCCGACACCAAAAAGTATATGTGTGGGCGTACTTTTGGATGCCATGTTTAATAATATGCCACTCCACTGACGTCACTACTCATCCCACAGTTAGTCCCAATCGCTGCAAGAGGCAGAACCAAAGTAATCTCTTATCTTTTACAAAGCTATCATCGAATCTCGAATCTCTCTTATCCTTTTCCTTTGTCAATTCTCGACTGAATACTCCTTAACTCCTTCGGTGATTGTTGCACACTCGACCATCGTGTCTCTCTAAGAGATCGAGCACATTCGTCTTCGGATAATGTAGTAACAATAAACCTTCTCTCACAGAGAGCATATTCTATTAAGCTGGCTAGTTTCTAAAACTAAGGCGCAGCTGAACAACGTACATTTGGTAAAAAAAAATGCGCTGGACCAATGGACCAATTTCATCAAACCAGCATCAAAATCCGACTCGATCTAGCCATGTCCGTCTGTTTGTCTATCCGTATAAACGCGTGGATCTCAGAGAATTTAAAGGTAGGGAGGGTACGAGTGGGGTAGCAGGAATTCAATTTTTGAAAAAGTAAAAAGAAATAGGTAGTATTGGAAAAGGGGCTGGGAGGAGACTAGTGGAGTATCCTATAGTCGAGAAACTTGACGAAAATCTTGCTTTCTTGTTTGTTCTGTTTAATTTATTCTTTATTCTCTATTTAATTATTCTTGCAGAGATTTCTTACCACGGGGCTCTGGTATTGTCACCCGTAGGCCACTCATTTTACAATTGATTAACGGTGTTACGGGTAAGTTCAACATCAATATTTTTTACATATGCTTTAATAATATATATGTTTATTCTTATAACTAGAATATGGAGAATTTTTGCATTGCAAGGGAAAAAAGTTTTCCAGCTTTGATGAGATCCGAAAAGAAATAGAGGATGAAACAGATCGTGTGACTGGTAGTAATAAAGGAATATCCAATATTCCGATAAATTTGCGCGTTTACTCCCCTCATGTTCTTAATTTAACATTGATAGATTTGCCCGGCCTTACTAAAGTGGCAATTGGTGATCAACCTGCAGATATTGAACAACAAATTAAGCAAATGATATTTCAGTTTATTCGAAAGGAAACATGTTTAATACTTGCCGTCACGCCAGCAAATACTGATTTAGCTAATTCAGATGCTCTGAAACTTGCAAAAGAGGTGGATCCTCAGGGTGTGCGTACCATCGGAGTTATTACAAAACTAGATCTCATGGACGAAGGTACTGATGCTCGTGACATCCTAGAGAACAAGCTGCTTCCTTTACGGCGGGGATATATTGGTGTTGTAAATCGTTCACAAAAGGATATTGAGGGCCGTAAGGATATTCATCAAGCATTAGCAGCGGAACGAAAATTTTTTTTAAGCCACCCATCATACCGTCACATGGCCGATCGTCTTGGTACTCCTTATTTGCAAAGAGTCCTTAACCAACAATTGACTAATCATATACGCGATACATTACCCGGATTGCGAGATAAATTACAGAAGCAAATGTTGACCTTGGAAAAGGAGGTTGAAGAGTTTAAACATTTCCAACCAGGGGATGCCAGTATTAAAACAAAAGCTATGCTTCAGTAAGTACAGGAAAAATGAAAGAATATACATTAATTTAAAATAAATATGAATTATATAATATCTAAAGTACATCAATGTTAAAAAACGCAAATTTTAAACTCTAAACTAAAGTAAAGACGATCGCCTTTTTTTTTACAAAACCCCATTTTTTTTAAAGTATGATGTTATATAATAGAAGGTTGCTGTTAAACATTATGGTGAAAGAGATAATTTCAACATTCTGTCTTCATGTAGAATCGAGAATTTTAAAATTCAACGCGTATTCCAACGTTTAAAAAGACGTCGTCAACGTCTCAAAGAATAGTTTTAAATATATTTATGTGTTTAAATGGACAACTAGATTTTGATGACTACAATTTCTGTGTAAATACCGTGCTTAAACTTTTATCGTGTTCTAAATTTTAATTAAAAATAAAACCTAGTCCGACAATAAAATTTACTTAAGTTTTAGATCATAAAATTGCACTAAAGCAATATTATAATTTTTTCAAATGTTAATTTTAAATTTAGTTCAAAATTAAAATTTTGTATTTTTATATTATATTTACAAAAGATTTACCACACCCTTTATTAAACATATTCTAATCGGGTATTTTTTAAAAGAAATTATATACATTTCTTTACATTTTAGAATAAACATTAATCAATTATATATTTTCCATTTTGATGGATGACCTTTCGCCATCTCTCCTGCAATTCATTATTCCACGCTCATAGAACTTCTGGCCTTTATCTGCAAACAACTGAAGCAAGAGCGATTTTATATTCTCGTCCATATCAAAAGTTTTACCATTTAAGGAGTTTTGTATGATCGAAACAAATGATAGTTTGAGGGGTCAGGGGTCAGGGCTGTATGGCGGATGCTTTCATAGTTCCCATCTAAACTCCCTAAGGTTTTGGCAGGACTTAAGCAGCCTAGTATATCCGAAATTAAAATATTCAAAGAGACCTAAGCACCAGACCCGCCAGAGAAGAAATAATCCAACAAAAACAAAAGTATATGAGCAAATTAACCTCACACCCTAACCAACTTGCGAGAAGCTTAACTCAGGTTTGCGACCGATCCCGACTTCGCCGCAACGACTCAACGTTTCCTTTTTTCCAGAACACAGTTAAAAAGACTGTTGAATATTGTATATAATTAAGATTTAAAAACTTATTGTTAGTCTCATAATTCCTGAGAAGATCCAATAAATACAGCAGTTATATAAAAAAAAAATTCTTCAACATCTTAACCGTATCGTCCATGTATAGCATGGTGTCGTCATTGATCAGTTTTTGAAAGATTAATTAACAAATCCTATAAGTGCGGCTAGTGAATTTTGGAAGCCAAGGGTCGCTCTATTGAACTAGAAAAGCCCTTCTCGAGTAACATACACTATATACTGTGGTCTGCTTTCTTCTACTGGTACAGCGAAGAAAGCATTTTAAGATTCGTAATTGTAAAAAACGTAGCAGCTTTGAGTCTCAATCACATAGTCGATTTACGAACAATCCTATGATTGAGCAACATGTCCATCTTCTGTGCTACGGTCTCTGCTTCGTCTTTGTACAAACGGCTGGGCGACTGGCGAAACGGCATCACAACCATCTGGTATGATATTAATTTATATAGGACATTGTATGTTTAATGCTGGCGTCTTGTAACTGCATTTGATAATTTAAAAAAAAAACGCTATAGCTCACTCTATAGACAAACTGATATTCTTTTTCCAATTCATCTTTTTGTTCAGTGTCATAAACCTTAAAGCCCTTTTTATCAGCTGTAAAATGCAACTTTTTTTATAAAATGAAATCCCAATATTACTTTGCAGTTCAACTTAGTATTGGGTTGACCGAAAAGAAAGCGAAGATAATTTAAAATAATGTAAATATATTTTTTATAATTTTAGAATGAACTTTCACTTTGATCAATAAAATATATTCCATTTTATTGAATGACCTTCGCCATCTTTTAAGTTCGTTATTCCACGCTCATAAAATTGCTGGCTTTTATCTGCAAAAAACTAAAGCAAGAGCGTTCTTATATTATTGCGTTTAAGATGTATATCACAAACGTTGAAGCGATTTGTTAAACGGATTGGTCGATTATGGTATACCAGGTGTGTTAGTTGAAATTTTCCGGTTTTTTCGATAAAAAAAACACTTTATTTTCAGAGGAATCTCAAAATTTTTTTATTCAAAGTATTGACCATTGGTTTCTACACATTTGGTCCATCTCTCTGCAAATTATGGATACCATTCCAAAAAAACTTTTTCTCTTTCGGGGCAAACTATTTGACGAGCCATTTTTCGACTTCTTCAAAATTAGCGAAGCACTGCCCTGCAAGGGAGTGTCCCATTGATGCAAAAAGGTGATAGTCGGATGGGGCGAGGTCTGGAGAGTACTGCGGGTGCGATAATATTTCTCAATTAAGTTTTTTTAATGTGTCTTTCACCAGTTTAGCGGTATGAGACGGCGCGTTATCATGTTGCAAGATAACTTTGCCATGCCTTCGGGCCCATTCCGACCGTTTTTCTATCAAATTTGATTCAAATTGGTCATTTGTTGTCGGTAGCGATCCATGTTCAACGTTTCACCAGGTTTTAACAACTATTTTTTTGACGAAATAAGAAAAGCAACGAATGCCGCAAATGCGATTTACTTCATTTATTTATTCATTTATTCTACATATACTACATTTATTCACTGAGGTAAACAAATATGATGCTATTATTTTGGCAAAATGTGACTTGCGTATTTTTGTAGGTTAATGTCAATAGAAAAAAATTACATATATGCCAAATCATAGAAATTTATACATATTGCTAGCGACATCCACTAGTAAAACCGGCAAACTTCAACTAACAACCCTGGTATTTAGCTTCTATCCAATCTTACGCTCAGTTACATGACATCGGCTCCTGTGTCTACTAGAATTCAACTACGCCTACATTTATGCTTATTGTCTTCGTACAACTCTGCGCGGTAATAATTCTCACATTCCGAGCTCTTTGTGGACAGGCGCCTTATATTTTAAGCATTTTGTTTCAACTGTACATTCTTTCCTTTTATATTCCGCCGATCCGAAGTTAAAACAGTACTCTTGCTTTTTACCATCTTTTTTCCATCCTGTGTACTCGCACACTTTTTCACTTTGCTTATAGCAATTCTTGCTCCGGTCTTATACGAGCTCATATAATTCATACATACAATGTCATACGTACAATGTTATAGACACTGTTACGGACACTGGTAATCTTCTTAATATTAAGAAAATATTCATGAAACGATTTTGACATTAATTTTGTTCGTTCATGTTCGTTACTTCCATTTTCAATGCTAACAACTGCAACAGCTAATTAACTTTTATATTTAAATCTGCAAGAATTTTTGCTACCAGTGGAAAGAATCACCAATTCTTTTATTGAGCTCCGTTCTTTCATGTTATTTTGCGCTAGTGCACTGGTCTTGGCATTTCTTATGATCTTTTTATGCGCACGCATATATACAACAGCAGTTCTCGATTATCTACTTCCACAGCTTGTTATCTGCTGTAATGATTTCGTACGGATCCAAATATGAAGGTGCCAACTTACGTCCTGTTCAAAATTTTTGGTCAACTCGATATATACAAAAAACAAACACGAATTTTTAGCAAACCTTAAAAAATCAATGCACAGCACATTTTTCGACATGTGTGTCGGCACTTCACGTAGGTGACTAACCGCTCTAGGAGTTTGCGTGGGAAGGCTGTATATCCTATAGCCTATATATAGCCGAAAATGGGAAATTTTTTTGTTTTAGTACGATCTAAATAAAACCATTAGATGGGCATTTTTTAAATTAAATCATTTTCGTTTTAACATTTTTTAGAAAACTTCAAGTTAAAGCGAGGTGGTATAAAAGTAAAGTACATGATAAAAGTGAAAAAAACTAGGACTACTTTATAATGTATATGCCGCAGAGCCAATATAATGGAGTGTTGAAACTTTAAAACAGTTACGCGCATAAGATATTTGTAAAGCCTTGCACGATATTATAGTTCTCCCAGTTGGTTTTAACGCACTACACTCTTTCGCCTCTTATTCTATTCGCTTAGTTAATAAAAAATATAGGATAGGAGGTACGACCTACTGAAACACTTGCTGTGACCTTATGTTTAGTAATGTGTTAAGGGCAAACATTTTTTTAAGAAAATGTGCTATATTTAATATCGCTTCTTTATATATATAATTTAAATAGATTCAAAAACAAATTAAAAAAAAATACAGGCCATATTAACAAACCCAATACGTGAACACTCATCAAGGTGTTTGACGAACTCCAATCACAAGCTTATAAGCACTTTATTTCTAGAAATTATGAAAGAGGCCGCACAACTCCCGATAGAATCTTTCGTATACACCAAAAGTTTGATGGTGCGTGTTAATAATATGAGTGTCGAAATATTCAATCGTGTGTTCTATTGGTATTTGTACGCAAGATTTGAGGTTGTATAACTTAAAATGTTAATTACGTACAGGATTTTAACAGGATTTTTTATCTGCAAAAAACTAAAGCAAGAGCGTTCTTATATTATTGCGTTTAAGATGTATATCACAAACGTTGAAGCGATTTGTTAAACGGATTGGTCGATTATGGTATACCAGGTGTGTTAGTTGAAATTTTCCGGTTTTTTCGATAAAAAAAACACTTTATTTTCAGAGGAATCTCAAAATTTTTTTATTCAAAGTATTGACCATTGGTTTCTACACATTTGGTCCATCTCTCTGCAAATTATGGATACCATTCCAAAAAAACTTTTTCTCTTTCGGGGCAAACTATTTGACGAGCCATTTTTCGACTTCTTCAAAATTAGCGAAGCACTGCCCTGCAAGGGAGTGTCCCATTGATGCAAAAAGGTGATAGTCGGATGGGGCGAGGTCTGGAGAGTACTGCGGGTGCGATAATATTTCTCAATTAAGTTTTTTTAATGTGTCTTTCACCAGTTTAGCGGTATGAGACGGCGCGTTATCATGTTGCAAGATAACTTTGCCATGCCTTCGGGCCCATTCCGACCGTTTTTCTATCAAATTTGATTCAAATTGGTCATTTGTTGTCGGTAGCGATCCATGTTCAACGTTTCACCAGGTTTTAACAACTATTTTTTTGACGAAATAAGAAAAGCAACGAATGCCGCAAATGCGATTTACTTCATTTATTTATTCATTTATTCTACATATACTACATTTATTCACTGAGGTAAACAAATATGATGCTATTATTTTGGCAAAATGTGACTTGCGTATTTTTGTAGGTTAATGTCAATAGAAAAAAATTACATATATGCCAAATCATAGAAATTTATACATATTGCTAGCGACATCCACTAGTAAAACCGGCAAACTTCAACTAACAACCCTGGTATTTAGCTTCTATCCAATCTTACGCTCAGTTACATGACATCGGCTCCTGTGTCTACTAGAATTCAACTACGCCTACATTTATGCTTATTGTCTTCGTACAACTCTGCGCGGTAATAATTCTCACATTCCGAGCTCTTTGTGGACAGGCGCCTTATATTTTAAGCATTTTGTTTCAACTGTACATTCTTTCCTTTTATATTCCGCCGATCCGAAGTTAAAACAGTACTCTTGCTTTTTACCATCTTTTTTCCATCCTGTGTACTCGCACACTTTTTCACTTTGCTTATAGCAATTCTTGCTCCGGTCTTATACGAGCTCATATAATTCATACATACAATGTCATACGTACAATGTTATAGACACTGTTACGGACACTGGTAATCTTCTTAATATTAAGAAAATATTCATGAAACGATTTTGACATTAATTTTGTTCGTTCATGTTCGTTACTTCCATTTTCAATGCTAACAACTGCAACAGCTAATTAACTTTTATATTTAAATCTGCAAGAATTTTTGCTACCAGTGGAAAGAATCACCAATTCTTTTATTGAGCTCCGTTCTTTCATGTTATTTTGCGCTAGTGCACTGGTCTTGGCATTTCTTATGATCTTTTTATGCGCACGCATATATACAACAACAGTTCTCGATTATCTACTTCCACAGCTTGTTATCTGCTGTAATGATTTCGTACGGATCCAAATATGAAGGTGCCAACTTACGTCCTGTTCAAAATTTTTGGTCAACTCGATATATACAAAAAACAAACACGAATTTTTAGCAAACCTTAAAAAATCAATGCACAGCACATTTTTCGACATGTGTGTCGGCACTTCACGTAGGTGACTAACCGCTCTAGGAGTTTGCGTGGGAAGGCTGTATATCCTATAGCCTATATATAGCCGAAAATGGGAAATTTTTTTGTTTTAGTACGATCTAAATAAAACCATTAGATGGGCATTTTTTAAATTAAATCATTTTCGTTTTAACATTTTTTAGAAAACTTCAAGTTAAAGCGAGGTGGTATAAAAGTAAAGTACATGATAAAAGTGAAAAAAACTAGGACTACTTTATAATGTATATGCCGCAGAGCCAATATAATGGAGTGTTGAAACTTTAAAACAGTTACGCGCATAAGATATTTGTAAAGCCTTGCACGATATTATAGTTCTCCCAGTTGGTTTTAACGCACTACACTCTTTCGCCTCTTATTCTATTCGCTTAGTTAATAAAAAATATAGGATAGGAGGTACGACCTACTGAAACACTTGCTGTGACCTTATGTTTAGTAATGTGTTAAGGGCAAACATTTTTTTAAGAAAATGTGCTATATTTAATATCGCTTCTTTATATATATAATTTAAATAGATTCAAAAACAAATTAAAAAAAAATACAGGCCATATTAACAAACCCAATACGTGAACACTCATCAAGGTGTTTGACGAACTCCAATCACAAGCTTATAAGCACTTTATTTCTAGAAATTATGAAAGAGGCCGCACAACTCCCGATAGAATCTTTCGTATACACCAAAAGTTTGATGGTGCGTGTTAATAATATGAGTGTCGAAATATTCAATCGTGTGTTCTATTGGTATTTGTACGCAAGATTTGAGGTTGTATAACTTAAAATGTTAATTACGTACAGGATTTTAACAGGATTTTTTATCTGCAAAAAACTAAAGCAAGAGCGTTCTTATATTATTGCGTTTAAGATGTATATCACAAACGTTGAAGCGATTTGTTAAACGGATTGGTCGATTATGGTATACCAGGTGTGTTAGTTGAAATTTTCCGGTTTTTTCGATAAAAAAAACACTTTATTTTCAGAGGAATCTCAAAATTTTTTTATTCAAAGTATTGACCATTGGTTTCTACACATTTGGTCCATCTCTCTGCAAATTATGGATACCATTCCAAAAAAACTTTTTCTCTTTCGGGGCAAACTATTTGACGAGCCATTTTTCGACTTCTTCAAAATTAGCGAAGCACTGCCCTGCAAGGGAGTGTCCCATTGATGCAAAAAGGTGATAGTCGGATGGGGCGAGGTCTGGAGAGTACTGCGGGTGCGATAATATTTCTCAATTAAGTTTTTTTAATGTGTCTTTCACCAGTTTAGCGGTATGAGACGGCGCGTTATCATGTTGCAAGATAACTTTGCCATGCCTTCGGGCCCATTCCGACCGTTTTTCTATCAAATTTGATTCAAATTGGTCATTTGTTGTCGGTAGCGATCCATGTTCAACGTTTCACCAGGTTTTAACAACTATTTTTTTGACGAAATAAGAAAAGCAACGAATGCCGAAAATGCGATTTACTTCATTTATTTATTCATTTATTCTACATATACTACATTTATTCACTGAGGTAAACAAATATGATGCTATTATTTTGGCAAAATGTGACTTGCGTATTTTTGTAGGTTAATGTCAATAGAAAAAAATTACATATATGCCAAATCATAGAAATTTATACATATTGCTAGCGACATCCACTAGTAAAACCGGCAAACTTCAACTAACAACCCTGGTATTTAGCTTCTATCCAATCTTACGCTCAGTTACATGACATCGGCTCCTGTGTCTACTAGAATTCAACTACGCCTACATTTATGCTTATTGTCTTCGTACAACTCTGCGCGGTAATAATTCTCACATTCCGAGCTCTTTGTGGACAGGCGCCTTATATTTTAAGCATTTTGTTTCAACTGTACATTCTTTCCTTTTATATTCCGCCGATCCGAAGTTAAAACAGTACTCTTGCTTTTTACCATCTTTTTTCCATCCTGTGTACTCGCACACTTTTTCACTTTGCTTATAGCAATTCTTGCTCCGGTCTTATACGAGCTCATATAATTCATACATACAATGTCATACGTACAATGTTATAGACACTGTTACGGACACTGGTAATCTTCTTAATATTAAGAAAATATTCATGAAACGATTTTGACATTAATTTTGTTCGTTCATGTTCGTTACTTCCATTTTCAATGCTAACAACTGCAACAGCTAATTAACTTTTATATTTAAATCTGCAAGAATTTTTGCTACCAGTGGAAAGAATCACCAATTCTTTTATTGAGCTCCGTTCTTTCATGTTATTTTGCGCTAGTGCACTGGTCTTGGCATTTCTTATGATCTTTTTATGCGCACGCATATATACAACAGCAGTTCTCGATTATCTACTTCCACAGCTTGTTATCTGCTGTAATGATTTCGTACGGATCCAAATATGAAGGTGCCAACTTACGTCCTGTTCAAAATTTTTGGTCAACTCGATATATACAAAAAACAAACACGAATTTTTAGCAAACCTTAAAAAATCAATGCACAGCACATTTTTCGACATGTGTGTCGGCACTTCACGTAGGTGACTAACCGCTCTAGGAGTTTGCGTGGGAAGGCTGTATATCCTATAGCCTATATATAGCCGAAAATGGGAAATTTTTTTGTTTTAGTACGATCTAAATAAAACCATTAGATGGGCATTTTTTAAATTAAATCATTTTCGTTTTAACATTTTTTAGAAAACTTCAAGTTAAAGCGAGGTGGTATAAAAGTAAAGTACATGATAAAAGTGAAAAAAACTAGGACTACTTTATAATGTATATGCCGCAGAGCCAATATAATGGAGTGTTGAAACTTTAAAACAGTTACGCGCATAAGATATTTGTAAAGCCTTGCACGATATTATAGTTCTCCCAGTTGGTTTTAACGCACTACACTCTTTCGCCTCTTATTCTATTCGCTTAGTTAATAAAAAATATAGGATAGGAGGTACGACCTACTGAAACACTTGCTGTGACCTTATGTTTAGTAATGTGTTAAGGGCAAACATTTTTTTAAGAAAATGTGCTATATTTAATATCGCTTCTTTATATATATAATTTAAATAGATTCAAAAACAAATTAAAAAAAAATACAGGCCATATTAACAAACCCAATACGTGAACACTCATCAAGGTGTTTGACGAACTCCAATCACAAGCTTATAAGCACTTTATTTCTAGAAATTATGAAAGAGGCCGCACAACTCCCGATAGAATCTTTCGTATACACCAAAAGTTTGATGGTGCGTGTTAATAATATGAGTGTCGAAATATTCAATCGTGTGTTCTATTGGTATTTGTACGCAAGATTTGAGGTTGTATAACTTAAAATGTTAATTACGTACAGGATTTTAACAGGATTTTTTATCTGCAAAAAACTAAAGCAAGAGCGTTCTTATATTATTGCGTTTAAGATGTATATCACAAACGTTGAAGCGATTTGTTAAACGGATTGGTCGATTATGGTATACCAGGTGTGTTAGTTGAAATTTTCCGGTTTTTTCGATAAAAAAAAACACTTTATTTTCAGAGGAATCTCAAAATTTTTTTATTCAAAGTATTGACCATTGGTTTCTACACATTTGGTCCATCTCTCTGCAAATTATGGATACCATTCCAAAAAAACTTTTTCTCTTTCGGGGCAAACTATTTGACGAGCCATTTTTCGACTTCTTCAAAATTAGCGAAGCACTGCCCTGCAAGGGAGTGTCCCATTGATGCAAAAAGGTGATAGTCGGATGGGGCGAGGTCTGGAGAGTACTGCGGGTGCGATAATATTTCTCAATTAAGTTTTTTTAATGTGTCTTTCACCAGTTTAGCGGTATGAGACGGCGCGTTATCATGTTGCAAGATAACTTTGCCATGCCTTCGGGCCCATTCCGACCGTTTTTCTATCAAATTTGATTCAAATTGGTCATTTGTTGTCGGTAGCGATCCATGTTCAACGTTTCACCAGGTTTTAACAACTATTTTTTTGACGAAATAAGAAAAGCAACGAATGCCGCAAATGCGATTTACTTCATTTATTTATTCATTTATTCTACATATACTACATTTATTCACTGAGGTAAACAAATATGATGCTATTATTTTGGCAAAATGTGACTTGCGTATTTTTGTAGGTTAATGTCAATAGAAAAAAATTACATATATGCCAAATCATAGAAATTTATACATATTGCTAGCGACATCCACTAGTAAAACCGGCAAACTTCAACTAACAACCCTGGTATTTAGCTTCTATCCAATCTTACGCTCAGTTACATGACATCGGCTCCTGTGTCTACTAGAATTCAACTACGCCTACATTTATGCTTATTGTCTTCGTACAACTCTGCGCGGTAATAATTCTCACATTCCGAGCTCTTTGTGGACAGGCGCCTTATATTTTAAGCATTTTGTTTCAACTGTACATTCTTTCCTTTTATATTCCGCCGATCCGAAGTTAAAACAGTACTCTTGCTTTTTACCATCTTTTTTCCATCCTGTGTACTCGCACACTTTTTCACTTTGCTTATAGCAATTCTTGCTCCGGTCTTATACGAGCTCATATAATTCATACATACAATGTCATACGTACAATGTTATAGACACTGTTACGGACACTGGTAATCTTCTTAATATTAAGAAAATATTCATGAAACGATTTTGACATTAATTTTGTTCGTTCATGTTCGTTACTTCCATTTTCAATGCTAACAACTGCAACAGCTAATTAACTTTTATATTTAAATCTGCAAGAATTTTTGCTACCAGTGGAAAGAATCACCAATTCTTTTATTGAGCTCCGTTCTTTCATGTTATTTTGCGCTAGTGCACTGGTCTTGGCATTTCTTATGATCTTTTTATGCGCACGCATATATACAACAGCAGTTCTCGATTATCTACTTCCACAGCTTGTTATCTGCTGTAATGATTTCGTACGGATCCAAATATGAAGGTGCCAACTTACGTCCTGTTCAAAATTTTTGGTCAACTCGATATATACAAAAAACAAACACGAATTTTTAGCAAACCTTAAAAAATCAATGCACAGCACATTTTTCGACATGTGTGTCGGCACTTCACGTAGGTGACTAACCGCTCTAGGAGTTTGCGTGGGAAGGCTGTATATCCTATAGCCTATATATAGCCGAAAATGGGAAATTTTTTTGTTTTAGTACGATCTAAATAAAACCATTAGATGGGCATTTTTTAAATTAAATCATTTTCGTTTTAACATTTTTTAGAAAACTTCAAGTTAAAGCGAGGTGGTATAAAAGTAAAGTACATGATAAAAGTGAAAAAAACTAGGACTACTTTATAATGTATATGCCGCAGAGCCAATATAATGGAGTGTTGAAACTTTAAAACAGTTACGCGCATAAGATATTTGTAAAGCCTTGCACGATATTATAGTTCTCCCAGTTGGTTTTAACGCACTACACTCTTTCGCCTCTTATTCTATTCGCTTAGTTAATAAAAAATATAGGATAGGAGGTACGACCTACTGAAACACTTGCTGTGACCTTATGTTTAGTAATGTGTTAAGGGCAAACATTTTTTTAAGAAAATGTGCTATATTTAATATCGCTTCTTTATATATATAATTTAAATAGATTCAAAAACAAATTAAAAAAAAATACAGGCCATATTAACAAACCCAATACGTGAACACTCATCAAGGTGTTTGACGAACTCCAATCACAAGCTTATAAGAACTTTATTTCTAGAAATTATGAAAGAGGCCGCACAACTCCCGATAGAATCTTTCGTATACACCAAAAGTTTGATGGTGCGTGTTAATAATATGAGTGTCGAAATATTCAATCGTGTGTTCTATTGGTATTTGTACGCAAGATTTGAGGTTGTATAACTTAAAATGTTAAAATCCTGTACGTAATCATCTTACCGGTGGAGTTTGTATCGTATATGTTCAAAAAATTTTCCTATTTAATTTCCTATTTCCTATTTCTATCCTATTTAATTTCCTATTTATTTAATTTTTCCTATTTAAGCGATAAAGAATGCTATAACTTCTATGTTCAGGCTGATATATATAATACAACTGAACGACTTCAATTGCTATAACTTCTATGTTTAGGCAGATAAAAAGTATACATTTTTTAAGGGTCTCTTTTTTATGTAAATGGACCGATACAAACAAAAATTTTAATGGATTACTTGACTTTTTCCTATAGCTGTCATTTAAATACTATAAATGCTATATCAGATATTTGATAAATTTATTTAACAATTAAAAAACCACCATTTAAATGCAACGGTATATAAACTTTCAAAAAATTTCTTCAAAAAATATCGCGAATGTTGTGTTTTTTTTTTAATATTATTTTTTTATTCAAGAATGTCTATTTTGTCCCCTTCTAAGTAATCCCCATGAGATCCCCACTTGTGCCAACGGTTTTTCAAATCTTCGAAGCACTTCAAAAAATCATTTTTTTTTTATCTTGTTCAGATCCTCCTTCGATGCCGTCTTTATCTCGTCAATCGTAGCGTAACGTCGTGCTTTTATGGGCCTTTTCAGTTTAGGGAACAATAAAAAGTCACAGGGGACCAGATCTGGGGAATACAGTGACTGCGGCATCATTAGTGTGTTGTTTTTGGCCAAAAAATCGCGCGCAAGCAACGATGTGTGAGCAGGGGCGTTATCGTGATGCAAAAGCCAATTTTTGTTCTTCCACAAATCCGGGCGTTCCTGGCGTGCGGCAGCTTCCATTGAGATGATTGAGCTTTGGTTTCCACGTCATAACCATAAACCCACGATTCGTCACCAGTTATGACCCTCTGGAACAATTTTGTGTCGTTGCGGACAGAGTCTAACATCTCTTTAGCAATGTTCATGCGATGCTATTTTTGGTCGCAAATGAGCAATTTTGGTACGAAAAATCGAAGACGATCCAAAACACGTGCAAGCAAAGCATCTATCAACATTTAAGTGAACATTCAAAATGGCCGAGCTTGTCGGCATAACTGACAGACATGAGTACCAACATAAGGCCACAAAAAAATCGAAATTTGATTATATTTAACCCACGAAAATTGAAAATTCGTGATACTTTTTAAACACACCTATATAAGGATGATCCATGATTATAGAAAATGAACATGTTGCTAAAAAGAATTTGGAAATAGTTCGAAAATGGCAGATAAGTCGCAGATAAATTTTCAATCGAAATTAATTAATTGTGCAAATTCGATTCAGCAGCGGTAACTATAATTCTTATAACATTCAGTATTATGCACGTTGAAGTTTGACCGAGCTACTAAGTATCTTGAAAAAGTTCGTTAATCGCCTTGTAAATCAAAGCGGAATATTTAAAGCAGATGGAAGTTTTTATGGTACACATGAATAAAAAAAAAAGCAAAATTTTATAGAATGTTCATAAGGCGATTTGTATAATTTATATATTATTTATATGTAATTTATTTTGATCAATGCAACATTTTGTGTATACATATGTCCTATATAAATAAACGTAACTTTTAAGGTATTTGGGTTCAAAAAATAATACTGAAACAAAATAAAAAAAAAAACTTCTTACCGATGTACACAACCTGCGACGAACACACTTACAGCGCCAAACATATCAGTATACAACAACCGATCTGATGTAGTCATTTCAGTCTATAAATGTTCATATGTATACACAGCGTGGCTCTCATCGAAACTCTAAAGGATATAACTATATGATTTTTCACGATGCACTTCTGTAATGCCCACGCAAGTGGTCAAGTTTATTGAAAATTTTGCCGCGCCCAAAGTATGCAAGAAGTTTTCTACAACCCATTTTTGCAAAAGTTTGCTGAATTAAGCAATAGTTATTGGGGAAAAGGTCGGGACGAAGACTAAGGGAGTACCGAATATTATTTAGTCAAGAAACTCGAATAAAGCTGTCTTTGTGACGAGTGACTTTTTCAAGTTTGGAAACCGAAAGAATTCGCTCTGAGCCAAAACTGGAGAATACGGTGGATGGGACAGCAGTTCGCAGCCTAATTCGACTGCGGCCCAATAATTCGGCGTAGTACTGCCCTGTGATTTGCCCTCTCCAGGTGCTCGATATGGGTCACACTTTATGAATCCAAGAAAACTGTGGCCATCACCTTTCCGGTCGATAAGACAGTCTTCGCATTCTTCGGTCCACTGTTTCGATTGTTCCATGGTCTCTGGTTTGTACCATTGGATCCATGTTATATCGGATGTCACGAAACGACGATGAAATTTCTTCGGATTGCGCTTAAACAACGTCAAACACTGCTCTGAAGTTGTCTCACGGTTGCGCTTGTTGTCCGAAGTGACAACAGCTTTCTCATGCCCAAATTTCATGCAAGATATGCCCACGCTATCTTTTGAAATGCCAATCTGCCAATATGGGATCGTGGATTTTTGTTACGTTATCCTTCGTGGTAGCTGTTTTTTGCGGCACCCGGACTTAGCTCATCAAAAACCGACGTGCGATCACGTAGAAACTCATTAAACCAAATTAAAAGATAATTCGATGGCATTAATGATGAAATATAACTTCCGGCAAATGGCCACCACGTGAGTTTTTCAGAAACTGCATCCTGGAAGTCCAATTCTCGACCGCTTTTTCAAGCATCTTGGATCGTATGTCGACAATAGCTCGTTCAATGTTGGCTTTTAGGGCCGGAATCGTGGTGGGCTTGTCGCATAGACCAACGACTTCAAATACCTCCACAAAAAATAATCCAATGGTGTAATATCGCACGATCTTGGAGGCCATGGCACAGCACCATTTGTGGAGATAACGCTGTTACCGAACACTTCGCCCAATAAGTCGATGGTTTGATGAGCTGTGTGGTAAGTTGCGCCGTCTTGATGGAACCAAATATCTTCTAGACCATTCTCACACACTTTTTGAAACAAAAATTCGTCGAGCATAGCTCAGTAGCGGTTCCCGTTGACGGCAACATTCATTCCTTCATTGTCTTTGAAGAAATACTACTCTATGATACATACAGCCCATAAACCGCACCAAACTGTTCATTTCTCTGGGTGCATTGGTTGCTTATAGTATGCTTGTGGATTGGTGTCGGCCCATATGCGGCAATTTCGTTTTGTTTACCACACCACCGAGACAAAAGTGAGACTCGTCACTGAACAAAGTTTTTCAGTAAAATTGAGGATCGTGCTGGAGCATATCAAGTGACCAATCTCCGCGAAAACGTTGGTCGGTTGCCTTCAGTTCCTGAACCAGCAGAATTTTGTAAGGCTTGAGACCTAAATCTTTGCGAATGAGCTTCCACAATGTCGATGGGCAGAGGTGTAACTCCTGCGCACGGTGACGAATCGATGTATTCAGATCTTCTGTTTCACTAGCCTTAACGGCCGCCATATTTTCTTCAGTGCGCACTCTGCGAAGCCTAGTCGGTGGCCGGAGGTCCAAAAGAGTGAATTGGGTGTGAAACTTCTCGATAGTATTACTCACAGTCTCAATTGAGAGCATAATAAAACGGACCTTCGATTTTCGAAAAAAAATTCAACGATTTCGTATTGAAAAAAAAACTTCCTAAAAAAACACCCGATATATATACGGTTATGTAAAAAGTAACTTCCCAATTATTTTTCGAGTGTACATAGAATTGAAAGAATCATTATACATATTTCAAATAAGGACAGGAATTAGAATAATTGGCACAAAAAAAGACATAACTGACGTTAGAGCTCAATATAAAACCATAAAAAAATTTTGGTCAACGAAGGTCGGCAGCTACAGGAGTCGGAGTGCCGACGGTGGTTTAAATTTTTTTTTTTATTTTATTTAGCGTTGGAATCAGTTCAGAGCCTTCTGAATGTAACCAGACGAAGGAAATGGAGGATCTTATTTTGCTGCATAAAGACTTAACTAACTTACATTTACCACGTTGGCGGGAATTTAGAATCTTACGATATTATGCGGGTAGGGATATCAGAGGGGTGGGTCCTCTTCAGACGTCGGAGGCAGAGAGCATTGGCGAGATTACTTGCCAGATTTGCCAATTTGTCCGCGTATCGGCTGCTGTGGAGGTTGGTCTGATCACCAATCAGAGTAATCCGGCCATCCCTTAGGATCGCGTGGTAGGACACGTACCTTGGGAGCCCGGATGCAAGCCGAGCAGCATGTGCCTGGACAGTTTTCAGTTTGTCAAGCTGGTGCTTGGAGGCCGTTCCCCATACTTGGATGGCATAGGTCCAAGTAGGGTTAGCACTACCTTAATGAGTAGCACTTTAGTGAGGAGTTGTAGTTTGCTTGACCGTAGGAGCCAGTTCAGTTTTTTCATCTTTAAAAGGCACTTGGCCTTGACCGCTGTGATATAGGTCCGCCAGATGAGTTTCCGATCCAGGTGGACTCCCAGGTAACAGTGGGAATTCACATTGCCTATCAACCCACCGTTAAATGTTAGAGCAGCGCAGGTGCCGGGACGGAGCGCGAAGGTCACACAAGCGGACTTAGCACAATTGATGGCTATATTCCACTTGGCTGGCCAGGCTTCAATGTTGTGCAGCTATTCTTGTACTGCATTCGAGGCCGTTTGCAGGGACATGTGAGACGCAAGCATGGCTGTGTCGTCGGCGTATGTAGCCAGTAGTACCTCATCCGAGGGAGATGGCATATCTGCTGGTGTACAAAAAGGGTCCGAGTACACTTCCTTGAGGAACTCCTGCGTTAATGGCCAGCATTCTCGATCGGGGGTCACTGCGACCTCGAAGGTCCGATCAATGATGAAGGATCTAAGGATATTATAGTGGGGTCCTGGAAGAAGAGCCTTGACTTTGTATTGGAGTCCCTCGTGCCATACCTTATCAAAAGCTAGATTGACATCGAGGAACACTACTACCGTGTAGAGCTTGGACTCAAGGGCGTGCGTTACGCGATTGACTAGACAGTGGACTTGATCCGGGCAACCGTGTGACTTCCTAAAGCCAAATTAATGTTGGGGTATGTATCCTGATACCTACGGCAGATCCATCAATCGCTTCATCAGAATGCGTTCAAAGACCTTAGAAAAGTAGACTTATTGGGCGGTAGGAGTCTATCTGCGTTGGAGGTTTGCCAGGTTTTGGTATCATAACGATCCTCGCACGCTTCCATTGCTTAGGGAAGTGCCCTAATCTTAGCATAGCATTATAAACTTTTACTAATGCCATAACTCCTTTGTGAGGAAGGTATTTGGCTGCACGGGTTTAATATTTTAATCCCAATGTATACCCTTTAAGGGGAGTCCTAAATAACTTTTTTTTTTAAATCGTTACTTTTTTTACACATTCCATGAATGCGTAGTTTCAAATATTGTAAAACAAACAAATTTTATTAATATTCGTTTAACATTTTAAAACTGACAGATACAAATAGCAAAGTTGCGCCGTGCTGTTGAAACCAAGTGATGCGTTTTTGAACGCATTTGTCTTAAAATCTGAACAACTAAACAACTACCTCGAGAACATATTTGGTAGTTAATTTGAATTTTTGTACTACCTCCATAAAAGCTTTTTCTGTCGTTTCACGTACTATTATTATAAAATAAGGTTTTTTAAATTTTTTTATTGACCTTCGGTGAGTTTTTCAATCATTGGTGAGTTAATCAGTATGCACAAATATTATTGAGTCAAAAATTTTCGTTAATTCAAAATAAAATATGTGTGTATCATAAATATTCCAATTTTGATTACTGTTTTTGATATAATTGAGATTCCTGATCAAAAAAAAATTCTTTAAAATATAATGATTAAGATTAAGGTTAAGGATTAAGATTAAGGGCTAGAGAATCCCTGGCATTCCCTGTGCTTGTATTTTTATAGTCAGGGAATTCTGGATTAATTTAAAATAAGGTGCCAAAATCAGTGGCAGAAGAAATGCGTTCAAGCATGCCAGTCCCCTAGGAGACAGAAGTCGAAGTCGTAGATAAATGTGACCGGTGAAATAAGTTTGTAGATCATAAAATGTAAAACAGCACTATTACATAGCACTATTATAGCATATAAATTTACTTGCGTTATCCACTTTTTCCTTATATTTTTTTGCGCAAACAGACATGAGGTGAGCGGAGAAATTTTCGGGCCTACGAGACTTGCTTATGTAAACTACGTGTTTATTGTACACATTGTTTTCCTTAAAAGGTATATTTAATAATCACCTGATTTTCAAAATGTATTTATAGAATGATCCAGCAGTTGCAGTCGGACTTTGAAAGAACTATTGAAGGCAGCGGCTCAGCATTAGTCAACACTAATGAACTTTCAGGTGGTGCCAAAATCAATAGGATCTTTCATGAACGGTAACTTTTGTTAAGTAGTGATACCAAGAATACATTTATTTCTTCATTTTCAGTCTTCGCTTTGAAATAGTAAAAATGGCGTGTGATGAAAAAGAATTGCGTAGAGAGATCTCATTTGCAATTCGCAATATTCATGGAATTCGTGTCGGTCTATTTACACCTGATATGGCTTTTGAAGCAATTGTTAAACGGCAGATTGCACTTTTAAAGGAACCCGTAATTAAATGCGTTGACCTAGTTGTTCAGGAACTTTCAGTTGTTGTTCGTATGTGCACTGCTAAGGTAAGATACAAATTCTATGCAAAACATTTCTCATAGTTATTATTTATGTTTAATAAAACAGATGAGTCGATATCCCCGGTTGCGTGAGGAAACAGAAAGAATAATTACAACTCATGTTCGCCAAAGGGAACACAGTTGCAAAGAACAAATTCTATTGCTAATAGATTTCGAGTTGGCGTACATGAATACAAATCATGAGGATTTTATTGGTTTTGCAAAGTATGTAAATTAGACATTTATTGAAATACTAATATTGAAAAAATAAAAAAACTCTCATCCACGTATTTCCGCCAAAGTATCGTACTGTTGTTCAAATATCCAACTTTATAATAAAGCTTCTATTTATTGCGAATGTTATTTCATCAAGAGAATTTTAAAATGTTAAAATGTAGCAAAACTATATATATAGTTTTTATATACTTGCAAAGCGTATTTTAATTTTGGTCGCAAATGTGGAACACATGTGAAGGAAAACTTTCCGATCTCTCTGTCTTTTTTTACACGAACTAATCTGTTAAACCAGTTTTGAAGCACACACCCTTCTTCTATTTGCACACACAGACTCTATCTATGGAAAATCCATAACTTCCATCTTTTTGCAGGTAGAAAGTTAAAATTCTCTGAGAACCTCTTATGTAGATCTCGGCTAAAACTTAACTTCCGTTCCATTTTATGAGGAACGGGTCTGGCTCTGAAGTTCTTATAACGATTGGCTAACTATATCCCATACTTGCTAACAAGGATCCGCCATCTGAACTTTTTTTTTCAAACACAATAAAACAAAAACGGTTTAATAAATTTTTAGATTTTTTTTCATATTGAAGTATAATCCTAGCGATTATTTATGAAATACTATTTCATAAATGACAATAATTCAATTTAGTGTCTCGGCTGCGCTTGCATTACGCCATACGGTCGTAATTGTCCTTTAGTTGTCCTTTAAAACTTAAATTGCCTCTGGTTGGTTTGCATAACATTTTCCTTTTACGACTCCCCGCAAAATTGTCACATCGCAGCTCTGATCATGTGGTCTCCAAAGACAGTGCCCGAAAGATCGATTATAAGGTTAGCTGTGCGACACTGAGCACGGTCTTATTGAAACCAATTATTGTCTTTCTCTTTAAGTTTCCGAAACAATCAATCAGAAATCATGGCACTATAGCCGTCGTCATTAACCGTAACACACATACGTAACAAACTCCCACATTTTCATAAAAGACCGTTTTTTTTAAAACTGATTATAGACCCATTCGTTAAGTGTATACATACCATTTTCGTTCAGCGGAAGGATAATAGTAACTTCTTGTCAAATCAGAAGTGACATTAAGGATATCCGTGTTGATATAACCGCTAGATAAAAAAAAAAGGTTAGATGGCAGACACTGTATCTTAATAATAAACCAATAGAAGCCGCCAGTTCAGCTCCGTCCAAAGTTTTCTGTGCTGAACTCGATTAGTTAAGATTACTACATTAAGACAGATCGATAAGAAGTGGCATTCGATACTTTTGCGAAAATGCGTCGATGTATAGCTAATTTAATAGTAGAATAGTACATATTCTATGTTTATCAAAATGTAACTCAAAATCTAGGATATATACATAAATAGCTTTTCCACTCCTCACAATTTGCTATTTACAAAATGTTTATTATAGCGCCCAAAATAAATCCGAAAATGCAAATAAAACTGGAACTCGTCAGCTTGGAAATCAAGTAATAAGAAAGGGTCACATGGTCATTCAAAACCTTGGAATTATGAAAGGTATGACAAATTTAAAGATTATTTTTATAAACATCAATTATTCACGTTACTTGAATATTAACTTCCTTATTAACTCTTTAAGCTTGTGGACCTTTTTGTAAAAAGGTGAGGTTTTATAACCCAAAAAGCCGACATCGACGACGCCATAATATATATAATATATGTTATTCGTTATAGGATCAGCACCTAAGTCGATAATAGCATGTCGGTAGATCGACCTCTCTGTTTATACACAGACTTGTACCTCAGTGACCCTAAATGACACTTTTTAGTCCGCTCCGCATTTGACGGATTTTTTTATGCTATTTATAGTTATAGTTATATATAGTTATATAGTTATAGTTATAGTTATAGTCAATTCCACTTTAAAATTGACACTTTTTGATCCCAATTTGTATCTTTTGCGAAAAGTGTTTCAAGTCAAAGAAAATTCTCTTACGTTGCACTTGTCGATTCCGACTCTCAGATCCGCCTAATTACGGCGCGATTGGTTGATCAGTTGCAGTTCCGCAGTTCTAAAGAGACAGTTAAAATATCCGGAAGCGATAATGAAGTTGCAACGGATGGAGAGTCGAAAAAAACGGTTTGACTGAATCCCAAGTATCTGATTGTTTGGATCACGTTCTCAGGCCCATTCTGTTCCGTTCAGTCGATAGGCCACCTGTGCCGTTTTGTTCGGATGTATACTATCGTCTGTTCCTTTGACCACTAGTTGCCTCACCCTTGCGCTGTAATTTTGCTTAATTTTGTTTTACCTTAATTCGGTATACTATTATTAAACAAAAACTTTTGTGTTAATATTTAAAATTTGTTTTATAGCTGCCAACAACGATAACTGAACAGTCATTTACCAATAAGCCTTTGTAATACGCGCCATACCAATTACCAATTCTTAATGTAAAATGAATGATACGAAGTTATTGCCAATAATACAGCTGATAACTGGCTCACAGTTCTTTCGGATGGCTTGATTAATAACTGTTACACGAAATTTTAAATAACACTTTTTGATATTATTGATAATCTTGCCCCAGTTAGAAAATGAAAACGTAAAAGCTTCCATGGCATGCAAAGGGTTGTACAATTTTAAAGTATTGGATAAACAAAGAATATACACGATTATTCAAAAAGGAGCGAGCCTAGAGATGGCGAGCTGCACCGACAATTTAAACCAGAATTTTAATTTCTCAATCAGTTTTTTTTATAATAAAGATATTCTGGAAGTGGAAACTAACCCCAGGTCCAACCAGAAAGCTTTCTTCCGGTTTGTAAATAGCAAAAAATCATCTTCAGGCAGGACAGGGGCATTTTCTTTTCTGACTTTTTTGGCCAATACACCAAACCTTGAGCTCAAGGACTTTTTCAATTATCGTGAAACTCCTTAAAAAATTTTTCAGTTCGCTAATGTTAGTGTCTTGGACATATACGATTGTGATCTTTTGGAATCCATAGATCATTTCAACAAGTCACATACTTCAAACTTGGATGGTGTTTCTTCATTATATCTTAAGAATTACTGTTCTTTCTTATCCACTCCTCCAACTCGGTTCTCCTTATCTCTCTCGTCTGGTAAATTTGATCTTGGGTGGAAAATTACGTCTCTTACGTCTATATTTAAAGGAGGTAACAGGGTGGATGTCTCAAGCTAACTAACCATCGCTAAAATAACATAGCCAAACTGAAACGAGTTTTTACCAGAAAATTAATCTTTTTTATTCAAAACATTATATTTCCAAACATTGCATCGATGTCTTAGAGAACCGATGCCCAGTTAACACAAACTAAGACAAACTTTGTCAGGCAGCCCTATAGGCTTACGTACAGTGTTGTCTATTCCAATAGTTGTCCATTCCTCTATGCTCAGCTACATCGAATCAGTATTGTACTTTAATGTATATAATCAGATTACCGGTGGAGCTCTTGTATATGTTAAAAAATACAATTTTTTCACCTATTTAAAACCGGCATTAGTGCTCTCAAATGAGTGTTATTGTGGGCCGTTACAATTACTTTTAACAAATTAGAGTGCCTAAAAGCAGGCTTTAAATTCCTAAACTTCGGGATAATTGGATAATGAAAAAATATATTTGTTCTGCTTGAGATAAAATTCTTTATTCGTTGTAAGAGTCAAATAAGCCAAAACCACTTTTGGGAAAAGTTTCCAACTATATATACAACTGCTAATATTAGTTGTATATATCCACTGCCTTCTTCTTTATTCGCTCGTTGACTTGCTCAATTAGCTCTTCGTTTAACAAGTTAAGCACTTGGTCTAAATAGAAAAAATATCTTGAACAACCCGTAGACGACTAAAAATATGAACTAAAACTGCTTAGAAGCGACCCTCTGTCTGGACTACAGTATCCTACTCTACAACTCCGTATTAAAACCAATTTGGACGTAAGTAGTAACATTGATATAATAAAAAGGGCTCAATCAAAGATACTGAAAACAATCACTGAAGCACCCTAGTAATCCGAAATGAAAATATGCAAAGAGACCCTAACATCAGACCCGTCAGAGATGAAATAACCCAACAAAAACAAAAGTACATGAGCAAACCTCACACCCTAACCACCTTGCGAGAAGCTTAACTCGGGTTTGCGACCGATCCAGACTTCGCCGCAATGATCTTCCGACTCAACGCTGATCATTAGGTTCTTTTTTCCAGAACACAGTTAAAAAGACTGTTGAATATTGTATATAATTAAGATTTAAAAAATTATTGTAAGTCTCAAAATTCCTAAGAATATCCAATAAATACAGAGTTATATAAAAACAAACAAAAATTAATCAACATATGAACCGTATCGTTCATGTATAGCATGGTATCGTCATTGAGCCGTTGTTGACAGATATGATTAACAAATCCTATGAGTGCGTCTAGGGAATTTTGAAAGACCAGAGGCGCTCTTTTAAACTCGAAAAGCCCTTCTCGAGTAACATACACTGTATACTGTGCTCTGCTTTCTTCTACTGGTACATGGAAGAAAGCATTTTCAAGATTCGTAATTGTGAAAAACTTGGCAGCTTTGAGTCCCTCAATCACATAGTCGATTTACGAACAATCCAATGATTGAGCAACATATCCACCATCGAATCCCAATATTACTTCGCAGTTGAACTTACTACTTTCTGCAACAAAAAATTTATGTTCCGTTTTTATTGGTCCACATCAACGTTTGCGATCAATAATCCAATTGGCTTCTTGCTGGTATTATCTAGACCTTTCAATACCAAAACACTACTAGGCAACTTGATTCCTGTTAGAATCCTTAGCTCACAATCATTAACAAGTAACACATGAACTACGCCTACATTTATGCTTATTGTCTTCGTTCGACTCTGCGCGGCAATAATTTTCACATTCCGAACTCTTTGTGCGCAGTCGCGTTACATTTGAAGCATTTTTTTTCAACTGTACATTCTTTCCTTTTATATTCCGCCGATCCGAAGTTAAAACAGTACTCTTGCTTTTTTCCATCAGCTTTCTGTGTACTCGCACATTTTCTCATTTCAATGCCACTTTGCTTATAGAAATTCTTGCCCCGGTCTCGTACGAGCTCATATAAATCATACATACTAACCTTAAACTGATTTTGTATCTGCAACCCATCTACTGTATAGCACAGAACCTTTGGCTCATCAATGTTATTGACAATGTTACCGACACTAGCAATCTTTTTAATATTAAGCACATATTCATAAAACGATTTTGACTGTAATTTTGTTCGTTCATTTTCGTTACTTCGATTTTCAACGCTAACAACTGCAACAGCTAATTAACTTTTTTGTTCACATCTGCAAGAAGTTTTTCTACCAGTGGAAAGAATTACCAGTTCTTCTATTGAGCTCTCCTCTTTCATGTTATTTTGCGCTAGTGCATTGGTTTTGGCATTCCTTACGATCTTTTTATGCGCACGCATATATACAAGAGCAATTCTCGATTATGTTCTTCCAAAGCTTGTTATCTGCTGTAACACTCGGTCCTTCGGCGCATCAAATTAATGATTTCGTATGATATTCGTATTTCGTATGTTCAAAATGCGTTTTTTTAATGGCGACGAGATCGCCCAGCTTTTATCCATGTTCCAGATGGTGATTCTTGCCAGATTTTCTATACCTCTTCGATATTGATCTTAGCTTCAGCTCGAAATTTTATCCGCTCATCGTTGAATTGCTCAATCAGCTATTTGTTTAACAAGTTAAGCACTTGGTCCCCAACTTTGGTGTTCATTTCAGTTCCGAAAATCAGCTCAAACAGCGATCACATCGAAGCTGTGTGTAAGTGTGAGTAAATCGTCCTCTCAACTCGTTATACGTACTTGATTCACTTTGACAGCTCTTCTGTTGACAACTTTGATATAATGGAGAGGACTGAACGAATCACTCGCTCAATCTGGCTATTTCATCGGGCGACCACCGTTGTTGACGACACATGTTACACCATATTTTCATGTAGAAAATCTGTAAAGGCATTTGACATGAACGCGGTTTCCAAGTTCTTCAGCACTTATAATGCGCCTCGGAAATCTACAAACACTCGTTCAACTTCTTGGGCGGTAGATTTCGTTTTGAATAGCCAGATTATCTTAGACAACCCGTAGACGACAGAAAATATGAACTAAAACTGCTTAGACGGGACCCTCTGTCTGGACTACAGTATCCTACTCTACAACTCCGTACTAAAACCAATTTGGACGTAAGTAGTAAAATTGATATAATGAAAAGGGCTCAATCAAAGATACTGAAAACAATCACTGAAGCACCCTAGTAATCCGAAATGAAAATATACAAAGAGACCCTAACATCAGACCCGTCAGAGATGAAATAACCCAACAAAAACAAAAGTACATGAGCAAACCTCACACCCTAACCACCTTGCGAGAAGCTTAACTCGGGCTTGCGACCGATCCAGACTTCGCCGCAACGACCTTCCGACTCATCGCTGATCAGTAGGTTCCAGGTTTCCAGAACACAGTTAAAAAGACTGTTGAATATTGTATATAATTAAGATTTAAAAACTTATTGTAAGTCTCAAAATTTCTAAGAATATCCAATAAATACAATAAAGTTATATAAAAACAAACAAAAATTAATCAACATATGAACCGTATCGTCCATGTATAGCATGGTATCGTCATTGAGCCGTTGTTGACAGATATGATTAACAAATCCTATGAGTGCATCTAGGGAATTTTGAAAGACCAGAGGCGCTCTTTTAAACTCGAAAAGCCCTTCTCGAGTAACATACACTATATACTGTGGTCTGCTTTCTTCTACTGGTACATGGAAGAAAGCATTTTCAAGATTCGTAATTGTGAAAAACTTGGCAGCTTTGAGTCCCTCAATCACATAGTCGATTTACGAACAATCCAATGATTGAGCAACATATCCACCATATCCACCATATCCACCATCGAATCCCAATATTACTTCGCAGTTGAACTTACTACTTTCTGCAAAAAAATTTATGATCCGTTTTTATTGGTCCACATCAACGTTTGCGATCAAGATTCCAATTGGCTTCTTGCTGGTATTATCTAGACCTTTCAATACC
Source organism: Drosophila vallismaia (assembly GCA_035047325.1). Classification (NCBI taxonomy): domain Eukaryota; kingdom Metazoa; phylum Arthropoda; class Insecta; order Diptera; family Drosophilidae; genus Drosophila; species Drosophila vallismaia. The sequence continues at coordinate 136,811 of JAWNPU010000034.1, read as the reverse complement.
AAAACACTACTAGGCAACTTGATTCCTGTTAGAATCCATAGCTCACAATCATTAACAAGTAACACATGAACTACGCCTACATTTATGCTTATTGTCTTCGTTCGACTCTGCGCGGCAATAATTTCAACATTCCGAACTCTTTGTGCGCAGTCGCGATACATTTGAAGCATTTTGTTTCAACTGTACATTCTTTCCTTTTATATTCCGCCGATCCGAAGTTAAAACAGTACTCTTGCTTTTTTCCATCAGCTTTCTGTGTACTCGCACATTTTCTCATTTCAATGCCACTTTGCTTATAGCAATTCTTGCCCCGGTCTCGTACGAGCTCATATACAAGGTGTACCAATTTGAAATGTCGGTTCGAACATATAGATGTCTCGCAAACCTAAATATTTAACGATTATCATAAAACTTTGACAGTGTGAAGTGTCAACATTGACTGTCAAACCACCATAGTTTCGCGCCAATCGAGCTTCATTATCGTTTACTCTCAGTGCAGTGCAACATGTCGATTTTCGTGCCGAATAAAGAGCAAACGCGGACAGTGTTAATTTTCTGTTTTCATATGAAGAAAACAGCTGCGGAATCGCACCGAATGCTTGTTGAAGCCTTTGGCGAACAAGTACCAACTGTGAAAACGTGTGAACGGTGGTTTCAACGCTTCAAAAGTGGTGATTTTGACATCGACGACAAAGAGCACGGAAAACCACCAAAAAGGTACGAAGACGCCAAACTGCAAGCATTATTGGATGAAGACGATACTCAAACGCACAAACAACTCGCAGAGCAGTTGGAAGTAAGTCAACAAGCAGATTCAGAAGGTCGGTAGATGGGTGCCACATGAGTTGAACGAGAGGCAAATGGAGAGGCGCAAAAACACATGCAAAATTTTGCTTTCAAGATACAAAAGGAAGTCGTTTTTGCAACGTATCGTTACTGGCGATGAAAAATGGATCTTTTTTGTGAATCCTAAACGTAAAAAATCATACGTCGATCCTGGACAACCGGCTGTGTTTGGTGGGATCAGAGCGGTGTCATCTACTATAAGCTCTTGAAACCCGGCGAAACGGTAAATACGGCACGCTACCAACAACAATTGATCAATTTGAACCGTGCGCTTCAGAGAAAACGACCGGAATATCAAAAAATACAACACAAGGTAATTTTTCTCCATGACAACGCTCCATCACATACGGCAAGACCGGTTCGCGACACGTTGGAAACACTCAATTGGGAAGTGCTTGCGCATGCGGCTTACTCACCAGACCTGGCCCCATCCGATTACCACCTATTCGCTTCGATGGGACACGCACTCGCTGAGCAGCGCTTCGATTCTTACGAAAGTGTGAAAAAATGGCTCGATGAATGGTTCGCCGCAAAAGACGATGAGTTCTACTGGCGCGGAATCCACAAATTGCCCGAAAGATGGGAGAAATGTGTAGCTAGCGACGGCAAATACTTTCAATAAATGATTTTTTCTTTTTCTACAAAATTTAACGTGTTTTTTGATTTAAAAAAAACGACATTTCATACTTGTACACCTAGTAAATCATACATACTAACCCCAAACGGATTTTGTATCTGCAACCCATCTACTGTATAGCACAGAACCTTTGGCTCATCAATGTTATTGACACTGTTACCGACACTAGCAATCTTTTTAATATTAAGCAAATATTCATGAAACGATTTTGACTGTAATTTTGTTCGTTCATGTTCGTTACTTCAATTTTCAACGCTAACAACTGCAACAGCTAATTAACTTCTTTGTTCACATCTGCAAGAATTTTTGCTATCAGTGAAAAGAATCACCACTTATTCTATTGAGCTCTCCTCTTTCATGTTATTTTGCGCTAGTGCATTGGTTTTGGCATTCCTTACGATCTTTTTATGCGCACGCATATATACAAGAGCAATTCTCGATTATGTTCTTCCAAAGCTTGTTATCTGCTGTAACACTCGGTCCTTCGGCGCATCAAATTAATGATTTCGTATGATATTCGTATTTCGTATGTTCAAAATGCGTTTTTTTAATGGCGACGAGATCGCCCAGCTTTTATCCATGTTCCAGATGGTGATTCTTGCCAGATTTTCTATACCTCTTCGATATTGATATTAGCTTCAGCTCGAAATTTTATCCGCTCATCGTTGAATTGCTCAATTAGCTATTCGTTTAACAAGTTAAGCACTTGGTCCCCAACTTTGGTGTTCATTTCAGTTCGGAAAATCAGCTCAAACGGCGATCACATCGTAGCTGTGTGTAAATGTGAGTAAATCGTCCTCTCAACTCGTTATACGTACTTGATTCACTTTGACAGCTCTTCTGTTGACAACTTTGATATAATGGAGAGGACTGAACGATTCACTCGCTCAATCTGGCTACTTCATCGGGCGACCACCGTTGTTGACGACACATGTTACACCATATTTTCATGTAGAAAATCTGTAAAGGCATTTGACATGAACGCGGTTTCCAAGTGCTTCAGCACGTATAATCCGAAATGAAAATATACAAAGAGACCCTAACATCAGACCCGTCAGAGATGAAATAACCCAACAAAAACAAAAGTACATGAGCAAACCTCACACCCTAACCACCTTGCGAGAAGCTTAACTCGGGTTTGCGACCGATCCAGACTTCGCCGCAACGACCTTCCGACTCAACGCTGATCATTAGGTTCTTTTTTCCAGAACACAGTTAAAAAGACTGTTGAATATTGTATATAATTAAGATTTGAAAACTTATTGTAAGTCTCAAAATTCCTAAGAATATCCAATAAATACAGAGTTATATAAAGACAAACAAAAATTAATCAACATATGAACCGTATCGCCATGTATAGCATGGTGTGCGTGTCCTATGAGTGCATCTAGGGAATTTTGAAAGACCAGAGGCGCTCTTTTAAACTCGAAAAGCCCTTCTCGAGTAACATACACTATATGCTGTGGTCTGCTTTCTTCTACTGGTACATGGAAGAAAGCATTTTCAAGATTCGTAATTGTGAAAAACTTGGCAGCTTTGAGTCCCTCAATCACATAGTCGATTTACGAACAATCCAATGATTGAGCAACATATCCACCATATCCACCATATCCACCATCGAATCCCAATATTACTTCGCAGTTGAACTTACTACTTTCTGCAAAAAAATTTATGATCCGTTTTTATTGGTCCACATCAACGTTTGCGATCAAGAATCCAATTGGCTTCTTGCTGGTATTATCTAGACCTTTCAATACCAAAACACTACTAGGCAACTTGATTCCTGTTAGAATCCATAGCTCACAATCATTAACAAGTAACACATGAACTACGCCTACATTTATGCTTATTGTCTTCGTTCGACTCTGCGCGGCAATAATTTTCACATTCCGAACTCTTTGTGCGCAGTCGCGATACATTTGAAGCATTTTGTTTCAACTGTACATTCTTTCCTTTTATATTCCGCCGATCCAAAGTTAAAACAGTACTCTTGCTTTTTTCCATCAGCTTTCTGTGTACTCGCACATTTTCTCATTTCAATGCCACTTTGCTTATAGCAATTCTTGCCCCGGTCGCGTACGAGCTCATATACAAGGTGTACCAATTTGAATTGTCGGTTTGAACATATAGATGTCTCGCAAACCTAAATATTTAACGATTATCATAAAACTTTGACAGTGTGAAGTGTCAACATTGACTGTCAAACCACCATAGTTTCGCGCCAATCGAGCTTCATTATCGTTTACTCTCAGTGCAGTGCAACATGTCGATTTTCGTGCCGAATAAAGAGCAAACGCGGACAGTGTTAATTTTCTGTTTTCATATGAAGAAAACAGCTGCGGAATCGCACCGAATGCTTGTTGAAGCCTTTGGCGAACAAGTACCAACTGTGAAAACGTGTGAACGGTGGTTTCAACGCTTCAAAAGTGGTGATTTTGACATCGACGACAAAGAGCACGGAAAACCACCGAAAAGGTACGAAGACGCCAAACTGCAAGCATTATTGGATAAAGACGATACTCAAACGCACAAACAACTCGCAGAGCAGTTGGAAGTAAGTCAACAAGCAGATTCAGAAGGTCGGTAGATGGGTGCCACATGAGTTGAACGAGAGGCAAATGGAGAGGCGCAAAAACACATGCAAAATTTTGCTTTCAAGATACAAAAGGAAGTTCCTAAAAAATCATACGTCGATCCTGGACAACCGGCTGTGTTTGGTGGGATCAGAGCGGTGTCATCTACTATGAGCTCTTGAAACCCGGCGAAACGGTAAATACGGCACGCTACCAACAACAATTGATCAATTTGAACCGTGCGCTTCAGAGAAAACGACCGGAATATCAAAAAATACAACACAAGGTAATTTTTCTCCATGACAACGCTCCATCACATACGGCAAGACCGGTTCGCGACACGTTGGAAACACTCAATTGGGAAGTGCTTGCGCATGCGGCTTACTCACCAGACCTGGCCCCATCCGATTACCACCTATTCGCTTCGATGGGACACGCACTCGCTGAGCAGCGCTTCGATTCTTACGAAAGTGTGAAAAAATGGCTCGATGAATGGTTCGCCGCAAAAGACGATGAGTTCTACTGGCGCGGAATCCACAAATTGCCCGAAAGATGGGAGAAATGTGTAGCTAGCGACGGCAAATACTTTCAATAAATGATTTTTTCTTTTTCCACAAAATTTAACGTGTTTTTTGATTTAAAAAAAAACGACATTTCATACTTGTACACCTAGTAAATCATACATACTAACCCCAAACTGATTTTGTATCTGCAACCCATCTACTGTATAGCACAGAACCTTTGGCTCATCAATGTTATTGACACTGTTACCGACACTAGCAATCTTTTTAATATTAAGCACATATTCATAAAACGATTTTGACTGTAATTTTGTTCGTTCATGTTCGTTACTTCAATTTTCAACGCTAACAACTGCAACAGCTAATTAACTTCTTTGTTCACATCTGCAAGAATTTTTGCTATCAGTGAAAAGAATCACCACTTATTCTATTGAGCTCTCCTCTTTCATGTTATTTTGCGCTAGTGCATTGGTTTTGGCATTCCTTACGATCTTTTTATGCGCACGCATATATACAAGAGCAATTCTCGATTATGTTCTTCCAAAGCTTGTTATCTGCTGTAACACTCGGTCCTTCGGCGCATCAAATTAATGATTTCGTATGATATTCGTATTTCGTATGTTCAAAATGCGTTTTTTTAATGGCGACGAGATCGCCCAGCTTTTATCCATGTTCCAGATGGTGATTCTTGCCAGATTTTCTATACCTCTTCGATATTGATATTAGCTTCAGCTCGAAATTTTATCCGCTCATCGTTGAATTGCTCAATTAGCTATTCGTTTAACAAGTTAAGCACTTGGTCCCCAACTTTGGTGTTCATTTCAGTTCGGAAAATCAGCTCAAACGGCGATCACATCGTAGCTGTGTGTAAATGTGAGTAAATCGTCCTCTCAACTCGTTATACGTACTTGATTCACTTTGACAGCTCTTCTGTTGACAACTTTGATATAATGGAGAGGACTGAACGATTCACTCGCTCAATCTGGCTACTTCATCGGGCGACCACCGTTGTTGACGACACATGTTACACCATATTTTCATGTAGAAAATCTGTAAAGGCATTTGACATGAACGCGGTTTCCAAGTGCTTCAGCACGTATAATCCGAAATGAAAATATACAAAGAGACCCTAACATCAGACCCGTCAGAGATGAAATAACCCAACAAAAACAAAAGTACATGAGCAAACCTCACACCCTAACCACCTTGCGAGAAGCTTAACTCGGGTTTGCGACCGATCCAGACTTCGCCGCAACGACCTTCCGACTCAACGCTGATCATTAGGTTCCAGGTTTCCAGAACACAGTTAAAAAGACTGTTGAATATTGTATATAATTAAGATTTGAAAACTTATTGTAAGTCTCAAAATTCCTAAGAATATCCAATAAATACAGAGTTATATAAAGACAAACAAAAATTAATCAACATATGAACCGTATCGCCATGTATAGCATGGTGTGCGTGTCCTATGAGTGCATCTAGGGAATTTTGAAAGACCAGAGGCGCTCTTTTAAACTCGAAAAGCCCTTCTCGAGTAACATACACTATATGCTGTGGTCTGCTTTCTTCTACTGGTACATGGAAGAAAGCATTTTCAAGATTCGTAATTGTGAAAAACTTGGCAGCTTTGAGTCCCTCAATCACATAGTCGATTTACGAACAATCCAATGATTGAGCAACATATCCACCATATCCACCATATCCACCATCGAATCCCAATATTACTTCGCAGTTGAACTTACTACTTTCTGCAAAAAAATTTATGATCCGTTTTTATTGGTCCACATCAACGTTTGCGATCAAGAATCCAATTGGCTTCTTGCTGGTATTATCTAGACCTTTCAATACCAAAACACTACTAGGCAACTTGATTCCTGTTAGAATCCATAGCTCACAATCATTAACAAGTAACACATGAACTACGCCTACATTTATGCTTATTGTCTTCGTTCGACTCTGCGCGGCAATAATTTTCACATTCCGAACTCTTTGTGCGCAGTCGCGATACATTTGAAGCATTTTGTTTCAACTGTACATTCTTTCCTTTTATATTCCGCCGATCCAAAGTTAAAACAGTACTCTTGCTTTTTTCCATCAGCTTTCTGTGTACTCGCACATTTTCTCATTTCAATGCCACTTTGCTTATAGCAATTCTTGCCCCGGTCGCGTACGAGCTCATATACAAGGTGTACCAATTTGAATTGTCGGTTTGAACATATAGATGTCTCGCAAACCTAAATATTTAACGATTATCATAAAACTTTGACAGTGTGAAGTGTCAACATTGACTGTCAAACCACCATAGTTTCGCGCCAATCGAGCTTCATTATCGTTTACTCTCAGTGCAGTGCAACATGTCGATTTTCGTGCCGAATAAAGAGCAAACGCGGACAGTGTTAATTTTCTGTTTTCATATGAAGAAAACAGCTGCGGAATCGCACCGAATGCTTGTTGAAGCCTTTGGCGAACAAGTACCAACTGTGAAAACGTGTGAACGGTGGTTTCAACGCTTCAAAAGTGGTGATTTTGACATCGACGACAAAGAGCACGGAAAACCACCGAAAAGGTACGAAGACGCCAAACTGCAAGCATTATTGGATAAAGACGATACTCAAACGCACAAACAACTCGCAGAGCAGTTGGAAGTAAGTCAACAAGCAGATTCAGAAGGTCGGTAGATGGGTGCCACATGAGTTGAACGAGAGGCAAATGGAGAGGCGCAAAAACACATGCAAAATTTTGCTTTCAAGATACAAAAGGAAGTTCCTAAAAAATCATACGTCGATCCTGGACAACCGGCTGTGTTTGGTGGGATCAGAGCGGTGTCATCTACTATGAGCTCTTGAAACCCGGCGAAACGGTAAATACGGCACGCTACCAACAACAATTGATCAATTTGAACCGTGCGCTTCAGAGAAAACGACCGGAATATCAAAAAATACAACACAAGGTAATTTTTCTCCATGACAACGCTCCATCACATACGGCAAGACCGGTTCGCGACACGTTGGAAACACTCAATTGGGAAGTGCTTGCGCATGCGGCTTACTCACCAGACCTGGCCCCATCCGATTACCACCTATTCGCTTCGATGGGACACGCACTCGCTGAGCAGCGCTTCGATTCTTACGAAAGTGTGAAAAAATGGCTCGATGAATGGTTCGCCGCAAAAGACGATGAGTTCTACTGGCGCGGAATCCACAAATTGCCCGAAAGATGGGAGAAATGTGTAGCTAGCGACGGCAAATACTTTCAATAAATGATTTTTTCTTTTTCCACAAAATTTAACGTGTTTTTTGATTTAAAAAAAAACGACATTTCATACTTGTACACCTAGTAAATCATACATACTAACCCCAAACTGATTTTGTATCTGCAACCCATCTACTGTATAGCACAGAACCTTTGGCTCATCAATGTTATTGACACTGTTACCGACACTAGCAATCTTTTTAATATTAAGCACATATTCATAAAACGATTTTGACTGTAATTTTGTTCGTTCATGTTCGTTACTTCAATTTTCAACGCTAACAACTGCAACAGCTAATTAACTTCTTTGTTCACATCTGCAAGAATTTTTGCTATCAGTGAAAAGAATCACCACTTATTCTATTGAGCTCTCCTCTTTCATGTTATTTTGCGCTAGTGCATTGGTTTTGGCATTCCTTACGATCTTTTTATGCGCACGCATATATACAAGAGCAATTCTCGATTATGTTCTTCCAAAGCTTGTTATCTGCTGTAACACTCGGTCCTTCGGCGCATCAAATTAATGATTTCGTATGATATTCGTATTTCGTATGTTCAAAATGCGTTTTTTTAATGGCGACGAGATCGCCCAGCTTTTATCCATGTTCCAGATGGTGATTCTTGCCAGATTTTCTATACCTCTTCGATATTGATATTAGCTTCAGCTCGAAATTTTATCCGCTCATCGTTGAATTGCTCAATTAGCTATTCGTTTAACAAGTTAAGCACTTGGTCCCCAACTTTGGTGTTCATTTCAGTTCGGAAAATCAGCTCAAACGGCGATCACATCGTAGCTGTGTGTAAATGTGAGTAAATCGTCCTCTCAACTCGTTATACGTACTTGATTCACTTTGACAGCTCTTCTGTTGACAACTTTGATATAATGGAGAGGACTGAACGATTCACTCGCTCAATCTGGCTACTTCATCGGGCGACCACCGTTGTTGACGACACATGTTACACCATATTTTCATGTAGAAAATCTGTAAAGGCATTTGACATGAACGCGGTTTCCAAGTGCTTCAGCACGTATAATCCGAAATGAAAATATACAAAGAGACCCTAACATCAGACCCGTCAGAGATGAAATAACCCAACAAAAACAAAAGTACATGAGCAAACCTCACACCCTAACCACCTTGCGAGAAGCTTAACTCGGGTTTGCGACCGATCCAGACTTCGCCGCAACGACCTTCCGACTCAACGCTGATCATTAGGTTCCAGGTTTCCAGAACACAGTTAAAAAGACTGTTGAATATTGTATATAATTAAGATTTGAAAACTTATTGTAAGTCTCAAAATTCCTAAGAATATCCAATAAATACAGAGTTATATAAAGACAAACAAAAATTAATCAACATATGAACCGTATCGCCATGTATAGCATGGTGTGCGTGTCCTATGAGTGCATCTAGGGAATTTTGAAAGACCAGAGGCGCTCTTTTAAACTCGAAAAGCCCTTCTCGAGTAACATACACTATATGCTGTGGTCTGCTTTCTTCTACTGGTACATGGAAGAAAGCATTTTCAAGATTCGTAATTGTGAAAAACTTGGCAGCTTTGAGTCCCTCAATCACATAGTCGATTTACGAACAATCCAATGATTGAGCAACATATCCACCATATCCACCATATCCACCATCGAATCCCAATATTACTTCGCAGTTGAACTTACTACTTTCTGCAAAAAAAATTTATGATCCGTTTTTATTGGTCCACATCAACGTTTGCGATCAAGAATCCAATTGGCTTCTTGCTGGTATTATCTAGACCTTTCAATACCAAAACACTACTAGGCAACTTGATTCCTGTTAGAATCCATAGCTCACAATCATTAACAAGTAACACATGAACTACGCCTACATTTATGCTTATTGTCTTCGTTCGACTCTGCGCGGCAATAATTTTCACATTCCGAACTCTTTGTGCGCAGTCGCGATACATTTGAAGCATTTTGTTTCAACTGTACATTCTTTCCTTTTATATTCCGCCGATCCAAAGTTAAAACAGTACTCTTGCTTTTTTCCATCAGCTTTCTGTGTACTCGCACATTTTCTCATTTCAATGCCACTTTGCTTATAGCAATTCTTGCCCCGGTCGCGTACGAGCTCATATACAAGGTGTACCAATTTGAATTGTCGGTTTGAACATATAGATGTCTCGCAAACCTAAATATTTAACGATTATCATAAAACTTTGACAGTGTGAAGTGTCAACATTGACTGTCAAACCACCATAGTTTCGCGCCAATCGAGCTTCATTATCGTTTACTCTCAGTGCAGTGCAACATGTCGATTTTCGTGCCGAATAAAGAGCAAACGCGGACAGTGTTAATTTTCTGTTTTCATATGAAGAAAACAGCTGCGGAATCGCACCGAATGCTTGTTGAAGCCTTTGGCGAACAAGTACCAACTGTGAAAACGTGTGAACGGTGGTTTCAACGCTTCAAAAGTGGTGATTTTGACATCGACGACAAAGAGCACGGAAAACCACCGAAAAGGTACGAAGACGCCAAACTGCAAGCATTATTGGATAAAGACGATACTCAAACGCACAAACAACTCGCAGAGCAGTTGGAAGTAAGTCAACAAGCAGATTCAGAAGGTCGGTAGATGGGTGCCACATGAGTTGAACGAGAGGCAAATGGAGAGGCGCAAAAACACATGCAAAATTTTGCTTTCAAGATACAAAAGGAAGTTCCTAAAAAATCATACGTCGATCCTGGACAACCGGCTGTGTTTGGTGGGATCAGAGCGGTGTCATCTACTATGAGCTCTTGAAACCCGGCGAAACGGTAAATACGGCACGCTACCAACAACAATTGATCAATTTGAACCGTGCGCTTCAGAGAAAACGACCGGAATATCAAAAAATACAACACAAGGTAATTTTTCTCCATGACAACGCTCCATCACATACGGCAAGACCGGTTCGCGACACGTTGGAAACACTCAATTGGGAAGTGCTTGCGCATGCGGCTTACTCACCAGACCTGGCCCCATCCGATTACCACCTATTCGCTTCGATGGGACACGCACTCGCTGAGCAGCGCTTCGATTCTTACGAAAGTGTGAAAAAATGGCTCGATGAATGGTTCGCCGCAAAAGACGATGAGTTCTACTGGCGCGGAATCCACAAATTGCCCGAAAGATGGAAGAAATGTGTAGCTAGCGACGGCAAATACTTTCAATAAATGATTTTTTCTTTTTCCACAAAATTTAACGTGTTTTTTGATTTAAAAAAAAACGACATTTCATACTTGTACACCTAGTAAATCATACATACTAACCCCAAACTGATTTTGTATCTGCAACCCATCTACTGTATAGCACAGAACCTTTGGCTCATCAATTTTATTGACACTTACCGACACTAGCAATCTTTTTAATATTAAGCAAATATTCATGAAACGATTTTGACTGTAATTTTGTTCGTTACTTCAATTTTCAACGCTAACAACTGCAACAGCTAATTAACTTCTTTGTTCACATCTGCAAGAATTTTTGCTATCAGTGAAAAGAATCACCACTTATTCTATTGAGCTCTCCTCTTTCATGTTATTTTGCGCTAGTGCATTGGTTTTGGCATTCCTTACGATCTTTTTATGCGCACGCATATATACAAGAGCAGTTCCCGATTATGTTATTCCACAGCTTGTTATCTGCTGTAACACTCGGTCCTTCGGCGCATCAAATTAATGATTTCGTATGGACTGAAATATAAAAAGGTGCCAACTTACGTCCTGTTCAAAATGCCTCTTCGATATTGATATTAGCTTCAGCTCGAAATTTTATCCGCTCATCGTTGAATTGCTCAATTAGCTATTCGTTTAACAAGTTAAGCACTTGGTCCTCAACTTTGGTGTTCATTTCAGTTCCGAAAATCAGCTCAAACTGCGATCACATCGTAGCTGTGTGTAAATGTGAGTAAATCGTCCTCTCAACTCGTTATACGTACTTGATTCACTTTGACAGCTCTTCTGTTGACAACTTTGATATAATGGAGAGGACTGAACGATTCACTCGCTCAATCTGGCTATTTCATCGGGCGACCACCGTTGTTGACGACACATGTTACACCATATTTTCATGTAGAAAATCTGTAAAGGCATTTGACATGAACGCGGTTTCCAAGTGCTTCAGCACGTATAATGCGCCTCGGAAATCTACAAACACCTGCCCACTCGTTCAACTTCTTGGGCGGTAGATTTCGTTTTGAATAGCCAGATTATCTTAGACAACCCGTAGACGACTGAAAATATGAATCACACAATCACTGAAGCACCCTAGTACATCCGAAATGAAAATATACAAAGAGACCCTAACATCAGACCCGTCAGAGATGAAATAACCCAACAAAAACAAAAGTACATGAGCAAACCTCACACCCTAACCACCTTGCGAGAAGCTTAACTCGCGTTTGCGACCGATCCAGACTTCGCCGCAACGACCTTCCGACTCAACGCTGATCATTAGGTTCCAGGTTTCCAGAACACAGTTAAAAAGACTGTTGAATATTGTATATAATTAAGATTTAAAAACTTATTGTAAGTCTCAAAATTCCTAAGAATATCCAATAAATACAGAGTTATATAAAAACAAACAAAAATTAATCAACATATGAACCGTATCGCCATGTATAGCATGGTGTGCGTGTCCTATGAGTGCATCTAGGGAATTTTGAAAGACCAGAGGCGCTCTTTTAAACTCGAAAAGCCCTTCTCGAGTAACATACACTATATACTGTGGTCTGCTTTCTTCTACTGGTACATGGAAGAAAGCATTTTCAAGATTCGTAATTGTGAAAAACTTGGCAGCTTTGAGTCCCTCAATCACATAGTCGATTTACGAACAATCCAATGATTGAGCAACATATCCACCATATCCACCATCGGATCCCAATATTACTTCGCAGTTGAACTTACTACTTTCTGCAAAAAAAATTTATGATCCGTTTTTATTGGTCCACATCAACGTTTGCGATCAAGAATCCAATTGGCTTCTTGCTGGTATTATCTAGACCTTTCAATACCAAAACACTACTAGGCAACTTGATTCCTGTTAGAATCCATAGCTCACAATCATTAACAAGTAACACATGAACTACGCCTACATTTATGCTTATTGTCTTCGTTCGACTCTGCGCGGCAATAATTTTCACATTCCGAACTCTTTGTGCGCAGTCGCGTTACATTTGAAGCATTTTTTTTCAACTGTACATTCTTTCCTTTTATATTCCGCCGATCCGAAGTTAAAACAGTACTCTTGCTTTTTTCCATCAGCTTTCTGTGTACTCGCACATTTTCTCATTTCAATGCCACTTTGCTTATAGCAATTCTTGCCCCGGTCTCGTACGAGCTCATATACAAGGTGTACCAATTTGAAATGTCGGTTCGAACATATAGATGTCTCGCAAACCTAAATATTTAACGATTATCATAAAACTTTGACAGTGTGAAGTGTCAACATTGACTGTCAAACCACCATAGTTTCGCGCCAATCGAGCTTCATTATCGTTTACTCTCAGTGCAGTGCAACATGTCGATTTTCGTGCCGAATAAAGAGCAAACGCGGACAGTGTTAATTTTCTGTTTTCATATGAAGAAAACAGCTGCGGAATCGCACCGAATGCTTGTTGAAGCCTTTGGCGAACAAGTACCAACTGTGAAAACGTGTGAACGGTGGTTTCAACGCTTCAAAAGTGGTGATTTTGACATCGACGACAAAGAGCACGGAAAACCACCGAAAAGGTACGAAGACGCCAAACTGCAAGCATTATTGGATAAAGACGATACTCAAACGCACAAACAACTCGCAGAGCAGTTGGAAGTAAGTCAACAAGCAGATTCAGAAGGTCGGTAGATGGGTGCCACATGAGTTGAACGAGAGGCAAATGGAGAGGCGCAAAAACACATGCAAAATTTTGCTTTCAAGATACAAAAGGAAGTTCCTAAAAAATCATACGTCGATCCTGGACAACCGGCTGTGTTTGGTGGGATCAGAGCGGTGTCATCTACTATGAGCTCTTGAAACCCGGCGAAACGGTAAATACGGCACGCTACCAACAACAATTGATCAATTTGAACCGTGCGCTTCAGAGAAAACGACCGGAATATCAAAAAATACAACACAAGGTAATTTTTCTCCATGACAACGCTCCATCACATACGGCAAGACCGGTTCGCGACACGTTGGAAACACTCAATTGGGAAGTGCTTGCGCATGCGGCTTACTCACCAGACCTGGCCCCATCCGATTACCACCTATTCGCTTCGATGGGACACGCACTCGCTGAGCAGCGCTTCGATTCTTACGAAAGTGTGAAAAAATGGCTCGATGAATGGTTCGCCGCAAAAGACGATGAGTTCTACTGGCGCGGAATCCACAAATTGCCCGAAAGATGGAAGAAATGTGTAGCTAGCGACGGCAAATACTTTCAATAAATGATTTTTTCTTTTTCCACAAAATTTAACGTGTTTTTTGATTTAAAAAAAAACGACATTTCATACTTGTACACCTAGTAAATCATACATACTAACCCCAAACTGATTTTGTATCTGCAACCCATCTACTGTATAGCACAGAACCTTTGGCTCATCAATTTTATTGACACTTACCGACACTAGCAATCTTTTTAATATTAAGCAAATATTCATGAAACGATTTTGACTGTAATTTTGTTCGTTACTTCAATTTTCAACGCTAACAACTGCAACAGCTAATTAACTTCTTTGTTCACATCTGCAAGAATTTTTGCTATCAGTGAAAAGAATCACCACTTATTCTATTGAGCTCTCCTCTTTCATGTTATTTTGCGCTAGTGCATTGGTTTTGGCATTCCTTACGATCTTTTTATGCGCACGCATATATACAAGAGCAGTTCCCGATTATGTTATTCCACAGCTTGTTATCTGCTGTAACACTCGGTCCTTCGGCGCATCAAATTAATGATTTCGTATGGACTGAAATATAAAAAGGTGCCAACTTACGTCCTGTTCAAAATGCCTCTTCGATATTGATATTAGCTTCAGCTCGAAATTTTATCCGCTCATCGTTGAATTGCTCAATTAGCTATTCGTTTAACAAGTTAAGCACTTGGTCCTCAACTTTGGTGTTCATTTCAGTTCCGAAAATCAGCTCAAACTGCGATCACATCGTAGCTGTGTGTAAATGTGAGTAAATCGTCCTCTCAACTCGTTATACGTACTTGATTCACTTTGACAGCTCTTCTGTTGACAACTTTGATATAATGGAGAGGACTGAACGATTCACTCGCTCAATCTGGCTATTTCATCGGGCGACCACCGTTGTTGACGACACATGTTACACCATATTTTCATGTAGAAAATCTGTAAAGGCATTTGACATGAACGCGGTTTCCAAGTGCTTCAGCACGTATAATGCGCCTCGGAAATCTACAAACACCTGCCCACTCGTTCAACTTCTTGGGCGGTAGATTTCGTTTTGAATAGCCAGATTATCTTAGACAACCCGTAGACGACTGAAAATATGAATCACACAATCACTGAAGCACCCTAGTACATCCGAAATGAAAATATACAAAGAGACCCTAACATCAGACCCGTCAGAGATGAAATAACCCAACAAAAACAAAAGTACATGAGCAAACCTCACACCCTAACCACCTTGCGAGAAGCTTAACTCGCGTTTGCGACCGATCCAGACTTCGCCGCAACGACCTTCCGACTCAACGCTGATCATTAGGTTCCAGGTTTCCAGAACACAGTTAAAAAGACTGTTGAATATTGTATATAATTAAGATTTAAAAACTTATTGTAAGTCTCAAAATTCCTAAGAATATCCAATAAATACAGAGTTATATAAAAACAAACAAAAATTAATCAACATATGAACCGTATCGCCATGTATAGCATGGTGTGCGTGTCCTATGAGTGCATCTAGGGAATTTTGAAAGACCAGAGGCGCTCTTTTAAACTCGAAAAGCCCTTCTCGAGTAACATACACTATATACTGTGGTCTGCTTTCTTCTACTGGTACATGGAAGAAAGCATTTTCAAGATTCGTAATTGTGAAAAACTTGGCAGCTTTGAGTCCCTCAATCACATAGTCGATTTACGAACAATCCAATGATTGAGCAACATATCCACCATATCCACCATCGGATCCCAATATTACTTCGCAGTTGAACTTACTACTTTCTGCAAAAAAAATTTATGATCCGTTTTTATTGGTCCACATCAACGTTTGCGATCAAGAATCCAATTGGCTTCTTGCTGGTATTATCTAGACCTTTCAATACCAAAACACTACTAGGCAACTTGATTCCTGTTAGAATCCATAGCTCACAATCATTAACAAGTAACACATGAACTACGCCTACATTTATGCTTATTGTCTTCGTTCGACTCTGCGCGGCAATAATTTTCACATTCCGAACTCTTTGTGCGCAGTCGCGTTACATTTGAAGCATTTTTTTTCAACTGTACATTCTTTCCTTTTATATTCCGCCGATCCGAAGTTAAAACAGTACTCTTGCTTTTTTCCATCAGCTTTCTGTGTACTCGCACATTTTCTCATTTCAATGCCACTTTGCTTATAGCAATTCTTGCCCCGGTCTCGTACGAGCTCATATACAAGGTGTACCAATTTGAAATGTCGGTTCGAACATATAGATGTCTCGCAAACCTAAATATTTAACGATTATCATAAAACTTTGACAGTGTGAAGTGTCAACATTGACTGTCAAACCACCATAGTTTCGCGCCAATCGAGCTTCATTATCGTTTACTCTCAGTGCAGTGCAACATGTCGATTTTCGTGCCGAATAAAGAGCAAACGCGGACAGTGTTAATTTTCTGTTTTCATATGAAGAAAACAGCTGCGGAATCGCACCGAATGCTTGTTGAAGCCTTTGGCGAACAAGTACCAACTGTGAAAACGTGTGAACGGTGGTTTCAACGCTTCAAAAGTGGTGATTTTGACATCGACGACAAAGAGCACGGAAAACCACCGAAAAGGTACGAAGACGCCAAACTGCAAGCATTATTGGATAAAGACGATACTCAAACGCACAAACAACTCGCAGAGCAGTTGGAAGTAAGTCAACAAGCAGATTCAGAAGGTCGGTAGATGGGTGCCACATGAGTTGAACGAGAGGCAAATGGAGAGGCGCAAAAACACATGCAAAATTTTGCTTTCAAGATACAAAAGGAAGTTCCTAAAAAATCATACGTCGATCCTGGACAACCGGCTGTGTTTGGTGGGATCAGAGCGGTGTCATCTACTATGAGCTCTTGAAACCCGGCGAAACGGTAAATACGGCACGCTACCAACAACAATTGATCAATTTGAACCGTGCGCTTCAGAGAAAACGACCGGAATATCAAAAAATACAACACAAGGTAATTTTTCTCCATGACAACGCTCCATCACATACGGCAAGACCGGTTCGCGACACGTTGGAAACACTCAATTGGGAAGTGCTTGCGCATGCGGCTTACTCACCAGACCTGGCCCCATCCGATTACCACCTATTCGCTTCGATGGGACACGCACTCGCTGAGCAGCGCTTCGATTCTTACGAAAGTGTGAAAAAATGGCTCGATGAATGGTTCGCCGCAAAAGACGATGAGTTCTACTGGCGCGGAATCCACAAATTGCCCGAAAGATGGAAGAAATGTGTAGCTAGCGACGGCAAATACTTTCAATAAATGATTTTTTCTTTTTCCACAAAATTTAACGTGTTTTTTGATTTAAAAAAAAACGACATTTCATACTTGTACACCTAGTAAATCATACATACTAACCCCAAACTGATTTTGTATCTGCAACCCATCTACTGTATAGCACAGAACCTTTGGCTCATCAATTTTATTGACACTTACCGACACTAGCAATCTTTTTAATATTAAGCAAATATTCATGAAACGATTTTGACTGTAATTTTGTTCGTTACTTCAATTTTCAACGCTAACAACTGCAACAGCTAATTAACTTCTTTGTTCACATCTGCAAGAATTTTTGCTATCAGTGAAAAGAATCACCACTTATTCTATTGAGCTCTCCTCTTTCATGTTATTTTGCGCTAGTGCATTGGTTTTGGCATTCCTTACGATCTTTTTATGCGCACGCATATATACAAGAGCAGGTTCCGATTATGTTATTCCACAGCTTGTTATCTGCTGTAACACTCGGTCCTTCGGCGCATCAAATTAATGATTTCGTATGGACTGAAATATAAAAAGGTGCCAACTACGTCCTGTTCAAAATGCCTCTTCGATATTGATCTTAGCTTCAGCTCGAAATTTTATCCGCTCATCGTTGAATTGCTCAATTAGCTATTCGTTTAACAAGTTAAGCACTTGGTCCTCAACTTTGGTGTTCATTTCTGTTCCGAAAATCAGCTCAAACGGCGATCACATCGTAGCTGTGTGTAAATGTGAGTAAATCGTCCTCTGAACTCGTTATACGTACTTGATTCACTTTGACAGCTCTTCTGTTGACAACTTTGATATAATGGAGAGGACTGAACGATTCACTCGCTCAATCTGGCTATTTCATCGGGCGACCACCGTTGTTGACAACACATGTTACACCATATTTTCATGTAGAAAATCTGTAAAGGCATTTGACATGAACGCGGTTTCCAAGTGCTTCAGCACGTATAATGCGCCTCGGAAATCTACAAACACCTGCCCACTCGTTCAACTTCTTGGGCGGTAGATTTCGTTTTGAATAGCCAGATTATCTTAGACAACCCGTAGACGACTGAAAATATGAATCACACAATCACTGAAGCACCCTAGTACATCCGAAATGAAAATATACAAAGAGACCCTAACATCAGACCCGTCAGAAATGAAATAACCCAACAAAAACAAAAGTACATGAGCAAACCTCACACCCTAACCACCTTGCGAGAAGCTTAACTCGGGTTTGCGACCGATCCAGACTTCGCCGCAACGACCTTCCGACTCAACGCTGATCATTAGGTTCCAGGTTTCCAGAACACAGTTAAAAAGACTGTTGAATATTGTATATAATTAAGATTTAAAAACTTATTGTAAGTCTCAAAATTCCTAAGAATATTCAATAAATACAGAGTTATATAAAAACAAACAAAAATTAATCAACATATGAACCGTATCGCCATGTATAGCATGGTGTGCGTGTCCTATGAGTGCATCTAGGGAATTTTGAAAGACCAGAGGCGCTCTTTTAAACTCGAAAAGCCCTTCTCGAGTAACATACACTATATACTGTGGTCTGCTTTCTTCTACTGGTACATGGAAGAAAGCATTTTCAAGATTCGTAATTGTGAAAAACTTGGCAGCTTTGAGTCCCTCAATCACATAGTCGATTTACGAACAATCCAATGATTGAGCAACATATCCACCATATCCACCATCGGATCCCAATATTACTTCGCAGTTGAACTTACTACTTTCTGCAAAAAAAATTTATGATCCGTTTTTATTGGTCCACATCAACGTTTGCGATCAAGAATCCAATTGGCTTCTTGCTGGTATTATCTAGACCTTTCAATACCAAAACACTACTAGGCAACTTGATTCCTGTTAGAATCCATAGCTCACAATCATTAACAAGTAACACATGAAGTACGCCTACATTTATGCTTATTGTCTTCGTTCGACTCTGCGCGGCAATAATTTTCACATTCCGAACTCTTTGTGCGCAGTCGCGATACATTTGAAGCATTTTGTTTCAACTGTACATTCTTTCCTTTTATATTCCGCCGATCCGAAGTTAAAACAGTACTCTTGCTTTTTTCCATCAGCTTTCTGTGTACTCGCACATTTTCTCATTTCAATGCCACTTTGCTTATAGCAATTCTTGCCCCGGTCTCGTACGAGCTCATATACAAGGTGTACCAATTTGAAATGTCGGTTCGAACATATAGATGTCTCGCAAACCTAAATATTTAACGATTATCATAAAACTTTGACAGTGTGAAGTGTCAACATTGACTGTCAAACCACCATAGTTTCGCGCCAATCGAGCTTCATTATCGTTTACTCTCAGTGCAGTCAACATGTCGAGTTTCGTGCCGAATAAAGAGCAAACGCGGACAGTGTTAATTTTCTGTTTTCATATGAAGAAAACAGCTGCGGAATCGCACCGAATGCTTGTTGAAGCCTTTGGCGAACAAGTACCAACTGTGAAAACGTGTGAACGGTGGTTTCAACGCTTCAAAAGTGGTGATTTTGACATCGACGACAAAGAGCACGGAAAACCACCAAAAAGGTACGAAGACGCCAAACTGCAAGCATTATTGGATAAAGACGATACTCAAACGCACAAACAACTCGCAGAGCAGTTGGAAGTAAGTCAACAAGCAGATTCAGAAGGTCGGTAGATGGGTGCCACATGAGTTGAACGAGAGGCAAATGGAGAGGCGCAAAAACACATGCAAAATTTTGCTTTCAAGATACAAAAGGAAGTTCCTAAAAAATCATACGTCGATCCTGGACAACCGGCTGTGTTTGGTGGGATCAGAGCGGTGTCATCTACTATGAGCTCTTGAAACCCGGCGAAACGGTAAATACGGCACGCTACCAACAACAATTGATCAATTTGAACCGTGCGCTTCAGAGAAAACGACCGGAATATCAAAAAATACAACACAAGGTAATTTTTCTCCATGACAACGCTCCATCACATACGGCAAGACCGGTTCGCGACACGTTGGAAACACTCAATTGGGAAGTGCTTGCGCATGCGGCTTACTCACCAGACCTGGCCCCATCCGATTACCACCTATTCGCTTCGATGGGACACGCACTCGCTGAGCAGCGCTTCGATTCTTACGAAAGTGTGAAAAAATGGCTCGATGAATGGTTCGCCGCAAAAGACGATGAGTTCTACTGGCGCGGAATCCACAAATTGCCCGAAAGATGGAAGAAATGTGTAGCTAGCGACGGCAAATACTTTCAATAAATGATTTTTTCTTTTTCCACAAAATTTAATGTGTTTTTTGATTTAAAAAAAAACGACATTTCATACTTGTACACCTAGTAAATCATACATACTAACCCCAAACTGATTTTGTATCTGCAACCCATCTACTGTATAGCACAGAACCTTTGGCTCATCAATTTTATTGACACTTACCGACACTAGCAATCTTTTTAATATTAAGCAAATATTCATGAAACGATTTTGACTGTAATTTTGTTCGTTCATGTTCGTTACTTCAATTTTCAACGCTAACAACTGCAACAGCTAATTAACTTCTTTGTTCACATCTGCAAGAATTTTTGCTATCAGTGAAAAGAATCACCACTTATTCTATTGAGCTCTCCTCTTTCATGTTATTTTGCGCTAGTGCATTGGTTTTGGCATTCCTTACGATCTTTTTATGCGCACGCATATATACAAGAGCAGGTTCCGATTATGTTATTCCACAGCTTGTTATCTGCTGTAACACTCGGTCCTTCGGCGCATCAAATTAATGATTTCGTATGGACTGAAATATAAAAAGGTGCCAACTTACGTCCTGTTCAAAATGCCTCTTCGATATTGATCTTAGCTTCAGCTCGAAATTTTATCCGCTCATCGTTGAATTGCTCAATTAGCTATTCGTTTAACAAGTTAAGCACTTGGTCCTCAACTTTGGTGTTCATTTCAGTTCCGAAAATCAGCTCAAACGGCGATCACATCGTAGCTGTTTGTAAATGTGAGTAAATCGTCCTCTCAACTCGTTATACGTACTTGATTCACTTTGACAGCTCTTCTGTTGACAACTTTGATATAATGGAGAGGACTGAACGATTCACTCGCTCAATCTGGCTATTTCATCGGGCGACCACCGTTGTTGACAACACATGTTACACCATATTTTCATGTAGAAAATCTGTAAAGGCATTTGACATGAACGCGGTTTCCAAGTGCTTCAGCACGTATAATGCGCCTCGGAAATCTACAAACACCTGCCCACTCGTTCAACTTCTTGGGCGGTAGATTTCGTTTTGAATAGCCAGATTATCTTAGACAACCCGTAGACGACTGAAAATATGAATCACACAATCACTGAAGCACCCTAGTACATCCGAAATGAAAATATACAAAGAGACCCTAACATCAGACCCGTCAGAAATGAAATAACCCAACAAAAACAAAAGTACATGAGCAAACCTCACACCCTAACCACCTTGCGAGAAGCTTAACTCGGGTTTGCGACCGATCCAGACTTCGCCGCAACGACCTTCCGACTCAACGCTGATCATTAGGTTCCAGGTTTCCAGAACACAGTTAAAAAGACTGTTGAATATTGTATATAATTAAGATTTAAAAACTTATTGTAAGTCTCAAAATTCCTAAGAATATCCAATAAATACAGAGTTATATAAAAACAAACAAAAATTAATCAACATATGAACCGTATCGCCATGTATAGCATGGTGTGCGTGTCCTATGAGTGCATCTAGGGAATTTTGAAAGACCAGAGGCGCTCTTTTAAACTCGAAAAGCCCTTCTCGAGTAACATACACTATATACTGTGGTCTGCTTTCTTCTACTGGTACATGGAAGAAAGCATTTTCAAGATTCGTAATTGTGAAAAACTTGGCAGCTTTGAGTCCCTCAATCACATAGTCGATTTACGAACAATCCAATGATTGAGCAACATATCCACCATATCCACCATATCCACCATCGAATCCCAATATTACTTCGCAGTTGAACTTACTACTTTCTGCAAAAAAAATTTATGATCCGTTTTTATTGGTCCACATCAACGTTTGCGATCAAGAATCCAATTGGCTTCTTGCTGGTATTATCTAGACCTTTCAATACCAAAACACTACTAGGCAACTTGATTCCTGTTAGAATCCATAGCTCACAATCATTAACAAGTAACACATGAACTACGCCTACATTTATGCTTATTGTCTTCGTTCGACTCTGCGCGGCAATAATTTTCACATTCCGAACTCTTTGTGCGCAGTCGCGATACATTTGAAGCATTTTGTTTCAACTGTACATTCTTTCCTTTTATATTCCGCCGATCCGAAGTTAAAACAGTACTCTTGCTTTTTTCCATCAGCTTTCTGTGTACTCGCACATTTTCTCATTTCAATGCCACTTTGCTTATAGCAATTCTTGCCCCGGTCTCGTACGAGCTCATATACAAGGTGTACCAATTTGAAATGTCGGTTCGAACATATAGATGTCTCGCAAACCTAAATATTTAACGATTATCATAAAACTTTGACAGTGTGAAGTGTCAACATTGACTGTCAAACCACCATAGTTTCGCGCCAATCGAGCTTCATTATCGTTTACTCTCAGTGCAGTCAACATGTCGAGTTTCGTGCCGAATAAAGAGCAAACGCGGACAGTGTTAATTTTCTGTTTTCATATGAAGAAAACAGCTGCGGAATCGCACCGAATGCTTGTTGAAGCCTTTGGCGAACAAGTACCAACTGTGAAAACGTGTGAACGGTGGTTTCAACGCTTCAAAAGTGGTGATTTTGACATCGACGACAAAGAGCACGGAAAACCACCAAAAAGGTACGAAGACGCCAAACTGCAAGCATTATTGGATAAAGACGATACTCAAACGCACAAACAACTCGCAGAGCAGTTGGAAGTAAGTCAACAAGCAGATTCAGAAGGTCGGTAGATGGGTGCCACATGAGTTGAACGAGAGGCAAATGGAGAGGCGCAAAAACACATGCAAAATTTTGCTTTCAAGATACAAAAGGAAGTTCCTAAAAAATCATACGTCGATCCTGGACAACCGGCTGTGTTTGGTGGGATCAGAGCGGTGTCATCTACTATGAGCTCTTGAAACCCGGCGAAACGGTAAATACGGCACGCTACCAACAACAATTGATCAATTTGAACCGTGCGCTTCAGAGAAAACGACCGGAATATCAAAAAATACAACACAAGGTAATTTTTCTCCATGACAACGCTCCATCACATACGGCAAGACCGGTTCGCGACACGTTGGAAACACTCAATTGGGAAGTGCTTGCGCATGCGGCTTACTCACCAGACCTGGCCCCATCCGATTACCACCTATTCGCTTCGATGGGACACGCACTCGCTGAGCAGCGCTTCGATTCTTACGAAAGTGTGAAAAAATGGCTCGATGAATGGTTCGCCGCAAAAGACGATGAGTTCTACTGGCGCGGAATCCACAAATTGCCCGAAAGATGGAAGAAATGTGTAGGTAGCGACGGCAAATACTTTCAATAAATGATTTTTTCTTTTTCCACAAAATTTAATGTGTTTTTTGATTTAAAAAAAAACGACATTTCATACTTGTACACCTAGTAAATCATACATACTAACCCCAAACTGATTTTGTATCTGCAACCCATCTACTGTATAGCACAGAACCTTTGGCTCATCAATTTTATTGACACTTACCGACACTAGCAATCTTTTTAATATTAAGCAAATATTCATGAAACGATTTTGACTGTAATTTTTTTCGTTCATGTTCGTTACTTCAATTTTCAACGCTAACAACTGCAACAGCTAATTAACTTCTTTGTTCACATCTGCAAGAATTTTTGCTATCAGTGAAAAGAATCACCACTTATTCTATTGAGCTCTCCTCTTTCATGTTATTTTGCGCTAGTGCATTGGTTTTGGCATTCCTTACGATATTTTTATGCGCACGCATATATACAAGAGCAGGTTCCGATTATGTTATTCCACAGCTTGTTATCTGCTGTAACACTCGGTCCTTCGGCGCATCAAATTAATGATTTCGTATGGACTGAAATATAAAAAGGTGCCAACTTACGTTCTGTTCAAAATGCCTCTTCGATATTGATCTTAGTTTCAGCTCGAAATTTTATCCGCTCATCGTAGAATTTCTCAATTAGCTATTCGTTTAACAAGTTAAGCACTTGGTCCTCAACTTTGGTGTTCATTTCAGTTCCGAAAATCAGCTCAAACGGCGATCACATCGTAGCTGTGTGTAAATGTGAGTAAATCGTCCTCTCAACTCGTTATACGTACTTGATTCACTTTGACAGCTCTTCTGTTGACAACTTTGATATAATGGAGAGGACTGAACGAATCATTCGCTCAATCTGGCTATTTCATCGGGCGACCACCGTTGTTGACGACACATGTTACACCATATTTTCATGTAGAAAATCTGTAAAGGCATTTGACATGAACGCGGTTTCCAAGTGCTTCAGCACTTATAATGCGCCTCGGAAATCTACAAACACCTGCCCACTCGTTCAACTTCTTGGGCGGTAGATTTCGTTTTGAATAGCCAGATTATCTTAGACAACCCGTAGACGACAGAAAATATGAACTAAAACTGCTTAGACGGGACCCTCTGTCTGGACTACAGTATCCTACTCTACAACTCCGTACTAAAACCAATTTGGACGTAAGTAGTAAAATTGATATAATGAAAAGGGCTCAATCAAAGATACTGAAAACAATCACTGAAGCACCCTAGTAATCCGAAATGAAAATATACAAAGAGACCCTAACATCAGACCCGTCAGAGATGAAATAACCCAACAAAAACAAAAGTACATGAGCAAACCTCACACCCTAACCACCTTGCGAGAAGCTTAACTCGGGTTTGCGACAGATCCAGACTTCGCCGCAACGACCTTCCGACTCAACGCTGATCATTAGGTTCCAGGTTTCCAGAACACAGTTAAAAAGACTGTTGAATATTGTATATAATTAAGATTTAAAAACTTATTGTAAGTCTCAAAATTCCTAAGAATATCGAATAAATACAATAAAGTTATATAAAAACAAACAAAAATTAATCAACATATTAACCGTATCGTCCATGTATAGCATGGTATCGTCATTGAGCCGTTGTTGACAGATATGATTAACAAATCCTATGAGTGCGTCTAGGGAATTTTGAAAGACCAGAGGCGCTCTTTTAAACTCGAAAAGCCCTTCTCGAATAACATACACTATATGCTGTGCTCTGCTTTCTTCTACTGGTACATGGAAGAAAGCATTTTCAAGATTCGTAATTGTGAAAAACTTGGCTGCTTTGAGTCCCTCAATCACATAGTCGATTTACGAACAATCCAATGATTGAGCAACATATCCACCATATCCACCATCGAATCCCAATATTACTTCGCAGTTGAACTTACTACTTTCTGCAACAAAAAATTTATGTTCCGTTTTTATTGGTCCACATCAACGTTTGCGATCCAATTGGCTTCTTGCTGGTATTATCTAGACCTTTTAATACCAAAACACTACTAGGCAACTTGATTCCTGTTAGAATCCTTAGCTCACAATCATTAACAAGTAACACATGAAATACGCCTACATTTATGCTTATTGTCTTCGTTCGACTCTGCGCGGCAATAATTTTCACATTCCGAACTCTTTGTGCGCAGTCGCGTTACATTTGAAGCATTTTGTTTCAACTGTACATTCTTTCCTTTTAGTTGAAGAGTTGAGTTGAGTCCTAGAGTTGAACGAGAGGCAAATGGAGAGGCGCAAAAACACATGCAAAATTTTGCTTTCAAGATACAAAAGGAAGTCGTTTTTGCATCGTATCGTTACTGGCGATGAAAAATGGATCTTTTTTGTGAATCCTAATCGTAAAAAATCATACGTCGATCCTGGACAACCGGCCACATCGACTGCTCGACCGAATCGCTTTGGCAAGAAGACGATGCTCTGTGTTTGGTGGGATCAGAGCGGTGTCATCTACTATGAGCTCTTGAAACCCGGCGAAACGGTAAATACGGCACGCTACCAACAACAATTGATCAATTTGAACCGTGCGCTTCAGAGAAAACGACCGGAATATCAAAAAATACAACACAAGGTAATTTTTCTCCATGACAACGCTCCATCACATACGGCAAGACCGGTTCGCGACACGTTGGAAACACTCAATTGGGAAGTGCTTGCGCATGCGGCTTACTCACCAGACCTGGCCCCATCCGATTACCACCTATTCGCTTCGATGGGACACGCACTCGCTGAGCAGCGCTTCGATTCTTACGAAAGTGTGAAAAAATGGCTCGATGAATGGTTCGCCGCAAAAGACGATGAGTTCTACTGGTGCGGAATCCACAAATTGCCCGAAAGATGGGAGAAATGTGTAGCTAGCGACGGCAAATACTTTCAATAAATGATTTTTTCTTTTTCCACAAAATTTAACGTGTTTTTTGATTTAAAAAAAACGACATTTCATACTTGTACACCTAGTAAATCATACATACTAACCCCAAACGGATTTTGTATCTGCAACCCATCTACTGTATAGCACAGAACCTTTGGCTCATCAATGTTATTGACACTGTTACCGACACTAGCAATCTTTTTAATATTAAGCAAATATTCATGAAACGATTTTGACTGTAATTTTGTTCGTTACTTCAATTTTCAACGCTAACAACTGCAACAGCTAATTAACTTCTTTGTTCACATCTGCAAGAATTTTTGCTATCAGTGAAAAGAATCACCACTTATTCTATTGAGCTCTCCTCTTTCATGTTATTTTGCGCTAGTGCATTGGTTTTGGCATTCCTTACGATCTTTTTATGCGCACGCATATATACAAGAGCAGTTCCCGATTATGTTATTCCACAGCTTGTTATCTGCTGTAACACTCGGTCCTTCGGCGCATCAAATTAATGATTTCGTATGGACTGAAATATAAAAAGGTGCCAACTTACGTCCTGTTCAAAATGCCTCTTCGATATTGATATTAGCTTCAGCTCGAAATTTTATCCGCTCATCGTTGAATTGCTCAATTAGCTATTCGTTTAACAAGTAAAGCACTTGGTCCTCAAATTTGGTGTTCATTTCTGTTCCGAAAATCAGCTCAAACGGCGATCACATCGTAGCTGTGTGTAAATGTGAGTAAATCGTCCTCTCAACTCGTTATACGTACTTGATTCACTTTGACAGCTCTTCTGTTGACAACTTTGATATAATGGAGAGGACTGAACGATTCACTCGCTCAATCTGGCTATTTCATCGGGCGACCACCGTTGTTGACGACACATGTTACACCATATTTTCATGTAGAAAATCTGTAAAGGCATTTGACATGAACGCGGTTTCCAAGTGCTTCAGCACGTATAATGCGCCTCGGAAATCTACAAACACCTGCCCACTCGTTCAACTTCTTGGGCGGTAGATTTCGTTTTGAATAGCCAGATTATCTTAGACAACCCGTAGACGACTGAAAATATGAATCACACAATCACTGAAGCACCCTAGTACATCCGAAATGAAAATATACAAAGAGACCCTAACATCAGACCCGTCAGAGATGAAATAACCTCACACCCTAACCACCTTGCGAGAAGCTTAACTCGGGTTTGCGATCGATCCAGACTTCGCCGCAACGACCTTCCGACTCAACGCTGATCATTAGGTCCTTTTTTCCAGAACACAATTAAAAAGACTGTTGAATATTGTATATAAATAAGATTTAAAAACTTATTGTTAGTCTCAAAATTTCTAAGAATATCCAATAACAGCAAAGTTATAAAAAACAAAAAAAAATGTATCAACATAAGAACCGTATCTTCCATGTATGGCATGGTATCGTCATTGATCAGTTGTTGAAAAATATGATTAACAAATCCAATAAGTGAGGCTATGGAATTTTGAAAGCCCAGAGGCGCTCTTTTAAACTCGAAAAGCCCTTCTCGAATAACATACACTGTATGCTGTTCTCTGCTTTCTTCTACTGGTACATGGAAGAAAGCATTTTCAAGATTCGTAATTGTGAAAAACTTGGCAGCTTTGAGTCCCTCAATCACATAGTCGATTTACGAACAATCCAATGATTGAGCAACATATCCACCATATCCACCATCGAATCCCAATATTACTTCGCAGTTGAACTTACTACTTTCTGCAACAAAAAATTTATGTTCCGTTTTTATTGGTCCACATCAACGTTTGCGATCAAGAATCCAATTGGCTTCTTGCTGGTATTATCTAGACCTTTTAATACCAAAACACTACTAGGCAACTTGATTCCTGTTAGAATCCTTAGCTTACAATCATTAACAAGTAACACATGAACTACGCCTACATTTATGCTTATTGTCTTCGTTCGACTCTGCGCGGCAATAATTTTCACATTCCGAACTCTTTGTGCGTAGTCGCGATACATTTGAAGCATTTTGTTTCAACTGTACATTCTTTCCTTTTATATTCCGCCGATCCGAAGTTAAAACAGTACTCTTGCTTTTTTCCATCAGCTTTCTGTGTATTCGCACACTTCCTCATTTCAGTGCCACTTTGCTTATAGCAATTCTTGCTCCGGTCTCGTACGAGCTCATCTAAATCATACATACTAACCTTAAACTGATTTTGTATCTGCAACCCGTCTACTGTATAGCACCGAAGCTTTGGCTGATTAATGTTATCGACACTGTTACCGACACTAGTAATCTTCTTAATATTTAGCAAACATATATGAAACAATTCGTGATTTGAATTTTTTCGTTCACATAAGAAGTCATAAATCTCCTGTTGAAATGTTGCTCGAATTCGTTTATGAGTTCACGTTTTGAGTGTTGCATAGTTCGACACGACAAATAAAGAGGAAAGAAAAGAAATTATATGATCAGTGAACATTGGCTCTAACACTAATGCAGCAAGAAGCCGAGTTCAGTGCTCTGAGCGGATTATCAGCAAGTGGAATCTGATATGCTCTTACTTGTCGCTACAGCAGCAAACCCGTTTATGCCAGGTGCCAGGCCTGCCCACCGAATAATGTAGCTTTACGTTCTTTGTAGTTTGTAGCTTATAAGTTTTTTGAGCTATGCCCCCGCTTCACGGTGGTTTTAGATTTTGTTTTAGCAGAAAGAGCATTACAATAAGTCACACAATAAAATCTTGTGGATATAGTGTCCTCGTCCAGGATCAGACAGCTTACTAATGCTTCTACGTTTCAAGGATGGGGACTTAAGCCAAATAAAGGAGAAACCCGCGTCAAATCGGTAAACGGGCGGCCAAAAATAATGTAAAACCCGTAAAGGAGCTATAAAACGTAGTTCCGGTCGGAAAACTTTTCACTGGTAGCTCAATACATGGTAGCTCAATACAATACATCCAGTAACATTAAAAAAAATTTCTTATTAGAATATTAAGACAAACGAGCCCATTTTTTGTTATACACTCGTTGAGTACTTTTGATGCCATTGTAGGCTTCGTCCTGCTAGCGCGGGGTGGAGTAACACTGAATTTAACGAAAAATACCCTAAAATACCAAGGAACGTCGGAGGGTCTACTATTCCAAAACTGTGATAGTGTGAACTTCACAGATGTAAATAGTATAGTAGTCCCCGACTCTGTTAAAAAGAATTTAAAAAAAATGATTCTCAAAAACTTAAACGCGTTTTCGACTTCTAACGAGGCGTTACCTTTTAATACTTAGGTTGTTGCAGAGGATAATGAACCAGTATGCGTTATAGACTTTGTAAATAATTAAATAAAACAACTGCTAAAGCAAGGTATCATCAGACCGTCATACAACAGCCCTTTGTGGGCTAGAATTGGGCTTGGGCTTATAGTTACCAGGGGTGGTGCGAAACCCGACCCAGAAAAGGTCAAAGCCATACAGGAATTCACCGAACCGAAAAATTTATGCGGAGTAAGATCCTTCTTAGGTCTGGCAAGTTACTACAGGGGACTCGTCAAAGACCTTTTACGGTCATATCGAAAGGCGAAAACGGCTCAGTAAATAAACACATATCGAAAAAGTAGCTATCGAATTTACTGAAGCTCACCGCAATGCATTTGATCGTCTGCGAAACATCTTGGCATCATGATGCTTATGTATCCAGATTTTAAAAAGCCATTTGACTTAACGACTGATTCATCAGCAAGTGGTATCGCCGCGGTCTTATCCCAAGCCAATCAGCATGATTTCCCGTACCTTAAACGAGGCTGAATCGCATTATGCTACAAACGAAAGGGAACTGTTAGCCATTGTTTGGGCTTTACGGTCAAATTTCAAAATTTCTTGTATGGTAAAAAAGAAATTAAAATTTTCGGTGACCACCAGCCGCTCACTTTCGCAGTCTCGGATAGAAACACAAACGTAAAAATGAAAAAATTTGAAAGCATAGATCAACATAACGATGTTCTATAAAATGGGAAAATTTTTTTTTTTAACAATTATATTGAATTTGTCGGAGATAGCAAGTATTGATATGTTGCTGTTATCTGGGGAAATCCGCTTTCTTAAAATATAGTTTAATAAGTGAAGCTACCCATTTTGACAGTCCCCTGTAATTTTAGGCGTAAAGTTAAAAACTTCATTTGCAATCGAATCTAAGTTAACAACTAAGCAATATCTTCCAAATTGTATTGCCCTAGCAACTAAGTACCTTTGCATAAACAATGCTGACACACCGAAGTTGAGTTCAGCGTTCTGCGGTAAGAACGGACGGCTATGGTAAGCTGACACTTCTCATTTGGAGTGCTTTGTGACGTGTTGCTTAGGGTACGCTGAAGCTTCAGCCTTAAGTTAATTTTTGTACAGTACATTGAAGAATAAACTACATGGCACGCTGCCCATAAATACTTTTGTTAATAATATAACCACATTGCTGAGCCACAAGCCTAGTAATTCCCAAAGGGAGCGAAGTCAAGACCTCCACTCAAATCTATATTAAGGCTGAAGGAAAACATAATTTGCACATAAAGTCGATTCGACTCGCAACAACCCACCCATGATTCCAAAGCTACTGGTTTCTTTTTAGCTAAACGAAAATGGTGAATTAAAAAAAATCAAAATTTTATCGTAACTTATCTTGAAATAATAATTTATACTTATTTCGTACTTTTGTCTATTTCTGGGCACTAACACGTATTCAGTTTTTTATTCAGCCGTTCAGGGTACTGTGTTAAAGCTAAAACGGCCTCTATGGCATTACTTCACTTTGCACTTACTCTCTTTCTCGTGATCATTTTTAAATTATATTTTCCCCGATATATATTCGCGATATTCTCATAAAAATCTATTCAATTTTGTACAGCCGTAAGTGAAAATATATTTTAAGTTCGTTTGCGACCACGTATGAAAGTTTTATACCCTTGTAGAGTGTATTCCTTTTTTGGTCAACGCTTTGAAGGATACACCTATGAACCTGTAAAATATTACTGAGCAGAATGACCTCCTGAGTAGGTATAAAATGTATGCCTGTGCGTTTATACATCTGTCCGTAGCTATGTCTGACTATCCGTTTCTCAGTTTTTACGCAAACTATTCTTTCAGCTTAAAATGATTAACTCCAAACTTTACACACATCCTTCTTTTCCTTGGACGCAGTATATAAGTCGAGACGACCGGGATCGATCGACCTATACTTGACATAAAACTGAACGATCGGAAATATACTACAAGGTGCGTTCCAAAGTAAACGGGACTTTTTGAATCTAGCGCCCTCTAGTGGCGTCATCCATATGTCGACTAGTGCGTTAAAATCTGCTATCCTTCATTGACTTCCAGTAAAAATTTCATAACATTCCATCTATTAGAAGTGAAGTTATTGCGTTTTAAGTGTCAGTACTTTTTTGTCATCGGTGCGAAAATGAGCTTCGAGCAAAGAGCCAACATTAAATTTTGTTTTAAACTTGGTAAAACTTTCACCGAAACGTTTCAATTGATGAAATAAGTTTATGGCGATGATTGCTTATCCCGTAGCAGAGTGCACGAGTGGTTTCAACGTTTTCAAAGTGGTCGTGAGGAAATAAATGACGATGAACATGTGGGCCAACCAAAATCCGTGATCACCGAAAATTCCATCGAAACTGTGCGTGAATTCATAAAAAATCAGCCGAAATCATCATTGAAATTCATGGAAATAGAATTGAACATCTCCAAAACATCGATTTATCGCATTTTGACCGAACATTTGGGCTTACAAAAGGTGTGTGCACGGTTTGTTCGGCACAAATTGACTGACGACCAAAAATTGCTCAGAATTCAACATTCGAAGGACATCATTAAAGAGGTAAAAAAAGACCCAAACTTCCTTTACAAGATTGTGACTGGTGACGAAACGTGGTGTTTTCAATATGATCCCGAAACGAAACGCCAGAGTGCTGAATGGAAAGCGCCGGACGAGCCGAAACCCAAAAAATCGGGCCTGGAGAAGTCAAAAGTGAAGACAATGCTGATTTGTTTTTATGATTCCAAGGGTATTGTCCACAAAGAATTTGTTCCACCCGGACAAAACGTTAATGCGGTAGTCTACCTTGGAGTTTTGATGCGTTTGGTGCGTCGTATTCGACGTGTTCGGCCCGAATATCGCGAAGATGGAAGTTGGCGTTTGTTGCACGATAATGCGCCGTCTCATCGATCGACGCTTGTGACCGATTATGTGACCAAAATCACATTTTAACGATCAACCACTCCCCGTATTCACCTGATATGGCACCGTGCGACTTCTACCTTTTCAGAAAAATGCATTTGCCGATGAAAGGAAAGCGTTATGCAGACCTGGAGGCCATTCAAAAGGCTTACACCGGCATACTGGCGGCCATACCGGGCAACGAGCTAAAACACTCGTTCGACAAACTTTTGGACCGTGCAAAAAGCTGTATTGAAGCAGGAGGAGACTATTTTGAATAAAATTAATTGATTTTGCCGATAAAACCATTTGTTCTGTCTATTTTTTTTAAGTCCTGTTTACTTTGGAACGCACCTTGTATATACCAAAAATATAGATTAACATTAATATAGTCAATGCCTGGAAATTTAATCTTAAAATTGGGTATAAAATTGAGGGAGAAGAGCATAATATAATATATGAGCATTTAAAAAAGCATTTATATTCCACTAATAATGTTTTACGGATTGCTAACGAACTGTGCTACCACGATAAGCTACAAGTTGCCGATTATTAATTTAAGGTATTTAATCAATCCTTGATTGATTACACTATGGGTAGAGATTTTATAGCGCAAAGGGAAGAGCTTCAAATTTTGGAAAATATTGCAGAGATAACTTGCATATACAAATGGGGTTGTCAAGGAAGTTGTAGTCATGCAATTTATAGGAAAATTTTGATGATATTGAATGAAAAACCAATATATGTTTGCTGTGTGCTTCGTACATCTACAAATAGATTCCATATCTACTATTCTTTGGAAAAATACTAAACCCTCAACCACTTCAGGACATTTAAACTACTCTGTCAAAAAAAAAATAGTAATCTTCGGCTCGTGAATAATTTCAAAAATCAAACTTCCCAAATACCGCCGACTAGGCTTAAAACCCTAACAAATCATCAGTACCATGAGCGATGGAATGGTATTTAATGTTGTGGCGAAATCATTTTTTTTAATTTTTTATTTATTTTATTTTTTATTAAAATTGTATTTGTTTATATTGCAGTCCACTGGTACTATTTATAATAACTTATACTGCAGAGATTCATAATTTCTAGCGAGTATTTACATATGTACATACTTAAACCTAATTAGGGAGTCTAGAGGCATGAATTCATTTAATCAATTAATTTATATATCATCTTGGCAGATCTGTTGGGTGAATGCGCTGGAGGCTCCTTCTCGCCCTCAGTCCCATTACACGTCTCCTCGTCAAGAGTTTTCGAACCAACTGGTTTGGGTGGTTTCCCAATTTATTTACGTACGCGGTTGGTTGTTTGTTTATGACATCGCCAATCCTTGGTACCTTCAGCTCTTGTTCAATGTCTTTGTAGCGGATGTACCAAGCCGCTCCAGATAGTTTACGCAAGATTTGCGACTGCGCCACACAAATTTTGTTGAGGTGTGACTTTGCGGCGATGACATACACTTGGATGCCATATTTCCAAATAGGAGCCAGGACAACCTAATAAATTTTGGCCTTGTTGAAAATTGAAACTTTGTTTCCAGGCCTAAGGAGCCAAGCCATGCTGTTCGCCTTTGCTTTGAGCCGCCGAATTACATCCGTTACATGGCGTTGAAATGTCAGTCGCTTATCCAGAGTGACACCGAGGTATTTGTGGGCGTTCGAATGTGTGAGGAGCTCTCCATGCAGAAACACACACGGTGATGTGTCTTTTCTCAGGATGTACGTCACGGAGACACACTTTTCCGGATTGACTGCGATGTTCCAGCGTAGGGCCCAGTTTTAAAATTTGTTTAGATAAAGCTGAAGCGTATCAGTGGCTGTATAGACGCAAGTATCTCTGGCCAGGACTGCAGTGTCATCAGCAAAGGTGGCAACTAGCAGGTCATTGGGATCTGTAAGCGAAATTTTGTCAGCTGAGGGCATGTCGTGCGTATACAGGCTATATAGTGTTGGACCTAACACACTTCCCTGGGGTACACCTGCTCTGACTCTTTTTGTTTGGGAGGACAGTCCGTCCTGTACTACTTTAAAAGATCGCTCGTATAGGAAGCTTTTTATTATCAAAAAGAGTTGAGGATTTAGTAGGCTTTTAAGCTTGTACAGAAGTCCTTAATGCGAAGGCCTGCTGGATGTCCAGAAAAGCTCCAACGACATGGAAACCTTCCAGCACAAACTTCACTACGCGGTGTAGCTGTTCAGGTGTGCCATGTCTGAGTCTAAAACCAAACTTAAACTTCGGAATAGCTTTTTGGACCTTTCGGGATTCGAGCAATCTTCTCAGGATGCACCTCTCAAGTAATTTGCCAAATGCTGGAAGTAGGCTTATTGGGCGATAGGAGTCTAATTCCTCTGCTGGCTTCCCATTTTTATGGAGCATAATGATATTCGCCTTCTTCCAGGCGCTTGGAAAGTATCCCAGTCGAAGAGCAGAATTGAAAATAAGAACAAGGGATAACAAAGCTCTGTGGGGCATCAGCTTAATGGAGCGGTTGTCAATGTGATCCTCACCAGGAGCCTTGTTGTTGCGAAGGGATTTGATATCATCTTCCAATTCCGTGAGTTGAATAGGCTTAACAGGTAGAGCCATCTACAATGGGGCTTCTAGGGATTCAGCAACCAGTTGTATGCGATGCTGTCTCGAACGGCTGGAATCTTTCCTCCAGGTTTCTGGCAAACGCTTCAGCTCTGTCCTGAGGTGATTGGGCCCAATTGCCATCTAGGTTACAAACTGGAAACTGTGGAGCAACTTGTCTCTTAAATCTCTTCGTGAGCTTCCAGAGCGCGATTTTTGAGTTTTCATCGGCAGTAGCTTTCCCGAGGAACGCGTCAGTTGCTTCTCTTTTCAGGTTGGCCAGTACTTTTCTCACCCTTCATCCTTCGGTACAATCTGTCAATGATTAGGTCAGTGGTCCTGATGAACTCAAGCCGAAGACGTTTCTTGAGAGTTAAGAGTCCTACTGCTTCCGGATAGAGAGCGACGCTGCTATGCAAGTTGCGTAGGTGAACTGATCTTCTTCTTCTTCTTGATCTTCTTCATAAAAGTTTCAACCGCTTTCTCGATATCGTCTGCTGTATTTATCTCTGTATTGAGGTTAAAGGCATAGTTAAGTTCGTACTAAAACAGCCTTATATTCGTACCAGGTGGAACGAGCATCCTAATAGGGGCGGTGCTATGAGGTGACGTTGTTAGTGAAGCGGTCAGCGGCAAGTGATCGGAAGATAGGTCATACTCTTCGCGTACTGATAGTAGACTGTTAGCTATAGCTTTGCACAAGAGGAAGTCGATACATGAAGGTACATTCCTCCTGTTATACGGGTAGTGAGTGGGTCTGCCTGTAGCCAGAACTTGAGTTGAGCTGCCGGAAATAACATCGTGAAGTGCTGAGCCTCGAGCATTCGCTCCTATACTTCCCCAGAGGCGATGCTTAGCGTTGAAATCACCTCCAATGATAAACTTTTGACCATGTTGACCAAGGAGATTATCAAACTCAGAGGAATTCCAAAGCAGGCCTGGAGGAAGGTACACAGCTGACACCGTAATTTCGCCCAAATTAGTGGAAATTTTTACCGTCGCCATTTGAAGGTGATTCGTTGTGATCGAATGCAGGTAATAATTAGGATACAAGCTCCTCCTCTGGGGCGACCTCCTGGGTGATCTGCTCGATAGCAGCTGTAACCAATCATATTGAGGTAGGATCCGTCGTGTAGGAGTGTCTCTGAAATAAGCATAACATCAATTTCGTTCTTGCTGAGAAACACTTTAAGCTCATTAGCATTTGGGATGATGCTACGAGCGTTCCAGGCTCCGAGGCGCAGTTTACAAGCCATTACTTGCGCTGCGTCAACGACTTAGAACCTCTGAGTTCTTTGATCTCCTCAAAAACTCAGCGATGGTTTTTTGTAGACCAGCAATGGTCTGCTGCATTGAGATGATGATTTGTGCGAGGGAGCCATCAATTACGTTTGTTTAGGATGTTGAGGTTCGCCTGCGTTTGTTACAGGAGCAAACGCAGCATTCGGAAAAGTCTGGAACCTTGTATTTGAAAAAGCATTTCGCTGTTGGGAGTATTTTCCATCAGGTCGTGTGCTCTGTTGTCCAGTTCTAGTCACATCTGCATACGATAGGCCCTGTCGCACGATTGAGAATGGAATAGCCTGTTGCTTGATGTTGCACATGGGCTGTGGATGTTCTACGCGGGTCATGGGAGTAATGTTGATTCCAGTTTTTCGGCTTTTGAGTCTCTGGACGTAAATTCTGCAGCCCTTGTGAGTTGCCTCATGTTTGCCTTGTCAATTAACGCACTCCAGGTCGTCATAGGTCCTTGACTGGGATTGACTGGAACCAGTCCAATGAGGCAAACTGCATCTACCACATCTAGGCTCCTTCGTGCAATAGTATTTGGTGTGATCAAAGCCATCGGTAACATTGACGCAAAGTAACATTTTTTCTCGGCAGTTCCACTCTGACTCTTTGACGGCCAACTTTATTTATTTTTAGAGCTTCTCTGTTATTAATAGCCTTCTTGATGTCTATAGGTTTATAGGATGTTGTATAGGATGTCGTTCTGGTCAGAAGCCTGGAACCGGTTCAGAGGAGTCAACATTCTGTGACTTTACCTTTGGATTATAGGTATTAACCACAGCGTGACCTTGGGAGGTGAACGCATTTAAAATTTGCTCAATTGGGGTAGAAGCAGCCAAGTTGCACACGACAACCCTGTAGGCTCTGACATCCGGGAGGCAGAAGTGAGTGTATTGGAGATGAACTTCTGATAATTTTTTAGTGGTAGCTCTGTGGGCATCAGAGTCACGGGGGTATATGCGCAAGTTGCCATTACGCGCGATCTTGAGCCCATATGAGTCAGACGATACTGCCGAGTCGAGAAGTCTTTCTAAGGCAAGTACGTCGCTGACAGCAAGTACTGTTATTTGGCTACTGGAATTTGACTTCTTTGTCACTGGAATTTCAGATTGTCCAGATTCTTCTTCTTCAACGGTTTCGACCTGTAGAATGTCAATGCTAATTTCGCCTTTTTGACAGTCATCTTGGTTTGCAAGAGCAGCAAATATATTTATAGCGATATGTTTTCTATGTTCGATTACATGGGCTCTTTTTTTCGAACTTTTCGGTAAGGTTGGTAGGCTTCTCTTCTTGGATGGAACTTTTTGCCAATAGACTGAAGCCGGCTGGAATGTAAGCGTACTACTATTTTTTTCAATTTGCGGTAATAGGCGACTATTTGCAACTGTTATCTGGTTAGGGTTGTTTAATTGGCTTGGGCAGCTAACCATAAAAGGCTCCTTGCCAGTTGTGCTAGGCGGGGGCATGCTCTGAAAGGAGCATCCTGTTCGTGATACCTCTCGTAACTCCGCTTTAGTGCACCCAGCGACTTCCGACATCTCCAAATCGATCGACCATACTTCTCTTGAAGCACCTCTTTTTTTTTTAATTTCCTCGATGAAATAATAATATTTGATTATTTTGCCAAAAACTTTTTTTTTTTTGTCGGAAAATATTTAATGAAAATAAAATCAAACTGATCCCTTTCTCAATGATGATTCGACTGTGCTTGGCGGAATCATCATACATAAAGTTTTTAAAACATCTAAAAATTTACCCAGCAAAGAGATTTATTTTGAATGCACTATGCACACTTGAATTCGATGGTTTGAGTGTTTTATCTGTAGATCACGTACAGAATTCCAATCCAAAAATAGCAAGTCCTCGATTTGGATAAGTGATAGAAAAGAAGTACGAAACAACCTCAGAAAGAAAATTATATATAAAGGGTGTTATTTTAGGTTTATGTTTCTAAATTAAAAAAGAAAATGCACAGGTTGCGGTGAGAGCTGATTTTCTATTGGAAAGATAATTCGATGGCATTAATGATGAAATATAACTTCCGGCAAATGGCCACTACGTGAGTTTTTCAGAAACTGCATCCTGGAAGTCCAATTCTCGACCACTTTTTCAAGCATCTTTGGCCGTATGTCAGCAATAGCTCGTTCAATGTTGGCTTCTAGGGCTGGAATCGTGGTGGGCTTTTGGCATAGACCAACGACTTCAAATACCCCACAAAAAATAGTCCAATGGTGTAATATCGCACGATCTTGGAGGCCATGGCACAGGACCATTTGTGGAGATAACGCTGTTTCCGAACACTTCTCCCAAATAGTCAATGGTTTGACGGGCTGTGTGGTAAGTTGCGCCGTCTTATTGGAACCAAATGTCTTCTAGACCATTCTCACACACTTTTGGAAACAAAAATTCGTCGAGCATAGCTCAGTAGCGGTTCCCGTTGACGGCAACATTCATTCCTTCATTGTCTTTGAAGAAATACTACTCTATGATACATACAGCCCATAAACCGCACCAAACTGTGCATTTCACATTTTGGCTGAAAAATAACCCGCTTTACTGCAAAATGCTAAAAAGCTGTCTTTCGACTTCACTAGTGCGGAAGTTCAGGGAATTTATCAAGAACATTATAACATTTAGCTGACTTAGGCAACGTACCCGACATAGTAAAAAGCGTTCGTTAGTTCTCAGACAACCCAGCCGGGTTTGGCTTATGGACAAAAGGTGTTGGTGAAACCTATCTCCAAGTGTCTCACTCTTCACTTTGCAGATAAAAAAGATTTAGGTACTCTGGAACACCAGATAACTTTATTATCACAGGGTCCTAACCAATCATTAGTTGAATTCCATCAGACCGTTGTATGGAATAAAACTAAGAAACTTAACTTATGACAAAACTATATAGAGACAAGGAATTAAACACCTTTGCTAGAGGACTACGTGGGCCCTCTCACGCCTATTGGGCGGCCCATGAAGGAACCCACAGACTTACCCTCTGCACTAAATCTGTGCATATAATTAGGGAATCAAGGCTTCAGGTCTAATCACGCCTAGAATAGAGGCCACCCATCGACTTTCCGTCAATCACCTCAACTACCTCAAAGAACTGCACAATTGCAACGCCCTATTCCAATGTCTAATAATTTTCATTTTCATGATAGACCTTATATACATATCCACCTTACATATCCGATATAGCCACACAACTACCACTATTTTTCCTTCAAAACAAATGAATACTATTTTTGAACAGTCAACAGTCAACATAGGCCATTCTTTACGAATGCAAATCAGGCCAGGCAAGTCCCTAATGCTTAATTTCCACAATACCAACCAGTACGACTCATAGCACCCAAACCGTCACAACAGGCAAAGCCAATAAAAATTGACAAGAATATGCAAACCCGACAGATTAATTATATGAACCGATCAAATCTGTTCGAGGTAGGCAAAAGACCCCCTATGGCAACAGCATTTGCGTAACAATGCGGCTAAAAGGCAGGAAAATTTTGGTATTCACACTGACACAATTTCAAGCACGGAAGACGAACAAAATGTGACAAGAGTCAGAACTGGATATCGTACGGACAGACTATGGAAACTCACGAAGAACAGACAGGTATTGAACATACTTTAGCTGAGTACACCAAGTTGATCAAAAACAACGATAACGAATATCAGTATGACTATACTTACATTAATTTTGTAGAGTAACGGACTCCTCGCTTCCATATTTTGAATGCAAGCTAAAGATTTTGATACACTTTTTAAAACTTTTATATAACAATAATATACGACCATCTCGATCTCGTTACAATTTGCCTGTGTGCATTCTACAAAAAAAATTAGATGCTTCAAATATAAAAAATACAGAAAGTTATATAGTACAACTATATCAGACAGATATCCTATACCAGACATCAACGGATTACTTTCATAACTAGGAAACAAAAAAATATTTTCGGTGTTCGATCTTAATGGTTCCGCCAAATTCTTGTAAAAGAAAGCGATATTGAGAAAGCAGCATTTTCAATAAGTAGTGGGAAATACGAATTTACAAGAATTCCGTTTGAACTAAAAAATGCCCCCTCCATTTTTATCGCGCTCTGGACGATATTCTTTTAGATCACATTATCTTTAGTTAGGATAAACAAACTCACCATAAAAATCTTGAGCTAGTATTCGAAATGCAGCCAATATTAAATGTTAGTTAGGCAAATGTGACTTCTTCAAGACTAAAGTAGAATTTCTGGTATTTTTTGTATCAGATAAGGGTATAGAGACCAACCCTAATAAGGTAAAAGCAATTTACAATTACCCATGTTCCAAGACACTTAAGCCACTAAGATCTTTCCAGGACTATGCTACAATCGCTAAGCCACTCACATCAATATTAAGAGGTGAAGAGGGGCGCATGTCAAAAGCAGCTCCATCTAAAAAGGCGATAGAACTTACCGAAGAAGCATTTGAAGAGTTAAAAAATACCCTAATATCCGATGAGGTAATATTGAACGGGTTATGAAACCAAACGCAAAAAAATGTGTCATATTCTGGGCTGTAAAATCTTATCATGAATACGGTGGCTCGCGAGTCAAAACTCAAAATGAACTCCATTACAATGCTACAACTTTGTCCTCTTAGCTTTAGCTATAATCTTATTCCGAGCATTGAAGTACCAATATAGGTATGCTATAGATTTACAATAACTTTCCCAACATTCCACAGGCATTTCACGCCTTTTAAACCAACCCTCTCTGATATTGACTTAATCGAAATACTGAAAAAAACACTTAAATCCGTTTGTTATAAACGGCATTCATACAACTGAAGACATAATGGAGCAAAAACAAGAATTATATCCTAATCATTTTTCCACTTTAAAAATAAGATTTACACAATCAAAGGTAAAAGATCTAATAAAAGAAATTAAATAAGACGAAGTTATCTTAAAAATTCACAATAGAGCAAGTAGGAATGACAAAGAAAACAAAATACAACTCTCAAAAAAATATTATATTCCTGAAATGAAACATTTTAGTACAGAAATGCCAAGTTTGTAAAGAAGGAAAATACGATAGAATTCCGCTTAACGCAGACACACCAATTGCATTGACATTCTCCAATGTGAAAAAATTAGTACTTACAGCAATAGACAAATTTTTTAAGCTAGAACACGCAAAAATTATAAAGTCAAAATCAATAGAGCACATTAAAAAACCATTAAACGATATATTATTGTACAACGGTGTCCCAAAATTTCTATTAATGGATAATGAAAAATCTATTAATTCAGCGACTATTATCTCTATGATGAAAGACCAATTAGGTATAGAAATTTACAAGCTCAGTCATATAAAAGCTCAGTTAATGGCCAAATCGAAAGGTTCCACTCTACTCCATCCGAAATAACTATTCCCTCGTTATAAAAAGCAATAGTAAAGGAAAATAGGAGCACAACCATAACACAGAAGCAAACACAAAAAACAGTATAAATAAATAATAAAATATATTAAAACAATATTTTCTATCACATACAACAGTAGTCCGCCCATGACAAAAAAAAAGGTTTAAAGTTTAAATTTACCTGTCTACGATTTATCTGTTTAGGCATTCCTTAATTCTAATATGGTTGCCAATGACCTTGACAAGCATTGAAATTAGTAACTACACCGAAGCACATACCTTATCTATCTATAAAAAAGTAGGAAAATTACAAATAGTAACCACTAAATTTGATCTACAACAAATAGAAAACAAACTCATAAAAATCCGACAACATGTTACAAAAGAATTAAAAATTAGTTACTTTTTCACATTCTTATGAAAAAGATAGTTCAAGCGTTGTCTGCATTAAATAAAAGACCGAAGTTAAAAACCGATATCGTAAACCAATCAATTGGATTGGTTCTGCCTAGAAATATGTTATCAACGATTTGTTGATAATAGAAAATAATCCAATGATATAAAATAAATTGTAAATTAATTTTCAAATAGTAATATTACAAATTTATCGGTTGAAGAAATGGTAGCATTGGTTGACGTATCCGTACTACATAATAAAACTACAGATAGTAGATATAGCTACATCGTAAAAATTTCAGAAATAGAAGAAACTTTTAACAAAAATATATTGCTTAAAATAATAATCATATAATAATAATAATAAAAAATAATCTTAAAATTTCTAAAGCAAAAAACTGTTAATATAAATCAGACTGAATTATCTTTAAACTAGCTCAGGAAAAGTAAGCGCTGTGTGATTATAGTAACGCAGAACCCATCGAAACGGTAGAAATAAGCAACAATAGTTTAATACTACCAAACGGCTTCAGCGACAATATAACCTAAAATAATAAAAGTTACAACCTAAATGAAACATATCTTATACATTTTTGGAATGAAACAATGAAAATGAATAACGACGAATTTACAAAGCAACAACTTTATTAAAACCAGAAATATCAATAATGACTCTAATAGAAGCCAAACGACTCCAAATATTTACCCTAGAATCTCTAGAGGCTCTAAATATTAAATTCAATACTATTTTTTTTTCGCCAACAAAGTGGCTATATTTCTTTTAGTCATTACAATAATCATAATTATTTCAAAATGGTATCTAAAACATAAAGAAAATATAATTCCATTCTTACAACAAGAACCATTACAAACCAGAGCTCGCAAATAATAGTTGACCGTTTTTCGATTTGCGGTTTGCTCGCTAACACAACCGAAAAACACGATGCACGTGTGCTCTTGCTCTGAACAGAACTTTTCGTTTCTCTGTGTTTTGGTTTTCGGTTAACTGCTCTCGTGGTTTCTTCGTGGCTCTTGATTTGCTCACTGAACAACAACTCAGAAAGAGCAATCCAATTGAACGCTCGCTCATTGAGGGTCAGCAGATGAGCGAAAAAACGAAAGGCTCATCGTAAACGGTCTTTTGATTTCAGTGCCTTTTAAACAAAGTTTAGCAACAATTTTAACATATTTATAAGATGTAAACAATAGATTTATTACTCAGTCAGCATTAAGCTTTACAACTAGTAGGGAATTTATATTTATACTTTTTCTTTAATCTACATTCCAGTGTGCGAATGACGAAGCTGTATCATGCCTAAAGTTTGGATGACGATCTCAGCTTTAGACATAGTAGATTGTATCATTTGTAAACGCCCAAAATAGCCTTATCCATTCTGGTAGCAACATCTATTGTCAGTGATACAAGCTTTCCCTTTACAAGCGCTTTTATATTTTCTTTAATGGTCTACTCTTTAACAGTCACATATTCCATAACATTTCGAGGAGTTATGGGATTCATCGAAAGCGCGTTAAAAATTCGGTTTAATATCTGTCGAAACCCTTCGCCATCCAGAAATAAACAAGTAAGGGAGCAGCAGTCGAGTTTCCCGACTGCAAAATACCCTGTACCCTTAGACATGCTTACAATTTATTTATTTAGTATCAATTAATAAATGAAACAATATTCTATTAAAAAAGAAAATAAGTTTCGTGTGTCATAAAGCCATACACATTTCGCTGCCAACGTCGCAGTCGGCGTCGCGCAATGCGTATTTTGCTGCGCTTCTGCTTCTCTTGCCATAGATTTTGCATGTGGCATACCTTCCGTGTTTCTTATCCGATTTGGTTCAAATTAAAAAATTAGATAGCTTTTATAAGCACCAAGGCATATGCCGAATTGCACAGCATTAGGTTAATAATTGTGGGCGTGGCAGACGGACGGACGGACAGACGCACATAGCTATATCGACTCGGCTGTTGATGCTGATCAAGAATATATATACTTTATGGGGTCGGAGATGCTTCCTTCTGCCTGTTACATACATTTGCACCATATTATGATACCCTTTTCACCCATTTTTAATGGGTACAGGGTATAAAAAGGCTTTCCATCGGTGGTCACAATCTTTATAATCGAAGAGACGATTGATTCTTCATTGGTCTCATATGAAATTTTTCTTTTTT
The DNA here is from genome assembly GCA_035047325.1 of Drosophila vallismaia. NCBI lineage: Eukaryota > Metazoa > Arthropoda > Insecta > Diptera > Drosophilidae > Drosophila > Drosophila vallismaia. The sequence continues at coordinate 91,832 of JAWNPU010000034.1, read as the reverse complement.
TTATATTCTGTTGAATTTCGTCGTCAATCTCGAATTCATTAAATAGTTCCGTATGTTTTGCAATTCATCTTAAATTTGTTACGTGAGAGCCTGCTAATCATTCTCATATACACGCACTTATACAAATGCAAAAGGCGTTTATTTTTTTCGCTCGTTGCAAAACGGTCAGTGAATGAGCAGAACAAAAGGGAAACATGAAATTGATTTTTGGTTGAGCACAGACCGTTCGTTCAAGAGACACTGGTGAACGGCTCTGGTCTGACTTTTTGCGAAAGTGGTGCGCAAAGAACTGTTATTTGGTGACTGCAAGAAATGGTCAACTGTTATTTGCGAGCTCTGTTACAAACTCCAAATAACAGTCTAAACACGATCCTCAAAAAAAACACACATTTTGGGTCGATAAAAAAATAAAAATCTAAAAAGGATTAACTAATCAAACATATTTCTCTGCCTATATGTATACAGGGTGCGTTATGAAAGTAATGCGCATGGTTTCATTGTCACGTAACTACCTGTCGTAGCACGCTCGGACCTGTCTGAAAATTTGGGGCGGAGTCTCTCCTTTCCAACGCGCTCGGTCTCAGTTCGCTCTGAGCAATAGAAGTGGTAGGACGTGTCGTAGAGCGAAGTCATTTTTTCTGTGGTGTCACGGTGCGATGGAGCGTTCGCTGGAACAGCGGTACGCCATAAAGTTTTGTGTGCGACTTGGCAAAAATGCATCGGAAACTTATCAAATGCTTCGAGAGGCCTTTAAGGAGGAGTGCATTTCGAGATCTCAGCGTGGAAGGTGGCACAAGGCCACACAATTTTCTCCCAGACCCAAGAAGGCGCGCATGAACAAATCTCGTATCAAAACAATGCTGATTGTCTTCTTTGACGTCCGAGGAATCGTCCATTTTGAGTTTGTACCGCAAAGACCACCACGATAACGCCCCCAGCCACACGGCCTTCGTCGTCATCAACTTCTTGACCCAGAAGAAGATCTCAGTTGTGCCCCAGCCTCCTTACAGCCCTGACTTAGCTCCGTGCGACTTTTTTTGTTCCCCCTACTGAAGAGAGAGCTAAAGGGAAAACACTGGGAGTCGGTGGAGAACATCCAAGCTCGCGTAACAAGGTTCCTGAAAGGCATTTCTGTCGAGGAGTTTCAGGGTGCTTTCCAGGCGTGGCATACACGTCTCCGCAAGTGTATTGACGCAGGAGGGGACTATTTTGACGAATTTTAATAATTTGTACTGATTGGAATAACAAATATATTTTTCTTAGAAAATGCGCATTACTTTCATAACGCACCCTGTATGTATGTTTCCCTACAAAAACAGTAGGACCTTAAATAATAGTATTTGCGTGTAGCACCCATCCAGAACAACTTTGAAAGCTTCTTAATCACAAAACATTTAATGGTCAATGTGCAGCAAAAATCAAAATCAGTCGGTTCGAACTATTAATTAGACATTTTTAAATGTTTGATTTATTTGGGTAATACAAAAAAAATTTGGTTTCCTACAACAAATTTGTTTAAATCTTGATTATTTAATCAACTAATATATAATGAAAGACAGTATATAAAAAAGACAGTTGGAGTACCCTGAGATTAAAGAAAGTCGACTGTAGCCGCCTTTTTTTTACATACTTTAATAATTTTTTTCTTTTTATACGAATTTTACAAATATTATTTTCAGGTGGATCCCGTCCTTATTGGTTTGTTTTAACATCGGAGAGTATTTCATGGTACAAGGACGAGGACGAAAAAGAAAAAAAATTTATGCTTCCCTTGGACGGTTTAAAATTGCGCGACATTGAACAGGGTTTTATGTCAATGTCTAGACGCGTAACATTTGCTTTGTTCAGTCCCGATGGACGTAATGTTTACAAGGTTTGTTTAATGTACTGGTATGCAGTTGTGTGGTTAAACCGTGTCGCATGCTCAAAAATTCTTAAAAATATATATATAAAACTAGTTTAATTTTATTTAAAATATGTTTATTAATTCTGCATGGATATATTTATAGCCAGTATTAATAGAACCCAAGGGTATATTGAAAAAAATCGGGGTATTTCTAAATAACGTCTTTGTGATGATTAATTTAAACTCTTGCAACTTGGTGCCCAAACTTATTGTTTTGCTATTATAGTATATTATAAAAAAATAAATATAAATAAGACAAAAAGTTTGCCACGAAAGTTGTAAAAATAACACCTTTTCCTGCTTTCGAAATATATATGATTTACATTTTTTAGGACTATAAACAGTTGGAGCTTTCTTGCGAGACCGTCGAAGATGTGGAATCATGGAAAGCATCATTCTTACGAGCCGGTGTTTACCCTGAAAAACAGGAGACCCAAGAAAATGGGGACGAGGTGAGCTTTTTGCGCAATTAACCATCACCATTAACAGTTATCATATTGGTCTTAATACACATAACATTAAAATATTTGCAACACATAAGTGTGAGTACCAAATTAATGTGTCATAAAAAAACCATAACGGTCATTTTTGATGTGCTCACCAACATGACTGTTTCGCAAACAACCAATTAAAAGTCAGTCATTCCGACCATAAAAACTCATGATTATCTTTTTTTCCCGTTTAAAGTAATTATCCTTAGATATACTTATGCCAATGTTTTCAATTCGCGCATCGGTACTCGAAGAGTGCGGACGTGTTTATTTTCTGTGCTCCAAAAATATACAAAATACTCAAATTGAAAAGTGAATAATTACCAACAATTTACCACACAAATTTAGCGAAAAGGCCCTCATTGCGATGTTTAATCGCTTATTAAAATAGTTGTGCAAACTCCCGGCTTTTAAACAACTATTCTATTTCAAAGAAAATTAACAAACAAAAACCAAACCACGAACTCTCACAATGAGTCAAAACGACATTCGCGCTCAACGTCAACAAGAGCAAGACAAACGTCGTCTTTCATCGATACGAAATAACGCGTATTTCTCATATGTGTCTTCGCAATCCGCGGAAATACACGAAATAATTGCAAACGTCGATCGGCCCCGGTCAATCACCCCCATCCCGACAAATGAACTTAAGCCAAAAACGAACGATAGAGCTCGTTCTTGCTCACTGGCAATCCCAACGCCAAAAAAAATTCTGTGGTACGAAATTAAATAAAAATCAATCAATTCATAACAAAAATTTAGCGAAAAGACGTTCATTGCGATGTATAATCGCTCATTAAAATAAGTGTGCAAACTCCCAGCCTTTGGGCAACTATTATATTTCAAAGAAAATTAACGAATAAAAACCAAGCCACGAACTCTCACAATGAGTCAAAACGACATTCGCGCTCAACGTCAACAAGAGCAAGACAAACGTCGTCTTTCATCGATACGAAATAACGCGTATTTCTCATATGTGTCTTCGCAATCCGCGGAAATACACGAAATAATTGCAAACGTCGATCGGCCCCGGTCAATCACCCCCATCCCGACAAATGAACTTAAGCCAAAAACGAACGATAGAGCTCGTTCTTGCTCACTGGCAATCCCACCGCCAAAAAAAATTCTGTGGTACGAAATTAAATAAAAATCAATCAATTCATAACAAAAATTTAGCGAAAAGACGTTCATTGCGATGTATAATCGCTCATTAAAATAAGTGTGCAAACTCCCAGCCTTTGGGCAACTATTATATTTCAAAGAAAATTAACGAATAAAAACCAAGCCACGAACTCTCACAATGAGTCAAAACGACATTCGCGCTCAACGTCAACAAGAGCTAGACAACCGTCGTCTCTCATCGATACGAAGCAACACATTTTTCTCATATGTGTCTTCGCAACCCGCGGAGGTCCACGAAATTTATGCAAACGTCGACTGGCCACGGTCAATCACCTCCAATCGGACACATAAAATTATGCCAACAACGAACGAGAGAGCGCGTTATTGTTCACCGGCAATCATCTCCCACGACAACCAAAGCTCCGATCTTAATAACCACTGCACTCGCAACAACAAAAAATATTGAAACGGTATCTACCGTACGCACGGTGGCTACTGCAATGCTCGTTTCTGCTAAATCAGCAACAAGGCCAAAAATAATGCAAACGGGGTTGGATCGCTACATCCGAATTTAAAGAAAATTGAGCACACAATGCGGCAAGAAATAAAATAACAATCAATCAGCACACTCGAAGTCATCGAACTGAGATTCAGGAGTCCAACAGAATTGAAATACTGGCAGATATAGATATGGATCTACTCCGCAGCACTGACGAAGAGGACAAAAGTAAGCCAAAGCGCCCACCTATATACATCCGAGAGAAAAGCTCGAATAATCTGGTTAACAATGTAATTGAACCTGTTGGAAAAGACAATTTTCACATAATACCCCAAAAAGGGCAGCATCGACGAAACTAAGGTGCAGGTAAAAACTGAAGAGAACTTTAGGACACACTACTTAAACAAAAATAACAAAACTGCTACACGTACCTACTAAAAAGTTGTAGAGGTCTCCAAGTCGTTCGAAAGGGTATAGAGCCTGACGTTTTACCCTCAGAGATCACGCAGGCATTAAACGATAATGGTTTCAAGGCGAAAACTGTCTTTAACATCCTGAGAAAAGACTGCAAACCGCAACCACTCTTTAAAGTCGAGCTGGAACCTGACAATAAAGCTATCAGAAAAATTTAAATGAATCCTATCACAAGCTACAGTTTCTTCTGCATCGTAGAATTACTGTAGAAGAACCACACAAGCGCAAAGGCCTCGTCCAATGCACTAATTGCCAAGAATATGGCTATACCAGAGCATACTGCACATTGCGTTCAATTTGTGTCGTGTGACTTCATGACTGACTTCATGACTTCATGGCTCATTGCACGACAAACAAAAGCGATCCCAGCACCGAAAAGTGCGGAAATTGTGGGGGTAACCACACAACAAACTATAAAGGCTGTCCAATATATTGGGTTGCCCAAAAAGTAATTGCGGATTTTTTAAAAGAAAGTAAATGCATTTTTAATAAAACTTAGAATGAACTTTAATCAAATATATAATTGCCATTTTGTTCGATAACCTTTTGCCATCTTCCTGGCAAATTTAGTATTCCCCGCTCATAGAACTTCTGGCCTTTATCTGCAAAAAACTGAACCAAGTGCGATTCTATAGCGTCATCATTGCCGAAAGTTTTACCATTTAAGGAGTTCTGCAAAGATCAAAATAAATGGTAGTCTGATGGTGCAAGGTCAGGGCTATATGGTGGATGCATAAAAAATTCCCAGCCAAGCTCACTCAGTTTTTGGCGAGTGACCAAAGATGTGTGCGGTCTAGCGTTGTCCTGGTGGAATATGACACCTTTACGATTGACCAATCCTGGTCGCTTCTCCTTGATGGCTGTATTCAATTTGTCCAATTGTTGACAGTAAACATCCGAATTAATCGTTTGGTTCCTTGGAAGTAGCTCAAAATATACGACACCCTTCCAATCCCACCAAACAGACAGCATAACCTTCTTTTGGTGGATATCAGCCTTTGAAGTGGTTTGAGCTGGTTCACCATGCTTGGACCATGATCGTTTTCGACTAACGTTGTTGTAAACAATCTATTTTTCATCTCCAGTTATGATTCGTTTTAAAAACGGATCGAATTCATTGCGTTTAAGGTGCATATCACAAGCGTTGATTCGGTGTGTTGAATGAATTTCTTTCAATACATGTGGTACCCAAATATCAAGCTTTTTCACCAGTCCAAGACTTTTTATGTGATAATGAACGGTTGATTTTGGTATATTTAACTTCTCTCCTATCTCACGCTCAGTTACATGACGATCCAATTCGATTAATGCTTTGATTTGGTCATCATCAACTTCATTTGGCCGACCTGAACGTCGCTCATCTTTAAGTGAAAAATCTCCAGAACGGAATTTGCGAGACCAATTTTGACACTGTCTTCCTTTTAAGGCTTCATCACCATACACATCTCGTAACTTTTTAGCAACCTGCTCCGCGTTTTTTCCTTTACGGAAATAATAAAGTAAAATATAACGAAAATGCTCCTTTGTGGGCTCCATATTAAAATTGACGCCAAACAAACAAATGTAAACAAAATTTCGCGCCCTTTTTTTCTAAAGCAAGCTAAAAGTAACAGCTGATAACTGACAGAAGAAAGAATGCAACTACAGAGTCACAAGCCGTTGAAAAAATTTGTCAACGCCGACTATATGAAAAATCCGCAATTACTTTTTGGGCAACCCAATACAAAGACCTCAAAAGCCGGATTCATCAAAAAAATTGCTAGAAGTATTTTTCGCAACGGCAAAGAGGTCCTGACTTGATCCTGCGACCACCTTTCAAATTGACCTTCGCAACCGTCCTAAAATCGGGACTTACAGAACCAAGCTCTCCGAAAACAACTCTGAATGCTGTCCAAACTGATTCGGCACCGAATCCCCCATCATCAACGCAACAACAAAGTAGCTTTGAAACTATGATGCATACTCTGCATCAGTAGATGATCGAATTCATGTCCTTCATGAGGACTACCATGCAAGACCTTATGCAGAACCAAAATATCCTCATGAAGATTCTTGTATCCCAAAACTCCAATTAATCAATGTCTGCTCTACGAATATCATTGTGAAAAGCCAACGGCGTCTCACGCCATAAACTTCAAATAACTCAATTCAATCATATTGACGTCCTGCTACTGCTTGAAACAAATCTCACTGCTAAGTACAACTTTTAAATAAGAGGCTTCTTGTTCTACGGAACAAATCATCCAGATGGAAAAGCACATGGCGGAACCGGTATCCTTATTAGGAACTACATCAAACGTCACTACCATATCGAGTTTGGAAAAAAAATACTTGGAGGCCCCATCCATAAATGTACAACTAAGAAGCGGCAATCTTACCCTTGCAGCGGTATATTGTCCCCCTCGTTACAAGGTTTCCGAACAACAATTTCTGGACTTCTTCAACACCCTAGGGGACCACTTCATTGCTGCAGGTAACCATAATGCCAAACACACCCACTGGGGATCGTGCCTCGTTACCCCTAAAGGAAAACCGTTGTATAACGCCATCATAAAGGCAAACAGAAAGCTTGACTACGTCTCTTCAGGCCAGACCATAATACTGGCCTACCGACCCGAACAAAATTTCTGACTTGATCGACTTCGCAATAACCAAAAATATCCCGGATATATCATCTGACCACTCGCCAGTCCTTTTAAATCTCAACCTCTTTCAACGCCCTGAGACTACAATGCAAGCTAACAGATTAACATCAAAGAGAATAAACTGGGTCAAATACAGAATACATAATTTCACATATTGAGCTGAACCCAAGGCTAAACTTTGATGCCGAGATTGAATAAGCAGCACCAGAATCTCAACACCTCTCAATAGAGAGCGCACCTAGCAGACCCAGGATGACAAACGCAGACATCGAGCGGCTCCATAGATCGCCAATCGCAAAGCAAATATTGAAAAAATCCTTAACAAAAACTTTCCAATGCGATGAAGTAAGAAGATAAAAACGTCCAACGTCGTAAAAACTCACTTGGAAAGCTCATCCCAGTTTAACCACACCGGCAGAAACTATATCACCAACAAGTAATATCACTGGTGGGTGGGCCCACAGCGATAAAGATAGAGCTACCACATTGGCAACGCATCTTCAACGTGTGTTCCAGCCGAACCCTGCTTCAACCTCGTTTGTATTACCCGCGGTAACAGACGACAACCAAGCAACACATGAGCCAATCGAATTTCAATCGAATGAAATATCTAAAACCATAAAATATAAACTAAATCCAAAAACGTCCCCCGGATTGTGATCCAATAACTTTAATGATGATTATAGAGCTTCCATACTGTGCTGTATGCACCATTTTCTTGTTTTTTAACGCTATTACAAAACTCGGGTACTATCCAGAGAGATCGAAAAAATCGATCATAATAATGATGCGAAACGCAAGCAAGAACCATTCAGTTTCCTCATCGTCCAGGCCTATAAGCCTTGTCTATCGAAACTATTTGAAAAATGTCTGATATCCCGAATAACCCCCTACCTGAGGACACGCAATCTTATTCCAGTGCTTCAATTCGGTTTTCGATAGAAACAACGTTTGAAAAACGGGAATATTGCACTGCAATATTTTTGGACGTCTCTCAGGCTTTTGACAAGGGGTGGCTAGATAGATTAATGTTCAAAATTAAAACATTGCTTTCCCAAAGCACCCACAAACTCCTGAAGTCGTATCTGTACAACAGAGTCTTTGCCGACCACGCTATAAACGTTGAAGTTCCCCAAGGTAGGGTATTTGGACCAACGCTGTACGTCCTTTATACAGCAGACATACCCACATACCATACATACCAGACATACCATATAACTTCTACGTTTGCCGACGACGCATCGATCTTAAGTCGATCCAAATGCTCGGTACAACTACTCAACTCTTTTCTCACCTAGTCCCCGCGGAGAAGTGGCTATCTGACTGGCAAATCAAAATAAATGAACAAAAATGTAAGTATGTAACATTTACACTCAATCGGCAAGACTGTCCTTCAATCACCTCAAACAACACCGTACTCCCGAAAGCAAATGAAGTGACGTATTTTTGAGTGCACCTCGACCGACGGCTCACCTGGCGGTGGCACATCGAAGCCAACAGAACACACCTTAGGCTTAAGGCTAGTAGTCTCCACTGGCTTATCAACTCTCGGTCACCCCTCTGTCTGGACTACAGGGTCCACAACTCCAACTCCACAACTCCACAACTCCGTACTAAAATCAATTTGGACGTACGGCTCCCAACTATGGGGAAGTGTCAGCAGAAGTAACATTGAGATCATGTAAAGGGCCCACTCAAAGATACTGATAAATATCAATGGAGCACCCTGGTATATCCGAAATGAAAAGGTTATGAAAAGGTATATAAAGAGACCTTAACATCAGACCCGTCAGAGAAGAAATAACCCAACAAAAACAAAAGTACATGGGCAAACATCACACCCTAACCACCTTGCGAGAAGCTTAACTCGGGTTTTTTTCCATAACACAGTTAAAAAGATTATTTTAAGTCTCATTATTCCTGAGAAGATGCAATAAACACAGCAAAGTTGTATAAAAAAATTCCTCTATATCTTTACCGGATCGTTAATGTATAGCGTTGTATCGTCATTGATCAGATGTTAAAAGATATGATTAAAAAATCGTATGAGTGTGGCTAGAGAATTTTGAAATACCAGAGGCGCTCTTTTAAACTCGAAAAGCCCTTCTCAAATAACATACAATATATGCTGTGCTCTGCTTTCTTCTACTGGTACATGGAAGAAATCATTTTCAAGATTCGTAATTGTGAAAAACTTGGCAGCTTTAAGTCCCTCAATCACATAGTCGATTTACGAGCAATCCAATGATTGAACAACATATCCACCTGCTGGGCTACGGTACTGATTTTGTATCTGCAACCCATCTACTGTATAGCACAGAACCTTTGGCTCATCAATGTTATCGACAATGTTACCGACACTAGCAATTTTTTTAATATTAAGCACAAATTCATTTTTTTTTTTTTTTTTTAGCTTTGCTTTATTTATTGAAGCTTCTTCTTAAGAGTCTAACAATAAGCTTATAAATCTTAAGAGGTACTTAATTAACAGTTATTATTGCAACTGATATGGGTTTTTGTGGCCCTAATACTTAGCATTGGGTTGGCATGTCATTACGACGAAGTCGGGTTCGACTAGATAGCCGTGTTAAGTCTCTCGCAAGCCTGTTCGGATGGGCACGTAGTTTGTTGCTATATTTTTCCATTTGTTTGGCTATTTCGTCTCTGACCTGGAGTATGAATAAATCCCTGTGTAGGTTATCACTTCGAACGTACCACGGTGCGCCGGTGATGGTTCTCAGGATTTTCGATTGTAAGATTTACGCTGCTGTTACTGGCGTTCCCCCATAGCTGGGAGCCATAGGTCCAGGTCGGTTTTAGGACGGAGTTGAACAGTAAGACCTTGTATTCTAGTTTTAAGGGAGAACGTATACTAAGAAGCCAATGTAGACTATTAGATTTTAGTTTGAGGTGTGTACTTTTTGCCTCGATGTGTCTACGCCAAGTGAGTCGCCTGTCAAGATGAATACCTAGGTACGTAACTTCATCTGATTTCGGTATAGCAGTGTTATTTAATACGAGCGAAGGGCAATCTTGTCTATTGAGGATAAAAGTTACGTGTTTACATTTTTGTTCATTGACTTTTATTCTCCAGTCGGAAAGCCATTTCTCGAGATGTGCCAGGTAGATACCAAGTTGTGCAGTAGCTTGCCGTGGGCATTTAGAGCGGCTCAGGACTGCAGTGTCATCGGCAAACGCAGATATAGTTAGCTGCCTCGATGTTGGTATATCGGCTTTATATAGCAGGTATAGAGTTGGGCCAAGTACGCTGCCTTGAGGAACCCCAGCTTCTATGATGTGGTCCTCAGACGTAACAGTGCCGCATCTAACTGATAACACTCTATTGTACAGGTACGATTTTAGAAGCTTATGGATGCATTCAGGGAGTGTTGATTTAATTTTGTGCATTAGGCCATCTAACCAGACTCTGTCAAATGCTTGGGCCACATCGGGAAAAATGGCAGTGCAGTACTCTCTCTTTTCGAATGCAGTTCGAATTTCAGTTGTGATTCGATTGACTTGTTTGATTGTTCCATGTTTCTCCTGAAAACCAAATTGATGATTCGGTATCTTGTTATTAATTCGCATGTAGGGTATAACAAATGTCATCAGACATTTTTCGAAGAGTTTCGCCATGCATGTTAGGAGACTTATTGGTCTATACGATGATGGGACTGTATGATCCTTTCCCGGTTTCGGTATCATAATGATCGACTTTTTCCATAGTGACCAATTCTATTAATTGCATTGAATAGCTTGCAAATGGTTTGGACGGCACAAAATGGAAGTTCGATGATCATCCTTGGGGTTATTAGATCGCTGCCGGGGCTCTTATTAGCTTTTAGTTCTTTAATGATTTTAGCAATTTCAGTTGGTCGAAATTCTATTGGATCCTGTGTCGTTTGGCTTACAATTGTTTACTCTTGTAAAACGAAATTATTCGTTGCTGGGTTTGTTTGAAACACGTTTTGAAGGTGCTCGGCGAAAGTAGAAGCTCTATGTTTGTCGCTGCGGACCCATTCACCTGCGGAATTTCTTATTGGCACAACAGATTCTACCGGGGGGCTTAGAGATGGGTGTGCTCTCTATAATGGATATTTTGTGCTAAAAGGTACTAATTGCTCTATGTAACGGCGTTGTGTGCATTCCTGCTCGTTGATTAGCTCCTTTCTTAATCTACGAGTTGCGTTTTTGAGCCTTTGTTTTGCAGATGGCGATCTATAGGATTGCCATTCTCGTTGTAAGCGTCGCTTTTCCAAGACAAGCTGCTCAATTTGAGAGTTTGTCTTAGGTTGCATATACTGAACAGTTTGTTTTTCTGGGGTTGAGGCATGGGCTGCTGCGACAAGGACAGACTCCAAAAGTTTAGTGGTGCTTTCTATGTCAGCCTTGTTGTTGGTTCTTGGGTTCAGTTCAATGTGCGAGCTTACGAATTTTTTGTATTTTAGCCAGTTAGTTCTATTGGATGTCAATCGACCGGGTGAGTCTTTCAGATCCGGACGTTGGAGATAATTAAGGAGCACCGGCGAATGATCAGAAGATAGATCTGGGAGGGATTCGGCGTTAATATGATTATGAGAGATGTTTCTTGTGACAGCAAAGTCAATCAAGTCTGGTATCTTTCTGGGGTCCGTTGGCCAATATGTAGGTGTGCTCGGAGAGGCGCAACTAAGCTTGTTGCTTAATTTAATAATTGTATTGTACAATTGTTTTCCCTTAGGGGTTACAAGACGAGATCCCCAGTGCGTATGCTTTGCATTGTAGTCACCAGCAGCTATGAAGCGATCCCCTAGTGTGTTGAAGAAATCCAAAAATTGGTTTTCGGATATCGTAAAGCGAGGTGGTCCTGCAGCAAGTATTATTTGTCCGTTGCCCAGCTGTATATTTAAAGATGTTGCTTGTAAGTAGTTTGTCGCAAAGTCGTCGCGGAAAGTATGTTTTATGCGGTTTCTAATCAGGACTCCAGTGCCTCCATTTGCTTTACCATCAGGGTGGTTGGTGCCGTAGAATGTATAACCATTTATTTGGAACTTGTACTTCTTAGTAAGGTGTGTTTCAGAAAGGAGCATTACATCGATATGTTTGTCTTGGAGAAATTGAGCCATTTCAAGCTTGTGTCGCAAAACGCCGTTGGCATTCCATAGAGTTATGCGTAAGGTAGCCATTGATTATTTTGACTGCCGCGATACCAGCATCTGTATCAATAGTTCCTGTTTACGCATAAGATTTTCTATAGTTTTTCTCATGAATGTCATGAATTTGGTCATGTTTTGTTGCATGGTAAGAATCAATGTTTCAATATTGCCTTGTGGCTGTCCTGTTGGCTGATCAGCATTAACCTTGTTTTGTTCTGCGAGTGGGAATGGAGTTGTAGGATTTTTAGATGCAAGACCTGATTTAAACGCACTTGCAAATGTTACGTTCCTGTTGGTCAGACTGTTTAAGTGGGCATCAGGTGTATGTTTTGGAGGGATAAATGTGCTATGCGTGCTTTGCCCACGCATCATAGTAACTTTTTGGTGAAGCCGATTTTTTAGGTCCTTATATACAGGGCAACCTCTGTAGTTTGCTGTGTGGTTTCCTCCGCAGTTGCTACACTTTTTCATGCCGGGGTCAGCTTTGTTTGATGAGCAATTAGCGGAGCTGTGAAGCTCACCACAAGCTACACATACTGTGCGAAGGGTACAATAAGTTTTTGTGTGGCCATATTCTTGGCAATTTGCACACTGTACGGGTCCATTGCGCTTGTGCGGCTCTTCAACAGAGATTCTACGGTGTAATAGATATTGCAGCTTATAAATGGGGTGAGTCTCGTTTTTCTTCACTGCCCATGAGTCTGGTTGAAGTTCGACCTTGAAGAGAGGTTGTGGCTTTTTATCTTTATTAAATATGTTGAGAACTGTTTTCGGCTTAAAACCTTGTTCAATTAGGGCTCCTGATATTTCCTCAGGATTTATTTCAAGCTCAAGGCCTTTTATAACTATTTGTATTCCCTTGACAGTTAGTTGGTATGTATAAAAGTTTTTCCTGGCATCATTGAGGCATTTGGTAAGCGCTCTGAAGTTTACTTCCGTTTTGACTTGCACTTTCGTTTCGTGAATGTTGCCCTTGGTCAGGGGAATTATGTGGAAACTGTCTTTCCCAATAAGGTCCATTATTTTGTTTACGAGGGCGCTGGAACATTTTTCTCTGATGTAGATTGGAGGCGGCTTAGGGGTCTTCTTAATGTCTTTATCAGAATTTGGCTGATCGTCTAAATCATCGGCCAAAATGGCGAATCGGTTATCATTGTTGGGCATACTAGTTTTCTGTCTTGTTATGTCACAGATTATTTTTGATTTATTACCCGTTAAAGAATTTTGCGGGCTTAGTTTTCGCTTTATTTGTATATATCGATCTATACCAGTCTGTATGGTCGAGGAACTTTTTTTTTCTGTGGGGAGAGAGGATTGAGTTTTGCTTTTTATTGGTGGAGCGGGTATTGAGGTTATGGGCGTTTTAACATTCGCTGAAGAAGAGCGTATCGGCAATGAAGCATAGCAAACTGTAGTTGATGTTGCTATACAGGGTGTGTTATGAAAGTAATGCGCATTTTCTAAGAAAAATATATTTGTTGATCCAATCAGTACAAATTATTAAAATTCGTCAAAATAGTCCCCTCCTGCGTCAATACACTTGCGGAGACGTGTATGCCACGCCTGGAAAGCACCCTGAAACTCCTCGACAGAAATGCCTTTCAGGAACCTTGTTACGCGAGCTTGGATGTTCTCCACCGACTCCCAGTGTTTTCCCTTTAGCTCTCTCTTCAGTAGGGGGAACAAAAAAAAGTCGCACGGAGCTAAGTCAGGGCTGTAAGGAGGCTGGGGCACAACTGAGATCTCCTTCTGGGTCAAGAAGTTGGTGACGACGAAGGCCGTGTGGCTGGGGGCGTTATCGTGGTGGAGCATGAAAACGTCTTTGATGTCTGGCCTGACGCGTAAGACTCGGCGTTTCAGTCTTTTGAGTACCTCTTGGTAAAAGGCTCCGTTGACAGTTTGTCTTGCGGTACAAACTCAAAATGGACGATTCCTCGGACGTCAAAGAAGACAATCAGCATTGTTTTGATACGAGATTTGCTCATGCGCGCCTTCTTGGGTCTGGGAGAAAATTGTGTGTGCCACTCGGAGCTCTGTCGTTTGGATTCTGGATCGTACTCGAACATCCAGGATTCATCCCCAGTTACAGTAAAATTTAAAAAACCTAGATCATTTCTAATCGATTCCAACAATTCTTCGCAGCGCAAAACTCGAACGTTTTTCTGCTCCTCCGTCAACACCTTCGGCACAAGCTTCGCACAGACCTTTCGCATTTGCAAATCCTCCGTCACTATTCCATGTACCGCAAATGTTGACAAGTTTAGGATGTCAGCGATTGCCCGGATGCTTAACCGACGGTCTGAACTCAAAGTTTCTCGCACACGGCGAACGTTTTCATCAATTCGTGCTGTTGTTGGACGTCCGGAACGTGGATCGTCGGTGACCTCCTCTCGACCCTCCTTGAAGGCCTTGTGCCACCTTCCACACTGAGATCTCGAAATGCACTCCTCCTTAAAGGCCTCTCGAAGCATTTGATAAGTTTCCGATGCATTTTTGCCAAGTCGCACACAAAACTTTATGGCGTACCGCTGTTCTAGCGAACGCTCCATCGCACCGTGACACAACAGAAAAAATGACTCCGCTCTACGACACGTCCTACCACTTCTATTGCTCAGAGCGAACTGAGACCGAGCGCGTTGGAAAGGAGAGACTCTGCCCCAAATTTTCAGACAGGTCCGAGCGTGCTACGACAGGTAGTTACGTGACAATGAAACCATGCGCATTACTTTCATAACGCACCCCGTAGTTGCTGCAGTTGTGGTATTGGTTACTGAGGTTGCTGAGAGCGGAAGAGTTGAGAGTGGGAGAGCTAGGAGCGTAACTGCTTTGAGCGGGGGAGTTGAGTGTGTGTTTATTGGTGTAGCGGGTGTATTTGTTGGTGTACGCGCAGGCTAATTCGGCGCACATTCTGCTCTCCGTTGCTGAGGGTAACTGTTGGGTCTCTCCAATGCTGGAGAGCAAGATCGCGCTCTTTCATCACTTTGCGGGTGCAAGCTTTGATAATTGTTTGTGTAATTTGATATATGGGTAAGTGAGAGGTAGGAGTTATTATTGTTTTGTTTAGCTTGAAGCTCTCGCTTTTGATTTTGAGCGCCGGTTGCGCTCATGTTTAGTTTTGTGTGTTGTTTTCACTTGTTTTTTTTTGATTATTTATTCGCAGAAATATATAAGGTTTTTAACACTTATAAATATGTATTAGCGTCTTTTCGCTTTTATATATTGGTTGCACTTGGGTTTGAATCTTGCACTTAAAACTTCAATATTAACTGGAGCTCTGCTGAGGCACGTCCGTCGGGGTTGAAGTTGAATGTACGAATCAACGTACGAAGCACATATTCATGAAACGATTTTGACTGTAATTTTGTTCGTTCATTTTCGTTACTTCGATTTTCAACGCTAACAACTGCAACAGCTAATTAACTTTTTTGTTCACATCTGCAAGAAGTTTTGCTACCAGTGGAAAGAATCACCACTTCTTCTATTTAGCTCTCCTCTTTCATGGTATTTTGCGCTAGTACATTGGTTTTGGCATTTCTTACGATCTTTTTATGCGCACGCATAGATACAAGAGCAATTCTCGATTATGTTCTTCCACAGCTTGTTATGTGCTGTAACACTCGGTCCTTCGGCGCATCAAATTAATGATTTCGTATGGACTGAAATATAAAGGTGCCAACTTATGTCCTGTTCAAAATGCGTTCTTTTAATGGCGACGAGATCGCCCAGCTTTTATCCATGTTCCAGATGGTGATTCTTGCCAGATTTTCTATACCTCTTCGATATTGATCTTAGCTTCAGCTCGAAATTTTATCTGCTCATCGTTGAATTGCTCAATCAGCTATTTGTTTAACAAGTTAAGCACTTGGTCCCCAACTTTGGTGTTCATTTCTGTTCTGAAAATCAGCTCAAACGGCGATCACATCGTAGCTGTGTGTAAGTGTGAGTAAATCGTCCTCTCAACCCGTTATACGTACTTGATCCACTTTGACATCTCTTCTGTTGAAAACTTTGATATAATGGAGAGGACTGAACGATTCACTCGCTCAATCTGGCTATTTCATCGGGCGACCGCCGTTGCTGACGACACATGTTACACCATATTTTCATGTAGAAAATCTGTAAAGGCATTTGACATGAACGCGGTTTCCAAGTGCTTCAGCACTTATAATGCGCCTCGGAAATCTACAAACACCTGCCCACTCGTTCAACTTTTTGGGCGGTAGATTTCGTTTTGAATAGCCAGATTATCTTAGACAACCCGTAGACGACTGAAAATATGAACTAAAACTGCTTAGACGGGACCCTCTGTCTGGACTACAGTATCCTACTCTACAACTCCGTACTAAAACCAATTTGGACGTAAGTGGTAACATTGATATAATGAAAAGGGCTCAATCAAAGATACTGAAAACAATCACTGAAGCACCCTAGTACATCCGAAATGAAAATATACAAAGAGACCCTAACATCAGATCCGTCAGAGATGAAATAACCCAACAAAAACAAAAGTACATGAGCAAACCTCACACCCTAACCACCTTGCGAGAAGCTTAACTCGGGTTTGCGACCAAGCCAGACTTCGCCGCAACGACCTTCCGACTCAACGCTGATCATTAGGTTCTTTTTTACCAGAACACAATTAAAAAGAATGTTGAATATTGTATATAAATAAGATTTAAAAACTTATTGTTAGTCTCAAAATTTCTAAGAATATCCAATAACAGCAAAGTTATAAAAAACAAAAAAAATTGATCAACATAAGAACCGTATCTTCCATGTATGGCATGGTATCGTCATTGATCAGTTGATGAAAAATATGATTAACAAATCCTATAAGTGCGGCTATGGAATTTTGAAAAATTTCGAAAAGCCCTTCTCGAGTAACATACACTGTATACTGTGCTCTGCTTTCTTCTACTGGTACATGGAAGAAAGCATTTTCAAGATTCGTAATTGTGAAAAACTTGGCACCTTTGAGTCCCTCAATCACATAGTGGATTTACGAACAATCCAATGATTGATCAACATATCCACCTGCTGGGCTACGGCATCTGCTTCGTCTTTGTACAAACGACTAGGCGACTGGCGAAACGGCATCACAACCATTTGGTATGATATTAATTTTTATAGGACATTGTATCTTTAATGCTGGCGACTTGTAACTGCATTTGATAATTTTTTTTAACAGCCTGCTTATATTGTGATGAATGCTCCCTCACGCTGTAGACCAACTGATATTCTTTTTCCAATTCATCTTTTTGTTCAGTGTCATAATATAAAGTTAAAGCCATTTTTATCAACTGTAAAATGCAATTTTTGTATAAAATCAAATCCCAATATTACTTTGCAGTTAAACTTACTATTGGGTTGACCGAAAAGAAGCTGGTGAATTTTTAAAAGAAAGTAAATACATATTTAAAAATTTTAAAATTTCCAGCCAAGCTGCCCCAGTTTTTGCCGATGTGTGAGGTCTAGAAATGTGCTAGTGGAATATGACACTTTTACAATTGTCTTATTCTGGTCGCTTCTGGTCGCAAAATATACCACACCCATTAAATCCCACCAAACTGACAACATAATCTTCTTTTGGTGAATATCTTTGAAGTGGTTTTGTGGCGCTTTATCATGCGTGAACTAAGTTTATCGTTTTCGATTGACGATATTTTAATCAATCTATTTTTCATCTCCAGTTATGATATGCTTCAAAAACGATTCATATTTATTGCGTTTAAAATGCATATCAAGCGATTTGTTAAATGTATTTTTTTTATTCATATGCTACCCAAATATCATGTTTGCTTGATTGTGGTATATTTAACTTCTATCCAATCTCACGCTCAGTTACATGACGATCCGAATTAGTTAAAGCCTTGATATCGTCATTATTAACTTCACTTGGCCGACCTCAACGTGACTTCTTTGAGTGAAAAATCTCCTTAACGGAATTTGACACATCACGCGACTTTTTAGCAAACTAAGCTGCATTTTTTCCTCTACGGAAAAAATAAATTGAAATATGACGAAAATGCTCTTTTGTGGGCTCCATATTAAAATTGACGCCAAACTAAAGCAAGCTAAAAGTGACGTCTAATAACTGACAAATGAAAAATTCAATTAAAGAGTCACAAGCCGTTTAAAAAAATTGTGAAATTTGTATGCGAAATAACCGGTTTCTTCTAGGTCAACCCAATAAAAATAGCAAAATCAATACAGAAGATATTTTTTACAATCCTAGATAGTCTTGTATCACTGAACGGAAAAAAGTCGTCGTTTCTTTATGAGATGCTTTTCTAGTGTTCTTGCTTTCTAGTACTGTTCGAGCATTGAACATGTGTATACATAATATTAAAATATAAAAAGAATGTAAAAGGGATCGGACTAACAACCAAATATTTTATACATGCATTTTATGAACGATCCCTTTAAAACAAACGCACATGTAACGCATGCGTAAGGTGACACTGCCATGCACTTGATAAGGTGAGAACTAGATAATAAATAATGCATTTTTATGACTAATCCCCTAAAGGAACATGTACTCCCATGCGTAAGATAACACCAAGCTACTAGGGTAAAAGTCATAAAATACTTAGGCCACCAGCGCACATACCTACACATGGAGGTCACTGTGGGCATATATATATTATATATAAATAGTAGATAATAATGCTTGTTAGTACATAAAAACATAATTGGAAGATTTTTGTGTTTTTTCAGATGTTGAAGCATATGAATAAAACAGTTTCTAAACCGAACTCATTGGAGTAAGATCGCTCTTTGGGGCTCCTCTTAACAAGTACTGATAAGCTTCAAATTTCTAACAGGGGTCTATTCTTGCTAAAAGTGTTGCAAGAATCAATGTTGAAATTTTTTCAGTAAGGGGTATGGATCTTGTGCACGGAAAAAACCACGATAACGGCCAAAAGAAATTTTAAGAATCCACCGTGCGCATTCATTATGACTGGTAGACTAACATTTGCTTCGTATTCAAGGGCATCAGCTCAAGTTTTTTCAAAATGGCGTGAGTTTCGGGCTAACCCAGTATCTGAGGGGTTAAAATAGGTACAAAATCAAAATTGTGCGCCAATTTTTGATAAAACGGACCACATGTCAAAGGTATGTGTAAAAGAAACAAGAGGTCTTCAATTAGACTCAAATACCAAAATTGAGCTCAAATAATGTGTATGCTAACGTGTATGCTAAATAGCTTTGCAGGCAATAAATGGGCAAACGGCAAACTTCAGAGCGCTGTTAGACTCATAAATTTATTTTAACTCTGAACGACTAGAGTCGATGTTGTCATTAAAAGGGCACGATGCTAAACTCCGGATCGAAGCCATTAGACGACAACCGAAATGAGCAGAGCAAAAGTAACTGTACTGTAGGTTTTGAAAAGCTCCTAGAAACTTCCGTTCTTTCTTATATTATGGCCTATCAACCATCGCAGTCAATCTCTCGTTGTGATTTAAACCATGAGTAATCATTGGTTGTTATGCATTTCGATAGGCACTATTATACATTGCTCTTTCGAAGTCAAAAGAGTATCGGAAGAGATAGCACTATGCTTTAAAACACGAAATTCGGATGGATTGTAGTAGGGTGATTCAAATCCAGGAACTGATCATCGATAACGTGTTGTGCCTATAACAAATTAAATTAGCTCTAAGGTTCCATTTTCTCGGAAATGGCTAGAAAAAATAAGATCAATCGCTGTAAAAAAAAATCAAAAAGCACTTCAAATTTATGCCACCATGCCAAATTTATTGATTCTTGGGAAGCTGCAAAATTTCTACTAGTATTGATTAAGCCACAGTATCATTTGAAGAAGACAGTAATCGTGGAAACTAAAAAAGTTAAAAAAAGGTAAATTTGACTACGGATAAACGCCTAAAATCTTTTTAACAACATCCTAAACAATTAACGAGAAAACTTCCAAGTC
Organism: Drosophila vallismaia; assembly: GCA_035047325.1. Classification (NCBI taxonomy): domain Eukaryota; kingdom Metazoa; phylum Arthropoda; class Insecta; order Diptera; family Drosophilidae; genus Drosophila; species Drosophila vallismaia. The sequence continues at coordinate 71,621 of JAWNPU010000034.1, read as the reverse complement.
GAACACCAAGAGAAAGCATCACCTCATTGCTTAATTTAACCTATTCATATTTGGCCTACAGTGAATGCAAAAGTGAGATAACCAATGAAGTAACTATTTTTCGCAATAGAACAATCAGTCCAATCTTAGTATCACCAGTTACGAGCGCACCTTGATCGAATTCGGAATTGTTTACCACCTGAACACATGCTACCAGTTGAAACGGCCGATGATCTTTAGCTTTATAGAATGATGTTATCGCAAGCAGACCAACAAATTCGCACACCAATTTTCGGATAACATTACCACTGTTTTTAGACAAGATGTTTTCAGCATCATATTTCGGTATGGAACTCAAAGAGCTCGAAAATGTATAATCTAGAAATAAAAATTATAAGAGTCAACGCCCACAGAGATCAATTCATCGGATTTTTTGTTCAACAATAAAAGTGGAACCATGTGCCAGAACACTCCCGTGCACTTCAACATGGTATTGCTTAAAACGCATCAATCAGGCAATCGAACCGCAATCAAGAACTCAATGGCAGCAATTTAGGCTGTATACAATAAAATCCCATCATTATCCCCTGCCTGCAGAGTCCTCAACGCAAACATAAGCCTAACTACAGCTGGCACCATGACAACTGAAATACGATTAGTCGATTCGGAAAGGGATCTAGGCCAGTAGATGGACCCTCAAGATCAACCCTAGAAATTACCACACAGTCCAGAGAATCAAGCAACGGCGCTATACAATCTAGACCACCAGATATAATTATTGTATGCAACATTCGCAAAAGTAGTAATTTTAGTTATTGATAAGCGCCCACATCGTACGGCATAAACGAGCATTATGGTCTCCAAAGCTTCAATCAACACAGAATCAACACAGAAGCAACTCCGGAATCTATTCCCAGACTTCATTATAGAATTTTACCAAGGGCTTAACACCTGTTAAACAGCCGGGCGAATGTTAAGTTATGGAATTCATTATTAATTTGCAATACAAAAAAAAAATTCAGCTAATAACTACACTACTAACTCATACCTAACTACAACAAATACTACACCAAAAACAAACCGAAACCGACAATGAAATGCAGACGCAAATGCAGACGCAGATTGCAAAAACAACAACATATTGGAGTCTTCCGGCTACAGCTTCAGTGCGTTCATCTGGTAGCTGCCAGTGCGAATCAGCTTCTCAGGGGCGATCTTGTACTGGCTGCCAGTTGGCTGGTTGCTTGTAGACCGCGTTCTCGTCCTCCAGGAACAGCTTCATGCGAATGAAGGGTTCGCGCAGCTTTTGGGTGAGCATGTGCCAGGGCTTGGGCCGAGCCAGCAGCTCCGAGAGTGATCCCTGCGAGGCCCAGCACGGCCTCTGGGGAGTACTGTGGTTTGGCGTCACTGGAACTTGGGTAATCAGCGAGTTTGTGATCGAGGCCATTCTCTGGAGAGAAGTCGCCGTGGCGGCGAACTCCTCGCTCTTTATGCTCCGGGACTATGGGAAAATCGAGTTGCTGAGCGGGTTGGGGACCGCTGAGTTGCTAGCGGCGCTTCTAGAGGCTCCTGTGCCTCCTGGTCCGCCCGTGGCCGCCAAATGCTGCTATCCAGATGAGGGTATAAAGGCAGAATTGTTATGTCAGTACTTAATCGTATGGAGTTTAGTTTAGTGCATAAAAATGAATTGAATGGTTGCTTCTACAATCATGATGCTTCCAGTGCAAGCAAAAAAAAATGGAATGGATTTATAGTTAACTTTACATATTTATGCTGGCGTAACATTGTATGTACAGTGGGCAGTTCAGTTATGTTCAGGTCAGCATAGTATGTTAGGCTTAATATGCTACTTTATACATAAACATTATACGAGTATATAAAGGGTGCTTTTTTTAAGAGGATTATGTTTTTAAATTGAAAAGGAAAATGCACAGGTTGTGCATGGAGCTGATTTTTTTTTATTTGAAAGATGGCATTAATGATGAAATATAACTTCCGGCAAATGGCCACTACGTGAGTTTTTCAGAAACTGCATCCTGGAAGTCCAATTCTCGACCACTTTTTCAAGCATCTTTGGCCGTATGTCAGCAATAGCTCGTTCAATGTTGGCTTCTAGGGCTGGAATCGTGGTGGGCTTTTGGCATAGACCAACGACTTCAAATACCCCACAAAAAATAGTCCAATGTTGTAATATCGCACGATCTTGGAGGCCATGGCACAGGACCATTTGTGGAGATAACGCTGTTACCGAACACTTCTCCCAAATAGTCAATGGTTTGACGGGCTGTGTGGTAAGTTGCGCCGTCTTATTGGAACCAAATGTCTTCTAGACCATTCTCACACACTTTTGGAAACAAAAATTCGTCGAGCATAGCTCAGTAGCGGTTCCCGTTGACGGCAACATTCATTCCTTCATTGTCTTTGAAGAAATACTACTCTATGATACATACAGCCCATAAACCGCACCAAACTGTACATTTCTCTGGGTGCATTGGTTGCTTATAGTATGCTTGTGGATTGGTGTCGGCCCATATGCGGCAATTTCGTTTTGTTTACCACACCACCGAGACAAAAGTGAGACTCGTCACTGAACAAAGTTTTTCAGTAAAATTGAGGATCGTGCTGGAGCATATCAAGTGACCAATCTCCGCGAAAACGTTGGTCGGTTGCCTTCAGTTCCTGAACCAGCAGAATTTTGTAAGGCTTGAGACCTAAATCTTTGCGAATGAGCTTCCACAATGTCGATGGGCAGAGGTGTAACTCCTGCGCACGGTGACAAATCGATGTATTCAGATCTTCTGTTTCACTGGCCTTAACGGCCGCCATATTTTCTTCAGTGCGCACTCTGCGAAGCCTAGTCGGTGGCCGGAGGTCCAAAAGAGTGAATTGGGTGTGAAACTTCCCGATAGTATTACGCACAGTCTCAATTGAGAGCATAATAAAACGGGTGAAGCAAACGGTGCACTTTCACAAACGACCTTCGATTTTCGAAAAAAAATTCAACGATTTGGTATCGCTGCTCAACTGTTAACCTGTTCATCATGAATTGCCAAAACAAACTGAACATAAAGCACACGACAGATGTCAGCTGACATCAAAGATGGCCGAACTGAACCCTATTGAAAAAAAAACCTCCTAAAAACACCCGATACATATACATTATACATACATATGTATTATATATACATATACATTATATATACATGTATATTATATACACATAATTAAGAAAAAATATAATAAACAATTTCTTAAAAGTGAAATATATACAATATTGTTTAATGAAACATTTTTTCTTACAGGAAGGACCAGAGGTTTGTTAATCAATCCTTTTAACCTTATCTATTTATTTTTAAATTTTGTGTATTTTTATTTTTTTTTATTTATTTTATTATATTTTTGCACATACATAATACATTTTGATCTCTTCTAAACTTTTGCTTCTCAAAGTTCTGCAGTAATGTTCTTTAAAATTTGCCGTACATTGAAAAAAAAAATTCGAAAGTGCATACATAACTTAATAATTCCCGTTTGTATAGACTAGAAGTGTCAATTAAGTTCGTGTGTATATGTATACTCGTGTATGAAACCTGGTTTAAAATTAAAATTTGAAAATTATGAAAATTTTGTTCCTTCAAAGTGTACAAGTTTTGACAAGACGCGTAAAAAACCTCGATATATGGCCGTATATCCGCCTATTCTTCCCGCTTATTTATATACACAGAGAAAGGATAAAATAAAGACATACTTTTTACGAAACTTGTAAAAATTTTGGGCCTATCCTTATATTAATATTCTTAATGCAAATACTAAATTTGTATGAATGCATGGATACCAGCGACTATAAGAGGTACTTGAAAAGCTTCCATTTAGACTACCCAATAAATTTCTGGTTCATTAATTCAGAAAAGTTTTTTTTTAATTTTTGAGAAACTTGTCTAAATTTTTTGGGTTTATCAACTCTTACACTTTCAGTGACAGCAAATTTCATAATTTTTTTCTAATAAATAAAAATTTTATAATGAAATCTATGGGGTGCGAAATATCAAAAAAATAAATTTACAAAAAGAAAAAATGAAGAACTTTTCAACAGCCGCTATTGTGATTGCGGAATATGATTGTTAAATATAAACGTGAAAGCCCTTTGAATAGATTAATGGAATTAAATGAAATGGATCTATCTGCGACTCCAGCATTGCTGCCATAGGATGACGCTACTTAGTGTGTGGGTAACGGCAATGCCTGGAGCGAATCAGATAATGGAAAATCTACCAGAGGACATACCGTCCCTGAGCTTCTTTACAATACAGTTGGGTTGAAGCCGCGAAGACTCTCTTACAAATTACTAAGCCTTAAGGTAGTCAACAAAAATGACTACAATTTGGTAAGCCTTCAATCGTTTTTGACAGTTGGAAAATCAAAGTTTCAAATAAATGAATAGGCTGCCAAGAAGTACAATTTCAATCCCTTTATTTACATACATATGCTTAAAAGAAAAGCGAGGGCTCATTGACAAACATGGAGATATGACAAAGTGAACGCATATGCATTGTCTAAAACCGATGAGTCAATTCATCGCCTAGTGGACACTGCGTAGATTGAAGGAGAATCTAAAGACTGATCGATGAGATGAAAATATGTCGTCGCAGCCCAATAAACCTGGTTAAAATAATTGCGAATGTTAATGTTTAAATGCTGGCACAAGACCCAAAAAATTTTATTAGATTGAAAAATTATTATCTAGATACTAACATTAAGAACACTTTGGGAACTTCTTTGAGTTGAAAAAATAGATGTAAGATGGTTATGGTTAAATATAGAAGAATTAATTATGTTGAACTTTGTAAGAGTAATTGAGGCATAAGACTTTCAATTTTGGAGGATTTTTAAGCCTTTTAACAAAACATTCACCTGTAGCGTAACATAACAGACTATGCGTGTGAGCCGCAAAGCGTGTGAACCGCAAAGCGTGTGATGTTAAGTGCACAACGAGCTTGCGCGGCGCATATTATTGAACAACGTGCTTGAGGTAGAACTTTACCAACTTATCGTGGGACCCAATTCAGACTGTGGACGTGCCATCATAAATTAATCAATTTGCTGACTTATCAAAATATGCCCAGTTTCCAAAATTCACCCCATCACATTAAGCAATTGCACTTCGATTCAGTTTGAGACATTTAGAATATTGACTAATCAAAATTCCCCTCATTATACAAGAGTACAAGAGTATATAAAACTTGTTATTTTCCCCAATTAATTCGAAAATCACATAATTCACAACCTTACAAACTCTGAAGTGCCCCCTGTGCATTGAACCTATCTACAGGATAGGGCTGCTGAACCGACAAATTCAGCGTTTCCCCTGCATCAACTTTACCCCTTGCTTCTACGTGCATAGCGAACTATCCTGTTTCGTAGGATCAAGACACGAAACCCGTCAAATTTACTCTTTGCCTCTGCAGGTAACTGCCACCGTTTACCTGTGTCCGACAAACGGTCTTGTCCCACAGGAACAGCTTTTGTAGCGACCACGCCTAGGAAGAAACATTAGACTTCGACGTGACCCTGAAGTATGCAGAATCGTCTATTTGCAGTCAAAATGAAAACTGAATTGGGCTGTAGAACAAGTGCGCACATTTCAAAAGATTACAATTCTAACAAAATAGGAACTTAAATAGGAAATTGAATAAAAAAAACAGATTTCGTCTGAGGGCCGAAAAAAAATTAACTACAACGCTAAAGCCGAAGGACGAAGCGAACATGTCCAAAAATATTTAAAGCGGTTCCAGAAAAAATTCTATTTAAATCAGAATCGACAGGACAAAAGCGAAAAAAAAAAATATGTCTTCAGATTATGCGTTGTCCCCAAGAACGCATTTTGAAATATTGGCCATTCCTCCTAATCGACGTGGCGTCCACTTACCACATTCGCTGTCGTATAAGATCCAGGTAATATCGTAGTTACCATGAAATTGCGTTGTGTGTGTAATGCGTGTACAAATTACGTTGTCCTCCTCTTCCTGTAGGTTAAATATGCAGTGTGCCGATCCCGGACGTCCTTCTTATTCCAGAAAGATGAGTTTGTTGATTATGTTGGGAAGAACTCTTCTTCCGAAATCACCCAGTAATATAACAATCAATTATGTATTTAATAACGGCTATAGCCGGAGCACTATATTTCAGAAGCTGCGCTTCAGTCAAAGTCGAATATAAAACTGGTCTCAGCATTATTCGCGCGTGGGTTTCGTAACAAATACGCGCAAGGGCTGATGTTAAACCTTCGTGGTAACTACTCCTCCCTCAAGATGGTGACCGTCCTCGATCACCCTAAATTTGTCGATTGCCTTCTGCATCGAGTCTCGCCTTCTCCTTAATATTTGAAAAAGGAGCATGGAACCGAATAGGATGACTTAATCCGGCAGCGAACCATATTCTGGGGTTACCTGCTGAGTTCACCTCCTCTTTAAAATCCTGAATGATGCGTACAGTATCATGACCCCGATGTCCAGGAGAGGTGATACTGCTATGCTCGGACTATTTTTAAATGTTTCACGTTGATTCACATATTTAGTCCCATTGATGGTAGTCGATTTCTCGAAAGTTATGAGATGGGTACCATTTGTCGCTATTTCTGGGCCACCGTCTGTGCGGATCCGTGTTGCACTCTCATTCAAAATGATGACTCCATCATCAATCTGTGTGATTTTTTTCAAGTGACTGGGCTGGGTAAGACAACGAGCAGTGCCGCCTGCGTGGAGTAAACGTGCGCAAGATTCGCCAAGAGCAAGTTTGCAGAAGGTGTCCTGTGTTGTTGCGATCCAATCAGTAACAGCCAAAATATCTCTACCGCATTCTGCTAAAGCGTCATCCTCTAACTAGAGAACCATGTGCTTTTGTGATACGGACTAAAGGACCTTAATGTTAGAAGCTTTCATTAAACTAATAATTTGTGTATCAGTGGGTTGTTCAAGCAGACACCTTAAATATGAGTGATCTAGTATAGTTGGATTGATTATGTTTGATTTTGCAAGAGTGATTGTAGGCATTAAATTTTGAATTTCTGTAATTAGCATTATATTTCCAGCTAATAGTGCTTCATATAAATGTGGTGAATTAACCAAATTGTTTTTAGTTATTTTAATAATTTTATTTATTGTTTCCGTTAGTTGATTAATTTACTTCTGAGTCTTTGAGTACATAATTACTTGTCTATTGTTTGAGATTATAAGTTGGCTATTGCCAAAATGCAAATAATTGTGTTCAAAATCCTGTAATGAAAAAAATAGGAGAGGTGAATTTCTTATGCCGCTTACTTTGTAACTAACCTATTTGGTATTTATGTGTGTGGCTTTATATGCCTAAAATATTTAAAAGGTGAGGCCTGTTTGTCTGAGGTTGTCCTTATGGAACACCCTCCCCTTAATGAGAACTGACGTTCCCATTTCAGCTTGTATTTTTTCTTCAGAGCACAAGGGGGTAATTTTGTTGCCTAGCCTTCTATTTTTTTTAGGAGTGCTGTTTCTCCTACATCAAAGACTCTATTTTCTCTTGATGGGTTACATCTGTCCATGTTTATTTGTTGAGCTCTTGCTATTTTTTCATATGTGGTTGTTCGGAACTCGTCCGACGATGCATGTATGACCTGAATGGGAGTTTTATTAGTGATTGAGTGCACAGATTTAGTATTAATTTTTTTTTATCGATTATGAGACATCTTGCAATCTCTGTTATAGTGCTGGGGAAACGCTCCACTTGACCACTTGAGCAGAGCTGTGGAGGGGAGGTGCATTCACAACATCAAAATTGTAGTTTTTTTTTTAGCAGTGAAGTTATTGTTTCAGATTTGAATGCAGCCTCGTCACAGTACATAGTTCTGGGTTTAAATTTGGGAATAAATTCACCAACTGAATTATGGGAACTATGATGTCGATAATCGCTCTCGACGCTATTTGTTCAACCATGGCGAATTTGCAGAGTTTGTCAATGCTGGTCAAAAAAGTTTTTTGTCCGTTGAGAATATGTCAATATGCAACAATTCTCCCGACTATTTTGGAATTGAGGTCTTCCCGAGTTCTTGCTTTTTCAGGTGCCTGTTGTATTTGGCTTTTGTGCAAACTACAGTTTGACACAATTTCGTTTGCCAATTTGCTCATTTTAGCGAAAAAGTAGTTACGGAGGACTTGTTTAATATTTTCCTGAGCTGCTCTGTGGGCACGGTTATGTTCGGCAGTGATGATCTCCACCTGCTCGTTTTTATCTGTTATGTCTGACACCATATTTTTGCATTGCCAGAATTTAGTAGTCGGAAAATATGCTACCAAACTGTTTTGAAAACTTTCTAAAGTCGGTAAACCGCAATGTATTGCATTTACGACTTCAGGTTCTCCACTTCTTTAAAAATCTCAAAGACGGTATTATTGTCTGCGAAGGTAATGGCGAGTCTTGCTACCGAAAAGTATTAAATTCCGTTTTAACGTGAAACGTGCTTCTTCCAGTATTATATGGTTTCTGAAGCAGTTTACTGGCTTGTCAGTGGTCTCAACCGTGTAGGTTGATGATAGTATGCTGTGAATAGTTGCAGCGTCAGTGAAAATGTTAATTTCCTTAATAAATTCCTTAATTTCCTTTGTAGCATAATGCGATTCAGCCTCGTTTAAGGTACGGAAAATCATTATGATTGGCCCACCTCCTTGGGATAAGACCGCGGCGATACCACTTGCTGATGAATCAGTCGTTAAGTCAAATGGCTTTTTAAAATCTGGATACATAAGCATTATGATGCCAAGATGTTTCGCAGACGATCAAATGCATTTCGATATGACCGTAAAAGGTCTTTGACGAATCCCCTGTAGTAACTTGCCAGACCTAAGAAAGATCTTAATCCGAATAAATTTTTCGGTTCGGTGAATTCCTGTATGGCTTTGACCTTTCCTGGGTCGTTTTTCGCACCCACCCTTGGTAACTATAAGCCCAAGGTATTCTATGCTGTCCTTAAAAAATTTTGTTTTTCTGTGAGACCCTCATGTTACCGTCAATGAAGAATGTTATTATTATTTTGATATGCTTGACATGATCGGTTTCATTTTCTGAAAAAATTATTACGTCGTCTATATTGACGTAACATATTTTCCCGATGTGCTCTCTTAGAGTATTATCTATGGCTCTTTGAAAAATGCTTCCCGCATTTTTAAGGCCAAATGGTAAGCGACAGAACTCATATTTTCCGCCGTTTACTGAAAATGAAGATTTTTCTCGGTCATGCTCCGCCAGATAAATTTGATGATACCCTGACTTTAAATCTAGAGAAGTTAAAAAATATTTCCCTTTCCCAAGTTTGGTATGCTTGGCATTGGGTAGCGGTCTGCGATGGGTTTTTCATTTAGTTTCCTAAAATCGATTACCAGTCGCTTGATGCTACCCTCGGCGTAGATGCCTTTTATGTAAACAACCCATGAAGAATCATTTTTTGAATTCTTTTTTACAGAGTCGGGGACAACTATGCTATTTAAATTTGTGAAGTTCACACTAGCGCAGTTGTCAAATAGTAGCCCCTCTTTATTCTGGAGTCTTTTAGGTAAGATTCAATGTTACTCCGGCCCGTGTTAGTAGTCTATTTTTGATGTCACTGGAGCCATGTATTGAGCTCACAGTGAACGGTTTTGGAACCGGAATTATGTTTTTTAGTTCCTTTACAGGCTTTACATATTTTTTGGCCGCCTCGGTACCAATAAGAATTTGTAGTCTTCTCCCAACCAACTGGCGTTCAATGAACGGTAGCTGGGACCGTTCCCTAAAAAATTCAATGAGTCATTACCATATGTGGACTTGTTATCATTGTCGATTTTTTTGGCAGCCGCAACGGCTGCCTTTTCGTAGTCAGCATTGTCTTCCTTGGAAGATTTTTTCACTACATTGTTTCGCGTTGGCGTCTTGGTCGCGTCATGCGTTCTGTCAAGTTTCTTCTTTTTTGAGCTTACAAAATCAAAGTTTTTCTCCTGACCACTCTCTTCTTTGTTGTGTCTATTCTGCTTATAATACAAACGATTCTACTCTTTGAAACCTGGGCCCGATCCTCAATGGCTTTGGAGTTGGCGAGCATGCTTCTCGCCATACTTGCTTCTGGCTCTCTAGCTAAAGCCAAGGCAGACAGCGTCTTAGGACTTGGCCGCGAATACAACTGACCTAAGCAACTTTTTCAGCCCGGAGATGAGCGTCGGCTTTAACATCTGCGTTGAGCATATCGGCGCCTTCCGTCTCGTGGGTCATAATAATTTTGTTTGTGACGAGCCCATTTTCTTTCGACTTCGTCGTAATATTGCATAAGACTTAAGTCGCCTAGCCGGACCATATCTTGCCCCTGGCGTAAAAGGCGTAAAGAGGTCTTATCGGCGTAAGTACAGTCTAGCCTTTCTATAATAGCATCGAAATCCAAGACTGTACTATGAGAGACCAGCAGCGCTTTTGCTGGACCCCTAATTGTATTCCTAATTATGGTCACAGCTTGATAATGTGCGCTGCTGCCATCAAAGGGCATCGGTAGCTGATTGCCTCCATGACACGTGTTCCTCTTGTGAACCACTAAATTCGGGAATTGATTCTATTATCTTTAACGAAATGTCGCACCTAATCTCTGGGTTGACAGTGATTCGTTGATAAGTTACTATTTGTGGGGCGTCTACGCTCAGCCTATTTAGCTGTGCACTCATCGCGTTTAATTGCGATTGAAAATGTAGCTGTTGCTAAGAAAATGCTTGTATGACAGCATTGTCTACTAATTTGAATTTCATGGGCATTCATCTCGAAATCTGTCCGACTAACCAGTGGCCACCCTTGTTCACGGTCCGAATCTCAACTGTCGCTGTCGTATTCTACCGTAATTTATCTATATGGTCCTTACCAACTCCATAGCAAGTAGTCGCATCGGATATTTCGACTCGGCACTTATATAGAGCACTATTTTTTGTGTGGGTATGTGTGTAGCAATTTTTTTTCAGTTTTTTTTTTTTTTTTAGTGTGGATGTGTTTTACTATTTTGTTTTGTTTATTTTTGTTTTGATTATTTAGTGTGGGTGTGTTTTAAAATTTTACAAATTTGCCTCTTCTTGAACTTATCATACATGTTTTGCATAACCCTAAACATACATATGTGTTGAGGGTGTTGATACTTCGGTGTTGGGCGCCAATTACGTTGTCCTCCTCTTCCTGTCGGTTGAATATACAGTGTGCCGATCCCGGACGTCCATCTTCTTCCAGAAAGATGAGGTTGGTTGCCGAAGTATGTTGATTAGGTTGGGAAGAACTCTTCTTCGCAAATCACTGGCATTGTGGCTCAGTAATAAAATAATCAATTATGTATTTAGTAACGGCTATAGCCGAAGCACTATATTTCATTATATGTCATATATGTCATTACCATATGTGGATTTGTTATCATTGTTGATTTTTTCGGCAGCCGCAACGGCTGCCGTTTCGTAGTCAACATTGTCTTCCTTGAAAGATTTTTGCACTACATTGTTGACGCGTTGGCGTCTTGGTCCCGTTCTGACAAGTTTCTTCTTTTTTGAGCTTGAGCCCCCATCTCTTGAAACTTAGAACCATTAGTACACTGTCTGAACCTGGACGAGGAGTCTATATCCATAGGCTCTGGGGCCTGCTCCTGTCTTTCCCTACTGTATCGTTCCCGATTTTGATTCTTTTTATACCCTGTACCCATTAAAAATGGGTGAAAAGGGTATCATAATATGGTGCAAATGTATGTAACAGGCAGAAGGAAGCATCTCCGACCCCATAAAGTATATATATTCTTGATCAGCATCAACAGCCGAGTCGATATAGCCATGTCCGTCTGTCCGTCCGTCCGTCTGTCCGTCTGTCCGTCCGTCTGTCTGTCCGTATCAACGCCTAGATCTCAGAAACAAGAGCTACAGACATGTGACATATATCGTTGGATAGGTAATTAACATACGCAGTACAAGTTTGTTGTTTTATTTTGATATCACCCCCCGCTACCCCGCAAATCGCAAAAAACTGCCACGCCCACAATTATTAACCTAATGCTGTGCAATTAGGCATATGCGTTGGTGCTTATAAAAGCTATCTAATTGTTTAATTTGAACCAAATCGGATAAGAAACACGGAAGGTATGCCACATGCAAAATCTATGGCAAGGGAAGCAGAAGCGCAGCAAAATACGCATTGCGCGACGCCGACTGCGACGTTGGCAGCGAAATGTGTATGGCTTTATGACACCCGAAACTTATTTTCTTTTATAGAATATTGTTTCATTTATTTATTGATACTAAATAAATAAATAGCATGTCTAAGGGTACAGGGTATTTTGCAGTCGGGAAACTCGACTGCTGCTTCCTTACTTGTTTTGTTTACAAAATCAGGGTTTTTCTCCTGACCACTCTCTTCTTTGTTGTGTCTATTCTGCTTATAATACAAACGATTCTTCCTACTCTCTGAAGCCTGGGCCCGATCCTCAATGGCTTTGGTATACGAGTTGGCGAGCATGCTTCTCGCCATACTTGCTTCTATAGCACTATATTTCAGAAGCTGCGGTTCAGTCAAAATCGAATATAAAACTGATTTACAATAATTGAAACGAAGCGGCGCAAAGCGAAATACAATAAATGGTCAATACAAAGATACAAATTTTCGTGCTATAAAATAACAGCCGGCAAGCCGACTAAGCATACCATGAGCGCCAACTCCGCACTTGCGACACAGGCAAGTGTCAGGTCACCGCTGCTGGTCGTTTTTGGCTGGGAGTATTGAATAGTAGAGTCACGGTGTCATTATTATTTGCGCGGGTTACTTAACAATTATGCGCGAGGGATGATATTAAACTTTCATGTTAACTTACATAACCTCTGTCTGGCTGCACCGTTTCTGTGATTGAATATGGCGGACAGTAGCAAACAGTTATGGAGCTTATATTCCTTATATCTTGTTGCTCAATGGCTGCGTTGCCTCCGAAATTTTTTAAAGCTTTTACTCAATTGTAACGGCAGGTTTGTATACAATTGTGCCGAAAAAAATTTATCAAAAAAAGGCGCTCGCCACGCTGGTTAATATGACCAAGTGCGATTCCAGATGCGTTAAAGTATATATCACCATCTTCTCATGTGGAAGCAGCCGGGTTTCGTCTAAACAGAAGCGAGATAGCGTACCTGGCTATCAACAACCTTGATCTGGATCAACACTTTGTCTAGCTCATGAAACGTTAGACCACGGTCCCACGAAATATATAAATTGGCAATATTGTCCATCGAAAACTATCCTGCAGCATCCTAAGCTCCCGCAGCAACTACGTCGCTCACCACGGATAAAATGTTAAGAACAATGCTCATCGTTTTGCCTGTGGCTTTCTCATCCCCGTCACCAATTTGTTGAGCCACCTACTCCTAGATCAATAATGATCACCGTTCTCAACATGCATTTTCTAACTCCTTCCGAAACTCGTTCTTTAGTCGTTTTTCATAGTTTAGTAAAACGCAATTAACTGCGATCTCTCCAAGGGGTTTCAATAATACCGGGTCCATTATTGTTCTGATGGTGTGTAAGGCGTTGGGATTGGTAGCCAATTTCTTGGCTATCATATTAAACTTTATTTTGTCTATACTTCAAACTCATCGTTATAAAATTTAATTTGTCTTTACTTCCAACTCGTGAGTCACATATCTATAACCAACACGGGGATTTCTTATTGAATATGAGACAATAATCGACAATTTATTTACTTTGAAAATAAATTTTATTCTCGCGCTCCCTCTTGCTTACAATTTGTTTTTACCTGTTCGGCTGAAATTTATAAAAACAATCAACAAAATATTCAAATCATTTAATATATTTTAATCAGTTGTGGCTAGGAAGAGCGTACGTCTCTAATGCATGTGTTTTGGCGAGTTTTCGTGTATTCGATTTTTGTTGGGACATTGGCAAAAGAAGGCATTTTACCCATTAAAAAGTTATTGGGAGTACTGCGTTGAAAGCCATCATATGAAACGTTTATTGCCATGCTATCACTAAACAGTGAAACATACAACTGTCTCGTTTGAAACGCTATGAGCGACTGAGTTACATTTCTCTTTCACTTCAGTAGTTCGACAATGTTCGAATACTGGCTGTGTAAAAAGCCGAAATGTGTTCGGGCCCCGAGGCCCATAGATGGCCACCCTTTAAATTAAATTATTTATTGAGCAAAATACGTTACCCGAAACCCATGCAGATTGGTCAAAAGTCCAGACGGCCATCTCTTTTTGGACACATTCTTTCCTTTGCACGCAGTATATAAGTCGATAGAACCCAGCCCTATAGGTAGTAGCTAGTATAACCAAACTATCGGAAATACTATAACTTCTATGTTGTTGTAGCTCGAAAGTTAATTTTATATCAGTCTGGGCCAATCCAAAATAATTGTATTAATTATAAAAATGCATGTTAAATCGCAAGATTATTTTTGACAGTTGTTTGTTTGGTTGAGAATCTTTTGAAATAAAAAATTGTTCATTGGCATGGTATTCCAAGAATATTGATTATTAGGCCATCTATTTTAAAAAACAACTTTAATACGTGGATTAAAAAAAGCATAAAACAAAAAAATGATCAAAAATCCTTTTGAAATGGGAGACACTCAAGAAACATGGAAATTCCAGAGTTCAAAATGGAGGAATATTTTAGTTAAGCTGAGAACGAAGTGATTTTTTTTATGTAAAAACAAGGAAAACAACTGTACACCACAAAAAAAATATTACCTACAGAGATTGTAGTGTAGTGCTTTTCCTATAGTGGAGTAAGTCCAATACATTGTGCAAACCATCATGAATTAGCAAGTATACTTGAATATTTTATAAAAAAAACCGTTTTTTCTTTTTCAGAGTATAAAATGTCACTCATATGGGTGTCATATGAAACTTGTTTGTTTAGTTTAAATGTGTTTTGTTTAATTTTCATAGCTGTAAGTATATGTGCATCTACTATTAAGTGATATCTTTATATTATAGTCGGATTTTCGGCTTTATCATTTTAAATTCATTGCTTAATAATATTTGTTAATTTTTCTTCTATTTCTCCAATATTTCAATAAAAAATACGTAAAATATACTGAATGCCAATACTTAACGTCTTCAAATACACCCTTTGGTCTCTAGCAAAAAGTATGTTGATTTAAATACTAATATAAAATACTAAGTAGGGCATCCTTATAAAAATTTCCAATAACAATTTTTAGTTAGAAAATGTACCGTATGTAGTATATAAGAGCGTGACAATTTTCACGGAGCAAAACAATTTAAAAATTTCAACAACGAAGTATTCTAATATGTAAAGTATGTAGTTTTGTGTCTGGAATGATTTCCAGAATCTGCGGAATAAAGATAAAGAAACTCTGATACAAAAATCGAGGCTGTAGGATATTTTGGAAATATCGGTGCTTTTTGCAGATATTTGTGTCTTGCGTTATGACTATGTAGGAAAATTGATAATATAGAGCCGCCATCGGCAAGACTGGCGGGCGATCCAAACAAAAATGAAAAAAAGTCGGCTTATAAAAATCAATACCAAATATGACATAAGTTTAATCATAAAACATAATCGGTCCACCTTATATTGACGGCCTTTTTTGTAAAAAAAAATATTTTCTAAACCAGCTACTCAAAAGGCGCGCACAAAAAAGTCTTATATTAAAAATTCATATGATTTTCGAAATTGGAGAAAATAAAAAAGACAAAACAATAGTAGGTGCCTATTTTCAGATTTAAGTATATTATATATTCAGTTCCTTTAAAAAATGCCGTGACGAGATGTTATGCAATATACCTGCTAGCTCGGCCAAGCTCTACCGTGCAAAACTCTAATGCATAAATCATCCGATTTACAGTTACAGCATTTGCGATCGTTCAATTATATGTTAGCTATGGGATATAGACGACCGATCTCGGCCGTTCCGACTTATATACTGCGTGCAAACGAAAGAAAGATGTGGCCAAATTTTGAAGCCGATAGCTTTGAAACTGAGAAACTATGTACATGCGTTCCGCACTTGTGACCAAAATTATTATACCTTCTGCTAGGGTATAAATATATATGACATATATATGACATATATACAAAAAACAGTCATTAGAATAGACTATATTGCACTATGGGAAAATTTTCCTATTTTGGCGGCAATGTTATTTAAGGCTGATTTTAGCTATTATCTTTTTGGCAATACTAGTTTAAACAGGTGACGCACGTTTCGTGTTTCGTATCACTGTCAAACATCTTCAGTTTGGTCTATAGTTTAACCATGAGTCTACCCAATAAATAACGCTTGCAAATTATTGAATTTTATTTTCAAAATGCGTGCTTTTAAAACAGTTCATCGCGCGCTTCCTTCATTTTATGGTCAGTTTAATCGACCCACTGAAGCGGCTATTTGTGCTAAATTTCGCACCAAATTTACATTTTTGGACATTAAACCACCAACACGCTTACGTAGAGTGCGAACTGAAGAAAGTATCGCAGCTGTATCGGACAGTGTTGATGATGACCATCAATTATCGATTCGTCGCCGTTTGCAAAAATTTGACCCTGTTACTCAACAACGTGAAAAATGTTGCGGAAGGATTTAAGTGTTAAAACTTTCAAAATACAGCTGGTCCAAGAATTCAAGCCGAACGACCTACCGCAACGCAGAATTTTTGGTGAATAGACTCATGGAAAGATTCACTTTTTTCGAAAAATTGTGTTCAGCGACGAAGCTGATTTTTGGCTTAATGGGTGCGTAAATTAGAAAAATTTTCGATTTTGGAGTGAAGATAAGCCAGAAGTATTACAAGAGTTGCCAATGCATCCAGAAAAAGTCACATCTTGGGGCGGTTTATGGGCTGGTGGCCCATTGCACCGTACTTCTTCAAGGAAGATGCGAATCGTAAAGTAACTGAATGGTGAACTCTACCGTGAGATAAGATAAAGATTTTTTTTGCCAAAAATGCAAGATCTTGACATGTGGTTTCAACAAGACTGTGCCACATGCCACACAGTAAACGTAACAATGGACTAATTGAGAAGCAAATTCGGTGAACATTTTATTTCACGTTCGGGACCGGTCAATTGCCCACCTAGATGGGCGATTTAAAGCCTTTAGACTATTTTTTGTGAGACTATGTTAAATCTAATGTCTATACAGACAAGCCCTCTTCAATTGACGCATTGGAGGACAACATTGAAGCATTTATTCGTGAGATATCGGCCAAAATGTGGGAAGGAGTATGCCAAAATTGGATTAAACGGATGGACCATTTGATGCACAGTCACAGCCAACAATTGCATGAAATAATCTTCAAACATGACATTTTGATTTGTTCCATATAAAGATTTCATGCATTTTTCTAAATTTTGTGTTTTTTTTTAAACTTCATTTCCTATAGTTCTTAAGATATTCACCCTTTACAAAGAAGTTTTGAGGAAAACATATTCCGAATATATCAAATTCAAATCAGAGTAAGCATTTCAAATGAAAAAATTCCTGGGTGCCGAAGAAGTCGGAACCTCAGAATCAAACCAGTTTCTCATAAAAAGGATTTTGGAAAAAAGTCCTAAGTACGTGATACAATAATAATAATATAGATTTGATTATAGCAACCGGAACTGGAATAACTGTACTAATATTGTATCATAATCAAATAATTGAAACAATTCCAAAACGAATAAGTTAATATCTGTAAATATCGCCTTATTGAATATGAGGGGAATTGATTTCAATGGCATTTTAACATCGGATATTCTGAAGGTAAAACCGATAATTTCGCCAGATCCTCATAGAGCTTCTTCTACAAGTTTTTTCCTCATCCCTGGAAGTTTGATATTCTCCCATATATGAAAGGAATCTTTCGTAATTCCCCTACAAAAAAATGGAAAAAATCCGTGCTATCAATTTTAAAGGCATACCTGAATTTTGAGCAATTCCAAAGTTCCAAAATTGTTCACGCCACATCACAACACCTCTGCAGTTTAATTATTTCTCCATGGCAACATGGATGTCATCTACACTGACTTCAGAAAAGCCTTTGACTATGTCAATAACTCACTCCGAGTAAATAACTTTGAGTAAACTCAATCTCTTGTGATTTCCACAGTCCTTCTCATGTGGATTTGTATGTACACTCACAACTTGTTCGAGCTACATCGGGAGACTCACAAAGAATCCATCTTGGGCCGTTACTTTTTAACATTTTTATACCCTGTACCCATTAAAAATGGGTGAAAAGGGTATCATAATATGGTTCAAGTGTATGCAACACGCAGAAGGAAGCATCTCCGACCCCATAAAGTATATATATTCTTGATCAGCATCAAAAGCCGAGTCGATATAGCCATGTCCGTCTGTCCTTCTGTCTGTCTGTCTGTCCGTATCAACGCCTAGATCTCAGAAACTAAAAGAGCTACATACATGTGCCATATATCTTTGGATAGGTAATTACCATACGCAGTACAATTTTGTTGTTTTATTTTGATATCACCACTCGCTTCCCCGCAAAAAACTGCCACGCCCACAATTATTAAACTAATGCAATGCAATTCGGCATATGCGTTAGTGCTTATAGAAGCTATCTAATTTCAACCAAATCGGATAAGAAACACAGAAGTTATGCCGCATGCAAAATCTATGGCAAGGGAAGCAGAAGCGCAGCAAAACACGCATTACGTGCTTAATTGTTGTGGTACTCTTTTATAATAGAATATTAACAATCTCTATGGTTCCCATACATTTAGACGACGTAAGGCTTTGTCTTCAATATAAATCCTCTACTGCCTAATGTAAACTTTAGTCCGACTAGGACCATTTTAAAAAATGATGTTTTATCAATCTTTCAACACATAATGGGGCAAAACGCATGCTTTTGTCTTATTTTAGCTCGAGGCCTCACCAGGCTAGGTAATTTCTCTTAGTGATTTCCTAAGAAATATTAACTCAGGTTGGTGTCCTCTTATTATTCTTATTTACCATATATGGATGGAATCTTGCATAATTCCACTCACTCGTCCTTACAATTCTCTTTATAGCGACCGGTCGTGTTTTTTATGGTGCGCATTGCGTTCACAATTTATTGTTATCTGTAAAAAAAACGGGTGTTTGTTAGCACAATAAAATTAAAAATTCACTTATTTAGTTTCTGAGTATATCGCTTCGCGTTGTGCAATGCCATATTAGGGTGAGAGATTTACTTATTTTAAAATATGCAAATATAGTACTGTTTTCTATTTCCTATTATTTATTTGATTTAGCAATTATATTTTCTTCATTACCACATTGCATCCCTCTCTTTCTCGCTCTCTTAACCACTGATTTAAAGCTTAGTATGTGGTTTAAGGTAATAAGTATGGAACATGTCCATATATAAAAATATTAGAAGAATGTAAAAGGGATCGGACCAACAACAAATATAATAAATAATTCATTTTATAACCTATACCTTCAAAAACAAATAAGCATTGAAAAAGTCATAAAACACTTAGGCTGCAAGCGCACATACCTACGCATTCCAGTCGCTGGGGGCATAACTATGTATATAAATAGTTGTTTAGAACTCGTATTAGTACATAAAAACATAATAGTAAGATTTTTGTATGTTTCTTCGAATGTGAAATCATATGAAAAAAACAGTTCTCCAAGGTCATTATAAGACCTTTACGTTGGCTCCTCTTAACAAAGTTTGTGTATTAATTTTGTTTTTAAATTAATTTAAATTATTTTATAAAATGGAGTTCTATGTGTCTGTGCTATGAAATCGAGCATCAAGCCAATTTCCGCCTCCCAACCTAACATCCTTTGCTGGCTGTGTTAAAACGTTGTACATGCTAAATATGCAGGTTTTACTACCTCAGTTTCGGATGCCATTTCACTTAGTGCTGGCTTCCACTTTTTTTGTACTGAATGTCGTCCTAATCAAAAATAACTGCGAAGAATGGGTTTCACGTGGGCTAACATAAAACCAATAATTAAATCTTTACGCACAATTTAATGGATGACAATGTATGATATTAGGAAGTTTAAATATTCTTACTCGAGGCACACGTCATCCTTCAAGATACGTTTACCTTTGCAGATAATAGACATCTTTGTACAAGAACAACAGCCGAGTACAGTTACAAAAATATTTACCAAGCCTGGAACATAAACTCCAAAACCTAAAACTAGTCAGTTTCTTCATCAAAAAACCAGAACGATACGGGGCTACGTATAAAACTTCCTAAACTTTACTGTGATAGTTTTTCTTTTGCGTCCCATATTATTGTCTTTACAGAAACCTGGTTAAAGCCGAAGATATTTAGCTCCGAAGTTTTACCAGATAGGTACAACACTTTTATACAGGAACGACCTTTGCGAAGATGAGAAAGAGTCCTAATCTCTATGGATTCCGATTTGGCAATGAAGAAGTGAAATTACCAAATTTTGAATTCCTCTGTGTTAGTATCACTTTAACATCTCAATCGTTTAACTGTTTATTAGCTGTTCTTATATACCACCTTCATCCGAACCGTCTACGGCACCTATATCATCACTTGTCTGCTATTCAGTTGGCTTTTAATCGTATGTCCGATAGCGGCCTAATAATACCATTAATCACTTGGTCAACTATTGAAAATTAACCATTTTTATCTCTTTTAACACACCATGATTTCACTGCAGGTATTTTCGATATCCCTGTATCAAATTAACAATATAAAAAAATGGGTTTGCAGCGGCTGGAATACTGTTGTCAATGCCGCCCAAAAGTGCTGACCTCGCGCCATGTGCAAGGCTAAAATTATGTAGCAATGTAAAAAATATTATTAATTAATTATGTAAGAGCAAATTGTTCGATTTAAAAAAATGCTAAGTCAAAGAATGTCATTAATTAACCATTGGAAGTAAAATGGTAAACGCGCAAGTATGTTAGACCAGAAGTTAAACACTACACTAAAACAAACAAGAATGTAGTCCTTATATAAAAGACCCACTCTAATGATCCCTAATATTTCATTATCCCAGGTTATGAGCTTATATCATTCAATCAGCGCCTCTCTGGAACTGTATGTAAGTGCAGTAGGATAGCCCGATACCAATCTTTGGAACGCTAGAGGGGAGAAAAAGGACCTGTATTAAGATCCTCGAGCGCAACTTTTTTTGTTTAATAACTTTGCTGTATTTATTGGATCTTGTCTTGTCTTGTCATGAATTATGAGACTAACAATAAGTTTTCAAATCTTAAAGATATTCAACAGTCTTTTTATCTGTGGTCTGGAAAAAGGGACCTAATGATCAGCGCGGGGTCGGAAAGTCGTTGCGGCCTATGCGACCAAATCTAAATTTAATACGTTTTTAATGATAATCCTGGCAGAACCGGGCAGTTCAAGCATGAAATATTAAATCACATCTGTCCACATAGTCCACATTGTCTGTGTATTTAGCTAATTTTTGTTTCAAACAATGCATAAGTCGAAACGTCTGACTAAACCATATTTTTTCCATATATAATAATTGACAAACAAAAATAGCTATAAGTCAAAGATTTTCGAGGAAAGATCTTTGTAGTTTTATTAATGCTAATTTTATAAGGACATGTCCTATACTAGCCTTTACTGACTACAAACTTAAGCTCCTAATAAAGCAAAGAATATGGCAAGTGTAAATGAAAAGATATAGCGAGTCTGAAAAAGCGGATGCTGACGTCTTGAGTGATGCCGGGTTGCGCTTAATATTTTCTGAAAGACACGACATACTTTCAAATATTAATAAAAAACTTACAAAAAAATTACAATATTGATCGTCAGTTTTTTTTAAGAAACTTTCAAAACTTCTAAAAATGTATACCTTTAGACCAGAATACCCCTTAAGGGGTCATTCGCAGCTGCAGCTGCAAGCTGCTTATACAAACGTATTTTTCGCAATTTTTTCAGAATAGCTTTTACTTATGAATGACATTTATTGATTTTTACAGTAGGGTTATTTAAAGGTTGCTAGTAAGTAGAAAAAGGCTAGAAGAATAGGAGTCAATCATGCAAAATTATGTGTGAATCCTGCCACTCCTGCACTGCGAAAAGTGTCCAGAATTTCAGAAATTCAAAACTTCTTTCATAAAAAAGAAATGCGATAGTTCTTGACTTTAATAAAATTTCTTATTTAAATAACAAAAAATACTAAGTTTGAAATAAAGAATTTATTAAAGAGTAATTGAATAATTCGTTGTGGTTATATACTTTAAGACTTATTTGTATGTATAAATTAAATTAAGATTTTGCATTAATGTATTTTTGCTTTTATTACAAATATTTGGAGTACAAATTGTGTTATCCGCGTTTTAAAAGCTGTCGCTTTAACAGTTTGCCTAAAATAATTTAGACAATTTCCCCGCAGTCTGTTTGTCTTCTTCGTATTGTCGGAAACGTATTCGTTTATATTTCGATTTCGAATTTCGTTAATAATTCAAGTCTCACTTATATTTTAATCAAAAAAAAAAAATTAGTTTAATAAATATAAATATAAATTATTAATGGACTTAGAATAGTTATTTTAGTTACTATAGCGGATTATTATTATTATTTTTGGGCTTTAAAGAAAGTTCCAAGCTTTACTCCCAAAAACACAAAAGTTATGGCATTTTGATCTTTCAGTTAAATGACAGATACTGGATATAGTCGTCTGATCCCGGACGTTCCCAATTCTATACTACGTGCAGATAGAAGGGTGTGTGCAAAGTTTGAAGTCAATAGCTCCAAAACTGACAAACTAGTTTGCCCTACAACAGTCAGGCGGACATGCTTATATCAATTAAGGAGGTGATCCTGATCAAGAATAGATATAATTAATAGGATCGGAAATGTCTCCTTTACTGCGTTGCACAATTGTGACCAAATTTATAATACCCTCTGCAAGGGTATTATATTTTTAAAAAGAAAATGAAAAAGCCTAACACAGGGACATGGTATACGGCATGTAGACTTAATAATAAAAAGTTTTTTTTGTCACAATGAAAAAATCTTATTTAACTTTGAAATGTAGAATCGACGAGTATTGAAAGGTCGAATATGAAAGAAACATATAACTTTTTTCTTAACAATAAAAAGTATCTAAATCGGAACGGCTGGGAACGAACGACTATATACATACTTATAGGAATATTTGGGCCGCTCCATCTAATTTCTCAGAGATCGACCGACTATTTTTCTATTGGTGTCAAAAACGTAACTATCGGAAATGTTTTATGTTTTTGCAGAAAAAAAATTAAATTCTCCATTCCAAGTTATGCCACTTAAATAAAAACTCATTTGCAAAATTACACTGTTAAACAAAATGTGAGACATATTACCATTTACAATACATTTTCCGAATTGTGCTAATACAGGGTGCGTTATGAAAGTAATGCGCATGGTTTCATTGTCACGTAACTTCCTGTCGTAGCACGCTCGGACCTGTCTGAAAATTTGGGGCGGAGTCTCTCCTTTCCAACGCGCTCGGTCTCAGTTCGCTCTGAGCAATAGAAGTGGTAGGACGTGTCGTAGAGCGAATTCATTTTTTCTGTTGTGTCACGGTGCGATGGGGCGTTCGCTGGAACAGCGGTACGCCATAAAGTTTTGTGTGCGACTTGGCAAAAATTCATCGGAAACTTATCAAATGCTTCGAGAGGCCTTTAAGGAGGAGTGCATTTCGAGATCTCAGTGTGGAAGGTGGCACAAGGCCTTCAAGGACGGTCGAGAGGAGGTCACCGACGATCCACGTTCCGGACGTCCAACAACAGCACGAATTGATGAAAACGTTCGCCGTGTGCGAGAAACTTTGAGTTCAGACCGTCGGTTAAGCATCCGGGCAATCGCTGACATCCTAAACTTGTCAACATTTGCGGTACATGGAATAGTGACGGAGGATTTGCAAATGCGAAAGGTCTGTGCGAAGCTTGTGCCGAAGGTGTTGACGGAGGAGCAGAAAAACGTTCGAGTTTTGCGCTGCGAAGAATTGTTGGAATCGATTAGAAATGATCCAGGTTTTTTAAATTTTACTGTAACTGGGGATGAATCCTGGATGTTCGAGTACGATCCAGAATCCAAACGACAGAGCTCCGAGTGGCACACACAATTTTCTCCCAGACCCAAGAAGGCGCGCATGAGCAAATCTCGTATCAAAACAATGCTGATTGTCTTCTTTGACGTCCGAGGAATCGTCCATTTTGAGTTTGTACCGCAAGGACAAACTGTCAACGGAGCCTTTTACCAAGAGGTACTCAAGAGACTGAAACGCCGAGTCGTACGCGTCAGGCCAGACATCAAAGACGTTTTCATGCTCCACCACGATAACGCCCCCAGCCACATGGCCTTCGTCGTCACCAACTTCTTGACCCAGAAGAAGATCTCAGTTGTGCCCCAGCCTCCTTACAGCCCTGACTTAGCTCCGTGCGACTTTTTTTTGTTCCCCCTACTGAAGAGAGAACTAAAGGGAAAACACTGGGAGTCGGTGGAGAACATCCAAGCTCGCGTAACAAGGTTCCTGAAAGGCATTTCTGTCGAGGAGTTTCAGGGTGCTTTCCAGGCGTGGCATACACGTCTCCGCAAGTGTATTGACGCAGTGTATTTTTCTTAGAAAATGCGCATTACTTTCATAACGCACCCTGTATAGTAACACAGATTACATACACTTACATACATACATACATACATACATACATACATACATACCTACATACATACATACATATATACATACATACATACATACATACATACATACGGATTTAATACATTTATAAGGGTCTTGTTGTTAACTTAGGTTGGGGAGAGCCGAAAAGTTGTGAAGAAGGAACAAGCGTTCGTGGAGTTTTTTTTCTGTTTTCTGTTTTTGTTTTTGCTTATTTTTGATTGAAACTTTTTAGTAAAAGTCTGACATAAGAAATTGTATTTGTATTATTTATATTTTTTAAATAGATTATAGCTGAATGTGTAATCGGTCGTTAAAAATTATGTATATACATTTATAGAAAAATGTCTTTAAACTGGTGTGAAGAATTTTTAAACAAAATTGTCAATAAATAATCTTTGTAACCACAGTCGACTAGTGAGGAAAGTTCATCTGACCCCCAACTGGAACGTCAAGTCGAGACCATACGCAATCTTGTAGATTCTTACATGAAAATCGTTACGAAGACTACGCGTGACATGGTTCCAAAAGCAATAATGATGCTCATCATTAACAATGCCAAGGACTTTATCAATGGAGAACTTCTTGCACATCTATATGCATCAGGAGATCAGGTTATTATTCATACAAATTTAGAAGCTTAGTTTTTAATAAATACTTCGCAGGCACAAATGATGGAAGAGTCAGCTGAGTCTGCAACACGAAGGGAGGAAATGTTACGCATGTATCGGGCTTGTAAAGATGCGTTGCAAATTATAGGTAAATATAGTTAATGTTAGGAAACAAAATGTTATTTTGATAACATGCTTTCAAAGGTGATGTTTCTATGGCAACTGTATCTTCGCCGTTGCCTCCTCCAGTCAAAAATGATTGGCTCCCTAGTGGCTTAGATAATTCACGACTCTCTCCACCAAGTCCTGGGGCCCCACGCAAGCCCGGACCAACACAGGTAAAAATTAAGCTTATTTATATATCATCTTGATAAAAATCGTTGCGCTTCCAGGGAAACTTAGGCGGGCGAAACCCTCCGTTGCCACCATCTACCGGTCGGCCCGCCCCAGCGATCCCGAATCGACCAGGAGGTGGAGCACCGCCACTTCCAGGCAGTCGCCCAGTAGGTGCGTTGCCACCACCAATGTTACCTTCGTAAGTATCCAAAAATTTTGTGTTTCACAGCAGTGATATTTAATTTCATTTAAAAAAAATCAAAATTTTTTAGAGTTCTAAAAATCAGAATGTTTTGTATACTCTTATCAAGACGAATATTAAAAGATGTCTAATTAATAGGAGTTTTTGTATGTAGTGTTAGTCTCTTTAATTATTAATTATTGTCTACCTGATCTTCTACCTGATCTACCTAATTGTAACGCTCGTGGCAGGGCGTAGTTTGAAGGGCTTGACATTTTCTGTTTTGTATGGGTACGTTTGTTTTAGATCTTACCATTTTCTGCTTTGTCATAGTCGCAGAAACTTAAGTTTCCCATATAATTAGCGGTATGCGGAACAGGTGCCATAGATGCCGATGACTATACCCCAGCTTCGGGAATCGGGCCGATGGACACTTTTTTTTACCAATATCGATATGGATAGGAACTAGATCGCCATCACATATTCGACTTCTGGGAAATATACAATCTTTCCCGTTTCTAGCTGTGTACTCCTTATTTTATTTCTCGTTTATGTATTGAGCAACTGAATGCCATCCTCTAACTCTTTTTTTGGCCTTCAGATTAATTACTGAAGAATCCGATGTAACTTTTCGAGGAGAAATAAAAAAACACAGCCACTAAATAAAAATTGATGTACATATAAAATGTAGAAATTTTTCGAATTATAAATGATTAATTTACGTATAACATTTTTTAAAGATTTTGGTTTAGTTTAGTCTTTACCAAAGTTTTTCATATATTCCAAACAAATATCGAAACAATTCTATACTCCACCCAATCTGTACCTTCCTAACAAAAATTCAAAGGTATATCCACTGAAGTTAGCTTTGAATCACAAACGTCAAAGTCGATCCATTTTCAAAATTTCTCCCACATTAACATAGGTATTGCAAATAAGATATAAATACCGTAACCCCATGGAACTCTTCCAAAGTTTCCCGTTAAGCATTCATTATCAGGTCTACGCGTGAACATCACAGAAATTTATCATGGCACATAATGTCATTTATTTCCGAGTAATCCATATGACGGCAACATTTAACAGCAAAAGTGGTTTTCGCTTTCCAGCGGTTTTGATTTCCAGCAGAAATTTAAAGGACACATGGAAATGAACCCCAGTTCATAATTTAAGAGAGTTGCATAAATGTCACCAATAAGAAATATGGAAGTGACTAAATATAATGCGTAAAAATCGGAAATAACTTTCAAAGTAGTAACAAAAATTAACAAGCGCGACGAAACTAAACAACAATAAAATAAAACATCAATAAAAATATATGTTTAAGGAAGATGCTCTCCAAATCGTACTTTCTCCAATTAATCTAAAAATTACTTTTCTCATCTTATATATTTTTTGTACATACTTGATACTTGGTACATACTTTTTTATTCATTTCAACTAATTCTCATGTACCTGCGTACAGCTTGCAGCAAAACGCATGACCTTAGAGCTTACTCATATTGGGTTACGCTTCTTTTACTCGCGCCACTTAGGCCACTATCTTTTCTAAGCTTGTCCATCTGCTGAGCTACGTAATATCAATAAAAACAGATCCAACGAATATCAGCAGTCCGACGTTTAAAAAGGAAAAAAAATGCTGCAATGAGTTATTTTTCGAAAATAATTTTATTTATTAAAACTTTTCTAAAAATTTTATCATTTCGATTTCTATTAAAGATTTTAATGTTTTCATATACATGCATATAACAAATAATAAAAGAAAAAAAAAAATAAATTAAATTAAAGATAAAGATTCCATATTCATATTATCATTTCTGCTTTTTTCTTAACATCTATAGCTTCTATTTGTTTTGAAAAGGTAATCATATGGTATACAAAATATAATATATTCAAAATAAATATATAAAAATATATTTGATGCATTTGCGTGATAAAAGAAAGAAGTCTTATTTGAAATCGTGTAAAATTAAGTTCGTATTAAAAGAGTTCGTGTTAGGCGAGGTGCTGTTAACTGTTAGAACAAGTAAAAAGGTTAGACGCGAAACCGTTAGTAAAAAAAAAAAAATTGTATATCATTGTACCGTGACCTCGCAATTCTAAAAACAAAGATGGTATTATTACCACAAAAGGGGCCAATCCCATCCGTTTCGAAATATTTACTGGATGCAATAAAAAGAAGGGTTTAAAATTAGTCGATAGATTTGAAATTGAGAGACTAGTCGCGTAGAAACAGACAGACGGACATGCATAATATCGACTCAGAAGGAGATCTTGATCAAGAAAATATATTCGTTATAATACGTTGCACACTTGTGACCACAAATATAGTACCCTATGCTTGGGTATAAACCACCAGCTCGCACGGATGAACATTTTATAGTGCCCTATAGGTCCACGATCTTTAGAATAATACGAAATTAATAAATTATTTCAAAATAAACTTTAATTGTCTCTTTATTCTTTTAATTACTATTATCAATTTTTTCAAAATAAAAACCTAAACACATGATCTGAGTTCTAGAATTTTTTTTTGTTTAAAAATCCCCTTTTAGACCAAAAATTATTTTTACAGGTGAAAAAACCAATCAAATTTTAAAATCGAAATTGTAATTAACGAGATAACGACTTTTTTTTATGAAGTGTTTTTTTTTCTAAAATTTTTTAATTTAAAAAAACGGGACGTTATCAAACGAATTCAACCTATCCCTCCTAATTTAAGTGAGAAACTTTTCGTGCTTTTTAGAAAATAAGGAAAACTGGATAGTAAACTAAGCGGCTTCTAGTGCCGCTTCGACCTCTTGCTGAGGAATTTCAAGAGTTATTCTGAAAGCTCTATTGTAAAAAAAATCCTAAAACAATATATTACAGCATTGACAGTAAAAAATTATATATTTTGTCAATGGCTTTCAGGAAAAATTTCATTATAAAATTTATGCGATACCTTCGGTGCGAGATATAGCCACCAACTGCGGTTACCATTGTAGTCCAGGATCTTATTATAGATAACCGAGACATAGGTATAACTCCATATTATATTTTTTGACGCCATACACGAGTTTCCTGAAGAAGTTTTATTTTAAAATATTTTCGATTTTTAAAGGATGTTCTAGTATAGGCACAAAAAATAGTTTCGCATTTTAAAATTTTATCTGCGTATAGAGATAGACTAATTTTAATACAATTAAGACAATTTTAATATGTTTTTGGCCTATCATGTGTATACGTGAATGTGCATACGTATTGAAACTGACCAGTTCCACTAACAAATGACTGTAGAATGAGCCAGGTCCAGAATATACATACGTTTATCGATATATGTGGACTACGACCTTAATAAAATATAAACTTAATATAATACCCTACAATATATCTAAAGGCTTTAGAAATAGTTTAGTTCATGGATAAACAAATATGGATATTAAAAAAATAAAATAAAAATAACATAAATAATTAAAAAATAATTTTTTCAAACTGAAAATAGATCTTTACAATTTTTCATTCTGGAAGCTGTATATCAAATTATATCAAATTGCAATCGCGAAAGATAAAAGATAAAATAATATTTTTGATTTTGCCGAATCTTTTCTCTTTCTATCTTTTTCATGTAAACACCACCCATCTTTAAAATAATAACAAAATTCCTTGAAAATTTTGAAATGTATTTAATTATGTCATCATTGCCAGACGTCGTTAAGTTGTTTTGAGCCACCGAGATGCATCCATAGCCGATTCACCTTTAAGTATGACATGCTGTCAATTTAAACAACTATTCTCCCTTCGATAACGTCGACTATGATATTATTCCGGCATAATCAGCAAAGATGTTAAATCAAGAAATTACGAAATTAAAATTTTTTGTGTGTAATTGTAGTGTATTATTATTCTGCCACGTTAATGTTCAGTAATAAACGAAGATAACCCAGTGAAAATACAAGTTATTAATTCAACCTTAAAAAAGACACGCATGATAGTAAATTATATATAAAGATAAAATTGTGGAACAGATAAAAATGCTCAAAAGGTATATATTTATAATTATTACTGAAAATGTTAGTGGGTGGATTAACTTCACAACTTAATGAAAAAGGAAATATGCACTACTTCTTTAGTTGTTGTTGAATATTATATTAAGAGTAACCTATTATATTAAATACACAAATAAATATGCAAGCTTGAAATAATGTAAGTCACAAAGCATTCCAATGTACTTAAAACAAATTTTAGTTATTGTAAGTATATATATACATACTCTTTTTAATATCTGAGATTATTTATGTTGAGTTTCATATAATTTATCTTTAAATAAAAAATGTTGTTTTAAAAAATGTATAAAAGAGAGATTTGAAAGCTGTGCTTAGAAAACCGATTATCCTTAAAGAGTGTATTATAATCCTGTCAAATTATGCCCGCGAAGGAGATCTGCGAACGGGGTCGCTATTTGCATGTTCGTTTACCCGTCTTTCTATCGACCCGTATGTCTGCTTTTATGAATACTAATTTCTTCTTACTTATTTTCTTCACACGCAGTATAGAGTCAGGAAATTTGTTGCCCTTCCTCTACCAGAACACATATACTGTTATAGAAGCGGCTACAACCCAATTACTAAAGCCAATTTATAGTTTTAATAAAAAATCTAAGTAGCAGCAGTCAAAAATAAAAATGTCAAGATGCAAGCAGTAATAGAAGTCGTTGTTTTTAATCTAATGTTTCTGCTTCTACTTCTGATCCAAGCGCAAGTCAAAGCAGTAGTCGGCGCCAGCTGTTCGACAAAAGCTGAACGTGATATCACTGTATGTCTGTAACCATATAATAATAGCAAACATTTATGTACGAATGGGACCCGAAAAATCCCAAAATAAGAAAAAAATGTCGCCCGCAACTTCTCAAGCGACTGCAGCTGTCTTCTTCTTTAAGAACCGACAGCTTGCTACTGCTTCGACTTGCGCTTCGATCAAAAGAAGACGCTTGCTAGCTGCCCAATTTTTATTCTTGGCTGCTGTGCTGCTTTGATTTCTAATTTTTTAGAAGCAACATGTTAAAACCATAACTTATAAGCACTCAAGTTAACGAAGATATTGGCGACTTATGTGGTTTTGACTAATGTAGACTATGAACCACATAAATATCACGCACGCAGCTATCTTTTTTTTTTACTCAAACTGCATTGCTAACGTAAATGTATTTTGAAATTTCCATTAGTTGCGGCCGTCCATATCAATTATCTGACGCGTCACTTGGATTAGTGGATTATTAATACGTATATCTTCAAGGGTATATAAGCTTTGACCTGCCTGAATTGCGCTTTCCTTTTTATTGTGACTAGGCTTGCTACAAATTTGTTATTGTTTATTTATATAAGATTAAAATTTTCACACTTTAATGAAAAAAACAGAATGAAAATGTTAAATTAAACATTCATTTTGAAAACCGGTATTACAACAACACATATTTGTTAATAATAAAGCTACATATGCCTCAAACACAAAAAACTGTTTAAAATTGATTTGGTTTGAATTTAAAATGTCAATTATGTAAGTCGAATCTCCATTTTCTTGTAGTGTGGACAGAATCCGATCTTACATATGTATGTATGTTTTCATGACCGGTACGAAAGTCTGATTTCAGAGCTTTGTCAGCATTAAAATTATTGATTTGTAAACTAGGTGCTCTTTAAAATCATTTTGAAAAGATCAATATCAATTGTATATGTTATAATATTTAAATGTTATGTTGAAATATTAATGGTTGAGTAGACATAATTTTAAATATAAACAACTATAAAAAAAATAAAATATGTTTGTCGGGTTATGAAGCCACAAATAATTACCGCATCTCGAGCCCGGCTGATAAGAGCATCACTCATGGCGTCACAGTGCATTGCTCCCCCTCCATCTCGCGCTCAGACTTACTCTCTCGTACGTTCAGTCGATCGACCACTTTTCCCTCTTTTCTCATCGCCTTGCCCTTTAGCCACTCACCGTCGAACCCTCGCTTACGCTATATTGATTCATTTGTTGATCGCAATACACAAAGCCTATTTACATATAATGTATAAAACTTAATCTTTGGTGTTATTGTTTATAAAACAAAAACAAACTTCTAAACTATTTGTATAGTTGCCAAAACATTTTGTAACTGAACAATATTAAAGGTAATTTAGGAATAAATATACTCCAATGTATAATTTTTAAAAACTAATTCAAGAAGTAAATTTTGTACAGATCTGTCAAAAATTGCACAACGTGTTGTTATATGCATCAGAATTGGATACCTTTTGCCCATACTGCAACAAGCAAGACAGGTTGTTCTCGCCTTTACCAAAGTCATCCTTGGTAAATGGTTTATTTTTCTGCTAAAATAATGCTCTCAGGGGTAGTGGCGGATGCAATATATGGATTTCTATACCATTATTAATAACAATATATATTAAAATCGTGGTATGAATTTTTACTAAAGGTAAGTTTATTTATACTATGATAACAGTGGTAAAGATTTGAATTCAGGCCTCTGACGCCAAATGTTATATATTCTTGATGGATATAAAACGGTTGTCCTTGGTTTATACTCTAGTATACGACGAAGGTCTAATGATATTTGTAAATACGGATATTTGTCGTATTGCATTACAAGTATTACACTTAAGAGAACTTAACAAAAAATAATCTTTAAAAAAAATAATAATTTTAAAAAGAAATCAAATGTTTTGAAAGTACGGATTCTTAGTTTTTAATTTAAATTTTTGTTGTTTTAAATATATTTTTTTTTAATCTTTTTTGCTTAGAAAATCCACTAAGGTCAATTTGTTTAACAAGGAATTTCCATTGCGCGAAGACGCATATGTCAAGTTATCAATATGGTCGAACACAGATATGAGAAAATCAATACGCCATAATATAGGATAACATTGGAATTGTGGAGTTTTAAAAACTTGTGCTATTTTTCTTTAGAAACCCATTAGAAATGGCGTAAGAATAACCGAGTGGAAGAAAATATTTTCCTCACATTTAAAAAGATATCATTTAAAACCTGGTATATTCTTTATAAGGGAAGGTTTTCAATTAATTCTTTGAAAATCTCTTATCTTGACAGCTAGTAACCGCCGTACCTAGAAACCTTGATTCTTATTAAAGAAGCACACCAATTAATCAAAGAGCTTCAATATTTAAAAAAAAACGCAGATTATATTCTCGACCTGAATATCGATATCTATCTGAGAGGCGAGTTTGAAGCAGCAAAAAATAGTAGTCTAAGTTTTATAGATATTTGGTTAAATTTAGGTTTGTAGGTTTAAATGGGCCATAAGAAAAGTGTAGAGCAAAACTTTTTCAAAAAATTTCAAAATTGTTGCTACTAAAAAATGAAACTCAAGTGAACGAAATTGGGCGTGAAAAAATTGTATACTAATATGATCGGAATTGGAATCACAGAAGTCTACATATTAAATATATCTTATAATCATAAAATAAACACCATTATACGTGCAATCGGACGAACATGGATAGTTGGAATCGGCTGATCAATAAGATGTTTGTTTATTATTTTATATAAATGCTTCTTCTAATGACGTGTTGTTCCCTTTCTGCGTACAGCGTTGCCAACTTCATCATTTGAGGGGGTTGACAACACATCAGTTCAATGCATTGTCATACATTGCTACACACAAATACTATTATTGTGGGAAAAAGCGGGCGTGGCAAAATATTAAAATTTTTAAATTTTAATAAACTTGATCTGCGTGGGCATTCAGACGAACATGATTAGATCGACTCTGTTGAAGCTGAGTGTAGTGCCACGGTCATAATGAATACTTTATTTTGTTCTAACAAATATATTCTAACAGTATTTTAATATCGATAGTTTTTATTTGATTCCTTCCAGCGACGATCCAGTTGCTTAGCGCTGCGATCCGTTGGTTCCTTGGTATCCCAGTTGGTTCCCTTTTAGGGTGATTACGATGGAGGGCTTGACTTCGCCCTCTTAATGAGAATTCCTAGTCTTGTGATCTAGTAATGAGATTGTTAAATAATGACAAGGGTTACCTACGGCTGATTGCCGGAGCAGTGTAGTCTTTTATTCAACGACCGTACAAAAACTGAAGAGCTCACATAATTAAAAAACCCAGTTTAATCTACGAAACAATGCATCACGCCACCAAACCATGATCGGCAAGCCGACCAAGAATGTCTTGCAGCGCAAAGCAACACCCCAAATAGGAAGTGTAAGCTTCATAGCGTGGGGCGCTGAAGCTACTTAGTTGTAAGACATTAATCAGTTTTTAACCTAATAGAGAGAATTAAATTATGAATTTCTGTAAACAACATTCTATTTCTTGTAGTGGTAGTGCTTCGTATAGTTGTGGGATGTCAACCAAGTCGCTTTTTTGTGCCTTGATCACCTAATTAATGGTGTCCGTAAATTTGTTTATTTGCTTTTGACTTTCTTAATTGATATTTATCTGCCTAGAGTTAGTCTCCACTAGTTGGGCCTCTGGACGGACAACAAGGTTCCCAGATGGTCTGTATCAACATTTAATAACTTGCGCATATGCGATTGGGGGAAGGACTCGGACATTTTCTCTGTTTTATTAATCATAATAGCGAACCCTGTAAGGTTGCTTGAATGTCTTAATAGGTAACGTTGTTCCAATACCAGCACATCTCCATCTACCACAGGGATGTAGTTGGCATGCGAAAAGTCGGTGATCTGGGAATTCGCTGCTGCCAGAGTAATGAACATCGTGATGGCGAACCTGGAATTTAGACACAAGGCGAGACTACAGTGCTCGGGTTTTCCTTAATGTAACCTACTAACTAACTGAAAGGGGAAAGCCTACTTGAGGTGGTTCTTATGGACCACCCTCCCCTTAATGAATACGCGGTTTTGCCTGGTTGCCATCTTCCGATGCTGTCTTGCTGGACTTTTACCTATCTTGCCCTGATGTCTAGGCGAGTCTTACTTCGAAACAGCACTGGGTTTCGCTTGAGCGGGAAACGTGCCTATTCCAGTGTGATCTGGTTTCTGAAGCGATTTAATGGCTTACCCTGGGTTTCCACCGTGTAGGTCAAGAAGAGCTCGCTGTGAATCGTAGCGTTTGATTGAGGTTCATTTTGTAAGGCATTAAGGTTATGCCTGGAGAGGGCATCTGCCATGAAATTCTGTTTGCTAGGTTTTTAGTAAACTTTGGCATTATATTAGTCTATATAAGCTTTCCATCTCTTTATTTTAGCGTTCGTGTATCAGGAACAGCGAATGTGAGAGGTTGGTGAAGATTTTAAATTCTCTGGAATCGTACAGGAAATTCTGTAATTTACCTAAGGCCCACACAATAGCTCACAATTTCCTTTTATTTGTGGCATA
This sequence comes from Drosophila vallismaia, assembly GCA_035047325.1. Lineage (NCBI taxonomy): Eukaryota > Metazoa > Arthropoda > Insecta > Diptera > Drosophilidae > Drosophila > Drosophila vallismaia. Next base: position 36,492 of record JAWNPU010000034.1, on the reverse strand, counting down.
ATTTAAATCGGCCTGTTTCAGGGTACGAGATATCATGGTGATTGGTCTTCCCTCCAGGGATAGAACTGCACCAATGCCACCTGCAGACGCATCTGTGGTCAGGTCAAAGGACTTTTTAAAATCAGGGTACTTGAGTATGACAGCTTCGGATGCCAGAATGTTAAGTTTCATTAAACTCAACACGAGCCGTTTTTCCCATTTAAAATGTCTGTTATGGCGGCAAAGACTTTGATAAAGACCCTGTAGTAACTAGCTAATCCTTGGAACGATCTGACGCTGACTTTTTGGTTCAGCGTATTCCTGAATGGATCTTACTTTTTCTGGATCGGACTTAGTTTCGTCTTTGCTTAGTATGAATCCGAGGTATTCTACGCTTTCTTTAAAAAACCTAGTTTTTTCCTGGCTTATTCTCATGTTGGTTTCGATTAGGCACTTCAGCACTTCGGATATGGTCAGTCTCATTCTCCGAGAAGATTATGACTTCATATACGTAAACGTAAAATATTTTACCAATTTGTTTAATCAGAACATCGTCTAATGGTCTTTGGAAAATGCTGCTTGCGTTTCTTAAGCCGAACGGCAGACAAAATTCATATTTGCCGCCATTTACCGAGACGCCGTGTCTTCTCGCGGTCATGCTCCGCAAGGTATATGTGATGGCACCCGGACTTTAGGTCAAAGGTGGTAGAAAATGTTGTCTGGCCAAGATTCGCTTGAATTATGAGAATACTAGACTTGGGGTAACGGTATGGGATGGTTCTCTCGTTGAGCTTCCTGAAATCTGTGACCAGATACTTGTTTGGGTTACCGGAGGCGTCAGTCAGTTTTTGTCCACAACCCAGCTCGAGCTTTTATAGGGTGACCTTGAAGGTCTGATAATGCCATCTTTTAGCATTTGCTTGACTTCGTTGTTTACGAAGTCGGAAATACCCATGATATTTGGGTAAGCTTTGGACTATACCGGTTCGTTGTCTACTGTGCGAATCGTGGCAATAATAGCGGTGTTGAATGGGAGATCTTCATTTGAGGTAGAGAAGGCCTTTTTCCTCCTAATAATTATGTTCTTAAACTCATTTTTAACGGAGACAGATACCACAATGTCATCTAAATCGGTGAAGTTAACGTTATGGGAGCTGAGAACTGAAGCTTTTCACAAATGCCCTGATATTTCAGAGAGTTATCTGCTAGGTTCAACCTTACCCCGGCCTGTGTTAACAGGTCAAAGCCTATAATTGCGTCATTTGTGTGAGTTTTATTGTGTTCAGTGCGCTGCCTAAACCTGGAGGACGAGTCTACCTCTATTGGCTGAGGGGCTTGCGCCAGGTTGATCTTATTGGTCTGTTCGTTCGAGCTATTCTTTTGGCGCCTGACAAAATGCGGGTTCCTATCTTGGCTCTGTTCTTCTCTTGCTGTTTGAGCTCGCTCCTTTACAGCCCTGACGTAAGAATTCGCGAAGAAACTTTTTTCAATGCTTGCTTCCGTTTCTCTAGCCAAAGCCAGAGCAGATGGCAAGTCATTGGGCTGTGCTGGAAAATCCACCGCTCTGAGGGACTTTTTGAGCCCTGAAGTGAAGGCATGGAGAGCGTTGAGCAGGTCGACGCCCTCTTGCGTGTGTCATTACAATTTGTACATTCTTTATGGTAACGAGCGTTAGCTTTTTCTCGAATTCGTCGTAGTACTGAATCAATAGTAGGTCAACCTGCCTGACCATTTCCAATCCTTGGCTCAAGGCGTAACGATGTCTTGTCTGAATAAGTACAATGTAGTCTGGCAACGATAGCATCAAAATTCAATACCGTGTTGTGGAACACAAGTAAGGCTCCAGCTGTCCCTCGGATTTTTTATTCATTTCCTCGCCTTCGTATTCAACCTTAATGTCTCTATAATCACCTGCCCAACTCATTGGTTGTTGGCTGGCACCACACGAATACACTTTTGCCGAGAACAATTGATCGGCACGTAATATATGACAAGAAAAGGTGTGCAATAAAATTTATTAAAACTAGACTAGAAACAAGATTAGCGGACTGAGCTAGGAAGTGGAACATTGTGATAAATGGCAACAAATCTTACCAGATCCCACCCACAAAGGAGGCTCAACAGGCGACCGTTAAGTACACTTAGCCGGCAAGGCCTTCCGGCATTATAATTAATAAACTGAAGACACCAAGGAGTTCCTAGATTCTCTGTAATATATTAATAAAAAAAAAAGAAAAGTTTTTCTAATACTCGCCAAAGTGCCTTTGACGAGTTTCACGTAAATAACACCTTACGCGAGAAAAATATTATATTAGACGCACGAAACTAAAGTTAGGCCCACAATAGTGGCACAAACTATAGATAGTGATCCCTAGATCCACTATTAGTGATTAAAACACTCACAGCGATATAAGCTTGCTGCAAACTAAAAAAACCGTGGCTCCGCTGAACAGCGGACACAAGTAAAATAAAACAAATCAGTTGTTCAAAACAGCTGTTCACAGCTGATTAAAGTTTGTTTACAAACATTTTTAAACTGGCATTTATGGAGCCAAATTCTCGCTTCGACCGATCGCTTACTCAGCCTCTTTGACAGCTCTTTGACATTGGAGTGAACGAAGCCTCTGCATCTGTGCCGAAACGGACATCCAAAGTCGCCGGGACTACCAAGCCATCGCACCCCTGCTGATGGACAACATGTCAAAAATCCCTGATTTGCACAAGGTTTCTGCCAAGGCATCGATGGGGCGGGGTTCTGAGGCTCTTCGCGGCAGACGCTAGCACCTTCCACAGCATAGTCAGCTCGCTCGAGACGGAAAAGCTCGAGTTTTACTCGAGCCATACCGAGTCTGCGTTAAAGGACTGCACCACCGTACGCTCCATCTTCAAATTGTCGAGAAACTGGAAAGTCTCGGCCACAAGTGGCTAGACGTACACACGCCGAAGAGACGAAACTTGCCAGGTGATCCAGCATCCAAGCCCTGTTCTTCTGAACATCGCCGCTGCAGTGAACAACAAGGAAATCCTGGCTTTTAAGGCCCTATGCCACATTAAAATTGTCATCGAGCCTCTTCGCAAGCGAAATACGACAACTCAATGCCATGGATGCCAGCAATTTGGTCACACGACCAAATACTGCCGTAAGGCGCACATCTGCCTTAGCTCCGCCGCCGAACACCCAGCCAAAGAGTGTACGCGATCACGAAGCGAGCCATGCACTTGCTGCAACTGTGGCGAATAGCACCCAGCGAACTATTCCGGATGCTCCAAACTCTAGGCATTCCTTCAGAGCTCTAGGCCAGGAAGAGGTGTGGGAGGAAGAAGCGAGGTCAACAATCGACCTATGACCCATGCTCCTACTGAAGGTAGACCGACTGCACCTCTCCGAAGCGGAGTCTCCCACCCAGATGTAACTAAAGCCAAGCAAAATCAGCAACAGAAGCCACAGACCAATCAGCAGCAACAATCCGAGACCAGGAACCGCAGGCGGCAAAGGAGTCGGTCTAGGGGAAGACATAAGCCCTGTTTGGACAATAACACTGACAGCATCCTGCAGTCGCTAAACAAAAGCTTGAACGCTCTGCGCTGCCTTCAGGAAAAGCAGATTAAACAGAGGAGGATAATGGTACTACAGCAGGGTTAGTTTTTGCAGTTCTGCTCACTGCAATACATGCACAGCTAGGGCCAAAATGATGCCGCTGCGCTCCACGAAGCTGCCCGAAGTTGAGTGCTTCGTGCGGCGTTACGAGATTTATGTCTTGCTAATCAGCGAAACACATTGCAAAGACGCAGTCAAGCCCAAGGTGTATGGTTACGAGGTCCATAGCGCAAACGACCCGGGTGAGGGTAACGCCAAAGGTGGTTCAGCGATTTTGATCAAAACTAGTTTGGTACATTTTTCTCTTGCATCAGTGGCCACTGATAGGGTGCCACTTGCGTCTGCAACTTTCGAGACTGGGCACGGCTCTACAAACTTCGGCGCGGTCTACCGCTTAACGACCACAGACGACTTCAAATCCGTCTTGGAGCAACATCAGTCCAAATACATCGTAGCAGGCGACTGAAATGCTTCCCACTGGCTTTTCTTTTTCTTATTTTCTTTTATTTTTATTAGTCTTCGTTTGAGGCGAAAACGAAAATATAACATTTCCAAATGGCCGAAGGGAAATCTGCTTCTGACTCGCTGCTTAATAATAAGCAGACTTTGCAAGAAAAAATGTACCGCGTTGCTGGCAAAACCCCATCCGAGCTTCGAGCGGCTTGCAGAATTAACCAAACTGATATTGGCAATACAAGTACCAACATCATCACTCCCACGACCAGCACCATTACCTTCACCAACTTAAGCAGCACAAGCACTGACACCATGGCAACTGCTACAACAAGCAAACTCTGCACTTCTGCTGCCCCGCGTGTCACTACTGACGTAGCTACAGTGATCAGTGGAGCCGCACCAAAAAATTGCAGGCCCAAGTGCAAAATAGCAAGAAAAGGAAAAACGCAAAGTCTTCTTCACCTATCGCAAGGGTTAAGAGAGCGACTAGGGAAGCTGACCTTCCAAGCTCTACCAATAGGTTCGCGCTACTTGATATGGACATAAAAGCGGAAGACACTACAGAGAACCAACACGATGAAATAACTAGTGAAAACAACGACCCTGCCCAGGCCGAACAAGTAAGGAAAATGGGAAAGCCACCTCAAATTGTTGTCCCAGACTGTAGCATAAATGACCTGTTTGAATTTATTGGTGAGGTCACTAATGTGAACAATGTGGTCACCAAGAGCAATATAGGAACAACCAGAATCTTCCCCAAGGATAGTGACACCTACAGAAATATTGTTGACCATCTGGACAGACATCGTTTGCAGTTCCACACATACCAAATGCAGACAGAAAAGCCGCATCGAATTGTTGTCAATGGCCTACACCACAGCACTCTAAATAAGGACATCAAAGATAGTCTGCAAAAGTACGGCTTTGAGGTACTCCACATTCATAATCCCGCATCCAGGGCTAACAGGGAAGAGAAGCTAAATCTCTTCTTTATCAATATCACAATCACAATCCTCTGTAGACAAAAGGTGAGGGTGGAGCGAATGAGAAAAGCCACAGACGTCGCACAGTGCAAACGGTGCCAGCGGTACGGCCACACTGCTAGATATTGCCGACGACACCCCAATTGCGCCAGATGTGGCGAGGATCATCAAACAAGTGAGTGTATACGCCCTCTTGACGCAACACCTACATGCTTCCATTGCTCAGGAGATCATAAAGCTAGCTACAAAGGCTGCAAGTCGTACCAGGAGTATCTTCGTCGGTCATCGGAGTCTCCAAATAAATCGGCAACCGAAACTAGATCACTTAATGGCAATGTGGTCAATCAATATTCTGCTACAAGGTACGTGCAGGAATTTCCTGCGCTTGGCTCCGCTAGAATAGCAAGGCAATAAGTGGCCCAAATTGCATTCCAACCAGCAGCAGAGCAGATGACACCACGGAGCTACAGTGCCCGCACAAGTGCCTCCTATGCAGCAGTTGCAGCTTCAGTGCCAAGCAATTCTGGAAATGCTCAACGTCGTTTGAACTATGCTCAAACGCAGCCAAGTCCACATCAACAACAGCCGATTGAAATCCAGTCGCTGCTGCAACAGCAGAAACAACAGTTTCAGGAATAGCAACAGCACTTCCAGCAGCAGCAGCAACAGCAATTTCTCATGTGGCTCCAAGAGCAACAACAAGAACAACAACAGCAAAATAAGCTAGCTAATGAACGCCTTGCACGGCTAGAAACAATAGTGTCTGAGATGGCCAGCACAATGAAGCAATGGGCTGGAAATAATTCTCAGGTCAACGCTACAGCCTCGCCATGAATTCACTTAAAGTCCTCATCTGGAATGTCAACGGCATTTCAGGAAAAGTCGGAGAAGTCGAACTTTTTGCACACAACAACGACATTGATATCCTTCTCTTGACTGCCTACAAGCCATCTTCCAATAATCACAGTGGAGGTGGAGTAGCGGTGCTAGTCAGGACTACTCTCCGACATTTTCCCCAAAGAGTAATAGAGACGCGCAGTATACAAATGTCATCGGTGAAAGTTGCTACGGGCCTTGGTGACATGGAGTTCAGTTCCATCTACTGCCCTCCAGGAAACAGAATACGGGAAAGTCTCTTCACCAGTATACTTCGAAAATGTGGACAAAGGTACCTGGTTGGTGGCGATTGGAACGCACGACATTGGCTTTGGGGCGACACCTGCAACTCCCCTAGGGGACAAGAACTAGCTGAAGCCATCTCCGCCACCGGGGCAAAGATTCTTGCCACAGGAGCCCCTACCAGATACCCATACGTCACCACACATACGCCCACATGTATTGATTTTGCCGTCCACCATGGAGTACCGGAATACTGCGCGCGTATTACCCAAAATTGGGATTTAGAGTCTGACCATCTGGCCCTCGTAGTCACCATAGATACTAATGGGATTAATGCTCGCTCTAATGCAAGGCTGATCAGCAATCGAACTGACCTAACTCTATTTCACCAGAATCTGGAGAGCTCCATCCATCTTGAAACGGAGCTGAATTCTGGGAAGGATATAGAAATGGAAGTGGAAATCTTCACTAATAATATCCACAGGGCTGCTGCTGCATCCACTCCACCTGCGAGCCCATTCAAGCCGACAAAATATGGCGTCACACTTACCAGAGAGGCAAAAGAGCTACTGGTTGCAAAAAGGCGCCTACGAAGAAAAGCAATTCGAACCCAAGACCCTTGGGATCGAATCCTGTGGAACCGAGCAGCCAAGCGACTACGGATCCTCTTAAGGGAGCTCAGAAATAACTTCTTTGAACACAAGCTGTCCTCGATGGACTACACTGTTGACGCCAATTACTCACTGTGGAAATGCACAAAGGCTACGAAAAACCAGCCGTTTAGACAGGTCCCAGTTAGGCAGCATGGCGGCGACCTTGCACGGAATGAAGAGGAACAGGCAAACATATTTGCTCAACACCTGGAGGCCAGATTCACCCCACACAACGTTGCTACGCTGGCTGATATCGAAGAGACCCTGGAGAGCTTGCAGATCCCGCTTCAGATGTCCCTCCCCATCACGCCAATCAGAGTTCAGGAGATTACCGAAGCCATAAAAGCTCTTCCGAAAAAAAAGGCTCCTGGCAGGGACAGAATATGCCACGTCATACTGAAGGCCCTGCCAAATCGTGCGATCCTCTACATGGCACTTATTTTTAATGCTATGCTAAGGATTCAGTTCTTCCCTTCCCAATGGAAAATAGCGGCAATCCAAATGATATATAAGCCAGGCAAGCCGGAAGACGACCCGGAATCCTATCGGCCAATAAGTCTTGTTCCCTCTATGTCGAAGGTATGGGAAAGACTCATTGCTAATCGACTTACTAGGATTATAACTCGGTGCGGAATTGTGCCGGACCATCAATTTGGATTTCGTGAGGGACACGGCACTGTCGAGCAGGTTCACAGGGTTACGCAGCACATTCTACAGGCATTTGATGATCTTGAATACTGCAACTCAGTTTTTATTGATATCCAACAAGCCTTTGATGGGTGTGGCACGACGGTTTCCTTTGCAAGGTGAAAGATTTACTACCAGCACCATATTACTTGCTCCTAAAGTCCTACCTGGAAGGGCGGGTATTTAAAGTCAAGATCCGGGACACTTACTCTGCGCCTGCCCTGATGAGAGCTGGAGTCCCGCAAGGAAGTGTTCTTGCCCCGCTCCTGTACTCATTTTATACTGCAGACTTGCCCGTACCCGATGATGGCTACATGGAAGACCCCTCGAAGGCTCTAATTGCCACATATGCAGACGACATTGCCGTTCTGTATAGCTCCAAATGTCGCTTTGAGGAAGCAGACGGTTTGCAGGGATACGTTGCAGCCCTATCAGCGTGGTGCAAGAGGTGGAACCTAAAAATAAACGCTCGAAAAACGTCCAACCCTGCCTTCACACTTAGGATGAAAACAATCCCACCAATCCAAATGGAAGGACAGATCCTGGAACAACCAGCAACGGTGAAGTATCTTGGCATCACTCTAGACAAGCGACTCACCTTCTTGCCGCATCTTAAAGCCACTCGCAAGAGGTGCGTCCTAAGACTTCAACAATTACGTTGGCTGCTGAGCAGAAAGAGCAGTATGTCACTTAAGGTAAAAAGACAAGTGTACGCTCAGTGCGTCGCCCCAATCTGGCTCTACGGGCTGCAAATTTGGGGGATTGCAGCAAAATCTAACTGCAATCGCATCCAGATACTGCAGAATCGTACCCTGAGGCAGATAACCAACTGTCCTTGGTATGTACGGAATTCAACCTTACATCGAGACCTTAATCTGCATACTGTGGAGGAGCAGATCAATAGACACACCAGCAGGTACAGAGACAGACTCACCACTCATCGCAGTGAACTAGCCAGGAATTTGCTTCCCGCCAGGCCGCTTAGAAGGCTAAAAAGACAAGGCTTCGTGAAGACACTTCCCCCTCCACGAACATAAATCACCGTTTCCACCTCCATTAACAAAAAATCCCCGTGCTAGGCGCTCGGCGATGGGCTTATATATACTATTTTTTTTGCTTGTGTTGTTAAGGTGCAAAATTGTAGCACGGTTTCAATACTTACTATAATAAAAGTTGAAAAAAAAAAAAAAAATTTTTATTAGTATTTAATTATTGTTAATTTTTTATAAATTTAGTTAATTATATGCCTGTATGTATGTAAAAAAATATATATAAGGCAGCATAATTTCCTTTTGTTAAGAACTCAATGAAAACTATTGTAGGCATCGGAATATATTTTTTTTATTTTTATAATGTAGGTACATGTTTAAAATTTTTATTTATATTTTTTTGAAGATGAAATCTGAAATCCATTCTCCATACATTGCGAAAACCGAATTCTGGCGTTTGTCGTGACTCTTGTTAGCATAGCAGGTGTTATGTTGGTAATTTCTTCTTGGATGTTGGTTCTTCTTGGCAACGTTGGCACGCCGTATTTCGCCAGCAGCTGCAGCAAGTTTTTGTTCTTCTGTCAAGATTTTTGGGACCAGCTTCACGCACACTTTCCTCATCGCAAGATCTTTAGTTACAATAGTGTAGACAGTTCCGACTGAAATGCCGGTCTCCTCACTGATAAGGGCAATGATTAAACGCCTGTCAGAGTTTAAAACTCTTTGGCCACGTGAAAATTTGTTCGAGCTGTCGTTGCTCGTCTTCAACAAGCTCTCGGCCTTCCTTGAACATTTTGTGCCACTCGAAAACTTTTGTACGGCTTATGGCATTATCCCCATAAAACCGTTTATTGAGTTCAAGGCTCTCCAACACTGATTTTCCGAGTATAAAGCAAAATTTCACAGCGTAACGTTGTTTAATGGTACTGTCCATTTTAGCGCTCAGAACGCCGCCAAAAATCTCGCGCCACAAAAATTCACTTCCTGTCTTAACGAATGTAGGTAATCGACTAAAAAAAGGCGCGCTTTGTTGGCGGGAGATCTTTCTACCCAGCCGACCAGTCGGACCGCCCAGCCTCTGCTTCGTTAAGGTTACAGCGAAGCAGTCTCGTTACTTATTGAACAGATCCTGTATATTCGTGATCAGTACCAAGAACCGAGTCGCTCTAGCCATGTCCGTCTATTCGCATGAATGTAGGGATCTCAGACACAATTAGATATAAAGATATTATATTTGGCAAGCAGCCTCCTCTAAACTTGTAACTATTTCAATAAGTTCAATCAAAATTAATACTTATTCTAATAAAATAGGCCCAATTTTAATCAACCAAGAAATATAAACAGAGGACACACGTCGCACTTGGACTTGGGCGTCCCTATCAAATTTATTGCTAATTGCGTTAAATGTATAACAAACAGTTTTAAAATCATAAAGGCTGGCTTTACTGCATAAATAAACGAGGATCGCCCTTTACACGCTGCATATTGATCACTAAAAACCATTAGATACAACGTCGAAGCCGTACAAATACATCTTCGCAATGGAAGATGCCTTCTTAAATCTTGACTGGCTTTTTCCGACTATATCAAGAGGAAGTAGTGCGAAGCGAGGACCGCATTTTGTAGCATTTGAACAAGGAAATGGTTGCAAGATTTTAATGATCGCCAAAAGTTGTGAGAGATTTATAAACGAAATTTCTACAAAAGGCATAAAAGAGAGCACAGGTACAAAGTTGGGGATCCGGTTGCGATTAAAATAACTCAATATGTTGCGGGTCTCAAGCTAGCTCCTAAAACGGCACAGCCGCTACAAAGTAAAGAAAGCAGCAAACGTCGACGGTCCCATTACTACAGCTACCAGTGACGATAATATGAAATTGTGGAGATATGTAATCAAGAACGAAGACCTAATCTCATCTGAGACAAATGTCTATGATCAGGAGGGCCGAATGTAGGCAGAGGACAGACAGCCGATCGAACGTCGCAGTTGAGCTTCAGGGCGACAAAGTAACAGACGCCGGCCATCGCAAAAAGAAAAGAAGAGAGGTCGACCAAACAGTCACGATTGGGCAGTCGCTTAGTGAAGTTGTCTTTAAGAAGTCTCTCCAGCAGTCAGTTGTCGTTGGAAGTTCTTATCGGCACTAGAATTATACAATAATTTAACAATAATTCTAATAATCAAAATTATTATCATTAATTAACAAAAATATAAAAAACTTTACATATACTATATATAGTGAAATTTTAATGTATTACAGAGTCAAAATAATGTCCCGTCAATTGACTAAGGACAACGGTAAAAAAAAAAAGATCAGAGGAATAATTTTAAGTCTTTATTTTTTAAATCTCAACTTAAGACTAAACTCTTGTGACAAAAATCTTTCTTGTGTTGCTCTTTTATTTAGATTATTTTGGGAGTAAGATCGTCCGCTTGGGATATTGATTGTATACAATAACAAAAGATTTAGAGTGCCTGTTAGGGGAGCGCCATAGCTTGCTCCGGATGTGCTTGGTTTACTTTGGATGTGAATTGTTTACATTTCGTGGGATCTCCCACTCCGCATATTCTCATTTCTTCAAACAGTATTGATTATGTGAATATGTCACTATATGTCCCTTCGTACATTGGGTCCTTGGTATATCTTATAAGCTAAGGCAAGCCATGGATTGTCTAAGTAGTTTCGGCTCTCGTAGCCGCAAAGCTCTCTTAATTTTTATAAGAAACATCCCAGCCGACCCTGGTTGATTCTGGTTAACGTTATAATTTTATTCTTAAATCTTTCGTTTAATTCAATATTTGGTTTTCGCAATGGTTTCGCTTGTGGTGTTCTTGGGGACAGGCCGAAGACTGCCGACTCGAGTTGGGGCTGGTTCTTACCAGAGCTCTAGCTCTAGTGCTTAAGTTGGTTTTTGCATCCAGTGCAGGACGAGGGACGACTCCGCGTATTTGTTTGAGAAGTGGCCGAAATATGAGCCACGCTATGTCGGCAATCGTTTACCCAACGTCCGGCGACTCTGCTGTTCTAAGCAACAAAGTGTCGTCTGCAGACGCAGAAAATTGAAGCCAGCGCGATCGTCGGATATGTTGTCGTGTTGATGGACAAGGGCGGGGGTCGAAGTCAGCGTTTTCAAGTGGGCTTGACTGTTACATTTCTATCTTCAGTCATCTCCCCAGACTTAAAACGTGGTTTTTGTTTCGTTTAAATTTGTTTATTAGCGACAAATACCTTGCCGCCATGATTGTAGGAGATTGGGTCGGACCTGTTTTTATTATGAGCCGCATTTGCGAGCCCTTGCCTATACTCTAAGCCTCTAACATCTTCCAGGACTTGTGTCCTGAAATTAGTTAAATCTTGATAGTTAACTCTTGCCGAGCGGTCGAAAAATAAATCCACTGGCTTTTTTTTAGTCACCGAGTGAACAGAGTTGTTATACCTGTCCACTGCTATGGCAACTGATTCGTTAGTTTTTATGCCAGGGTTTTCGCATCTTAAACACTGGTAAATCTCGAGGAAGGTAGAATGAAACCTCACGATTTGACCGTTGATTTCCCTTTTTTGGGTCGGTGTGTGGTAAAGTCCGATACCCAACGTGCGCAGATAATTCAGCGCCGTCGGGCACAGAAGAACCCTCTCGTTATCGGAGACCAGTACCTTTGGAACGGTAAAATAATGAAGTACCTCTACCAGTTAGCAATGGTGGTGAATTTGTCTATACAGCTCATGTAGATCTTTTTTTCCTAGGTGAAAATATCGATGTGAAGAACTTCACATGGATATCTTGTGAAAGGTGTCGGCTGTAAAAGCGGTTTATTAGGGTGTCTTATAGAGCTTACAACACTCGCACGATGAAAGTTGCTTGCGGATAGTACTGGACATCTGAGGGAAATAGTATTTCTCCAGAAGCTGCAAGCGCACCTCTTTAGGACCCCTACTGTTCCCTTTCAGTAACTTCGCATATCTCTTCGGGATCTGACAAATCGATCACCAGACTCTGCGTTATCCGAATTTTGAACCCAGCAAAATTTTCTAAGCATAGGCGTTGAAACGATGGCAGATAGGTTTCCAGGACTTTGACCCGTTGATCACCGATGGCTTATGGGACTTTCCCAAGGTAACGACTAAATCAGATAAAAGGCCAACATCTACAGTAATCTGATGGCGTTCGAAGCCACTGTGGGGTTGGTCGCACAAATATCCCGATCGTTCAAAAAAAACTATTTGGTTGCGGTATACGTTAATGGGAGCATCCAAATGGGGTAGTAAGAGAGACGCGTCTTCATCCGCACTATGCAAGGTCGAGGCTCCCTCGGTAGATGAGGCAGTATCGAACGATCCCAATCAAAGTAATGATTCACGGAAACAATTCGTGAAATGGCGTCAGCAAAGATGTTGAATTTACCGGGCTTGTAGATGAATACAAAGTTGTAATCCCCTATTCTAGCGTTCCAACGTTTTAATTTTGCGTTAAATTTCTGCTCTCTTGAGCATAAGTCAAGGGTTGATGATCGGTATACACCCTGACTGACGCAGCGCCGTACATATATGACCAGAGGATATTTAAAGCCCAGACTATAGCAAGCATCTCCTTTTCTATAGTGGTATAGTTTTCCTCGGTCTTGGACAGGATCCGTGAAATAGGCCGATCCTTCCCCTCGATGTCTTGGGACAGAACAGCCCCAATAGCGTAATTAGAAGCGTTCGTAGTCAAATGGAATGGCTTGCTGAAGTTCGGAAAAGCAAGTACTTCGGAAGAGGAAAGGATTGATTTCAGATTGAAAGCTTGCAGGACCACATCGTCGAGCTCGACCGGATTGCTTAGATTAAATTGCTTTTACTCGAGCGGATTCGTCGCGAGTCAGATTAGTCAGGGGTTTGGCATAATCGCGGATAAACTTCCTATAGTAAGACGTCATACGATGGAGGCTCTTCAATTATTTGATTTTTGTTGGAGGCTTCAGTTTCGATATAGCCTCTACTTTTTCTTATCTGGTCTGATACCGTCATGACTGACGATATACCTGAGGAATTCAACCTGGGTTGACAGGAATGGCATCTTAGCTAGATTCACCTGAAGTTTGGCTTTTTTCAGGCTCTCAAAGACCGAGCGAAGGTTCGTCTAGTGGCTATTGTAATCATTGCTAAAGGCGTCAATGTATACGTAGCATATCTAGCCGATGTGTTCTCGAAGAACATCATCGATCATACGTTGGAAGATGGCCGGTGCATTTTTCAGACCAAAAGGGAGGCGGAGGAACCCATTTATTCCCGTTTAGCGTTGAAAATCCCGTTTTCACGGTATCGGATGGTTTAATGTGAATTTGGTAGAACCCCGAGGTAAGAGCAAGTGTCGTGAAATACCTGGCTCCACCGTGGCTGACTAACGTGGAATTTATGTCCAGAACCGGATAAGTGTCAGAAATGGTAACGGAATTGAAACGTTTGAAATCGATGACCAGCCGCCATTGTCTTTCGCCATCTGGGTTCGGTTTCTTGGGTACTATCCAAACCGGAGAATTATACGGACTTTTGGACGGTCGGATGATTAGGAATTCCCCGATCTGCCTATCCACTTCAGACCTATTAGCTGCGTATAGGTAACTTTTCGTGTAAATCGGGTCTGAAGTGCTAGTACGAAGCCCAGCCCTCACGCTAGTATCGACGGCCTCACCCGGCGATAGAGGGACAAAAGGTTGCGAGTACTCGTCGATCAACGCCTTTAAGGTTTGTCTCACCTCGTCTGCATGTGCGGAATCCAGCAGAGAGAGTAGAACTCTCCTAATTTCCTGCCAGTCATCGTCTGGTACCCCATAAGAGTCAAGGGCCTCTTCAAAAAATCGGAAATTTTAATGTCTCTTTCGGTACTTTGACACTATGAACATTGCACTCGCAAATAAGCTACAGGGAGTGTCGACGAATCGCCGCAGTGGTACATACATGTAGGTGCTTTTTACTTAGTTTTTGATTTAGACACTTTTGCGCCCGCGTATACTGTGAGTTGAGGCTGGTTCTTATCAGAGCTCTGGATCTAGTGCTGAGGGCAGCGTTTGCAGCCAGTGCAGGGCGAGGTGCGACTCCGCATAGCTGTTGTAGAAATGGCCGAAATATGGGCCACGCTATGTCGGCCCATATGTTCCTAACTTATACATATTATTATATTATTGATTAAATTATAATTATTATTCTAGTGCCCACTCGAAATTTTATGATACCTGACTGCTCCGACTTCTTGATGCTAACTTTTTCACAGAACTCTTTTGACTTACTGTTCTTGTCGATCTATGTTAAATTTCTCGCCTCTGTTAATTTTGTCGGCTCTGTCTGCACCTCTGTTTACATATATAAAAGTATATGTCCAAGACTGATTGCGCGTTGCTACCATCGTGCTCAGCAGTTAGTTTTGCTCGTAACTGGGCCAAGCACAAAACTTACTGGACTACATCAAGGATGGACATCATGGACTACTACTACTTAGCTACTTTCTGAATAATTTGTCCTCTCTTTGTATTTTCCTCGCCTGCTCAACGATCAGACCTTACTCAGCGGCAGAGTTTCTCTCCTGGCTGCGCAAAAATTTCTAGAACACACACATTTCTTAATTCTTGCTCTAATACTGCGACTCTTCCAAATAAGCACAGTGTCTCGAAACACGCCTTCGTGTGTTAACTAGGAACTTAAATATTCTCAACAAGTATATTAACCATTTTTTTACTATTCGTTTTTTAAAGGTTATAATTATTTTTTTTCGTTATTCAGTTTTCTTAAATATTTTAAACTATTTCAATTGTTATATTGTCTTTCTCATTTTCAAACTTATATCTATTTTATTTAATTTCGTTTAACTCAAGATTATTAATCCATCGGTTATGGTGCGATCTTTATTTCCATTTTGCCTCTTTGCCAATCAATAATTGTAGTGGTAACTTGCTTAATCGTGCAATTCGTTGGCAGTTGAACATCATTCAAGGCGTCCTGCCACGACAGCGGTTAACATACTCTTGAGTGTAATCATTGCCCCTTCTACCTGACTTGCCTGTAGCAATCAAATGCAATTGTATTTTCTGAGTGAAGCAAAATTCACGAAATCTATTTCTGTAATCAATTTCTGTATCACGTTGTTGTTCAGATATGAAACAATTGTCTTTTACTTCTGTCAAATGAATTCACATTTCAGTTATTTTGTTTACACACTTATTTTTGAATAAAATCGACATGTGCCCTTCGTTCTCCCTTTGTGTACTCAAGATCAAAATCAAATGATTGTAGAAATCCCCACCTCCTATACACTCTTGGACTTAGATCCATTTTAGTACGGCTGACTTTTAAGGAATTGTAATCCGTGTATACCACAAATTTTCGACTTTGCAAATAATAACGGTAATGTTTGATTTCATTAACAACTGTAAGAGTCTCTAGTTTATACGAGTGGTATTTTGATTCTGCCGGGGAAGTACATTTACTAAAATATTCTACGACATGTGGCTTGTTCTTAATTTGATAGAGCCCCGTAACCAATTGAGCGTTCTGTGGATCAAATATGGTAAACACGGATGCTTGTGTCAAAGCTATTATTATATTTGAACGAAACCGTTCATGTTCTGACAGCCAAACAAATTCGGTATTGTTCTTTGAAGTTAGGTTATATAAAGGTTTTAGAGTCTTTGAGAACTTTGAAATTAATTGACGAAAATATGAAGCTAACCTATAAATTGTCTTAATTGTGACAGTCTGTTGGGGTGGCAGTCCCATCAATGCTTGAATCTTACGGGAGTTTGGCGAACTTCGCTATTGCATATCTCAAAACCAAGATATTCTATTTCAGTTCGGAGAAAGGAACATTTTGTTATGTTAAATGAAAATCTGGCTTTACCTAAGCTTTCTAAACCTACCTGAAGACGGTATTATGCTTCGTCTTTTATTTCTGCTGCTATCAAAACATCAATATAGACGTTTGCAAAAGTGTATGCTAGTCTACCCGAAGCTTTAATTCTGGCGCCCTGAAACACAGAAGGCGCGTTTTTCAGGCCAAAGGGCATGGTCAGAGACTCGTATTACCCCTCTGGTGTAACAATGTAACAAAAGCGTTCAGCTCGAATTTACATGTACCGGAATTCGGTAGAATCCGCTAGCCATGTCCAGGCATGAAAAATATCCACCTCGAAGCCTGGCAATCTGATCAGAAATGGGAAGTAACGGGTACCGCAATTGTGATCTTATTCAGTATTCGGTAATCTACACAGAGACGATGCGAACCGTTTTTCTTTTTACCTAGCATCATAGGACTAGCAAATGGAGAACAGCTGGGGCGAATTATATTTGATTTCAATAGTTCATCTGTTTTACAACGGACATGTAATTTCTCGTTTTCGCTAAACCTATATGGTCGACGTTGCACTGCCCTTTGTGGCCCTAGTCTGTGGAATCCCATCTATAAACCAATAAGAGTTTTTTAAAAGAATCTTTACGGCTATCTTATTGACTTCATTCAGTTAATCATTGGTATATATAATATAACGTTGTTGTAATCACTTATGGTTAAAGAATTTACCATTTTTGTTTTATAAATAATAAATTTTTCGGTATCCATTGTTACCCGAAAGCCTTGTTTTAAAATTTCACGTCCTACCAAAACATCCTATTTAGATACTTATAACATGCAACAAAACCTCAAAACAATTTTTTCAATATTTATATTACACCAAATTTGCTTAGAGCTGAAGATAGAGTCATTACTTATCATCACTTATCAATTAGTTTAACAATATTGTGAAGTTCTTTCCCTTTGAATTTATTAGCCACACTTTCTTTAACTAGGGAGATTTCAGATCCTGAGTCTAAACAAAATGGAACAGACACACCAGATAGATTTATTTTGCCTTGTGGTGGCGCTACTGTACAAATGTTTACACGCCTCTATCGCTTCCGCTTGGACTGCCTTTGGGACATGCAGATGCGTAGTGGCCAATTGCATTACACTTTACACTTTATAAACCTATCCTTTGCTCCAGGTGTGCTGCTACTATCGTGGCTCTTTCCCTTTGTGCTGGGTCGATGTGTTCGATCGATGGCGGCATTCAGCATACTTGCGTGACTTTCAACAATAATGACATATCAATAGTGATGAAAATTTAGATATCTTCTGTACTGGGCCTGCCGATTACGCAATATCATCTCTAAGACGCTTTTGAAAAGCATGTGCCTGTAGTTGTAGTTCGTTCCGCGTTTTCACATTGGTAGTGAACATCCAGCGTAGCAAATTGTTGTCCATTTGTCCCATGTGGGCCAACGCTACCGACACTGCGATTTCCTCCAAATCCTTAGCTTTTCATTTAGATAAAAGCTGGGTGACTATACGACCGCCATATTCAGCGAATCCTTCTGCAGGCTTTCGAAAAAACAGTTCTTTGAATTGAGCCCAAATGATTCCAGGAAAGCATACTTGTGACAGCCAATGTGATGCACTGCCTTCTAGCGCCTTGCTTAATGCTATTACTAAGCTGTTGCCTTCGATCATGTTGCCTTCATGTCTGCATAGATTAATGTCTGTCTGTCTGTCTGTCTGTCTCGTCTGTCTCGTCTGCCTGGTCTGTCTCGTCTGTCTCGTCTGTCTCGTTTGTCTCGTTTGTCTCGTCTGTCTCGTCTGTCTCGTCTGTCTCGTCTGTCTCGTCTGTCTCGTCTGTCTCGTCTGTCTCGTCTGTCTCGTCTGTCTGGTCTGTCTGGTCTGTCTGGTCTGTCTGGTCTGTCTGGTCTGTCTGGTCTGTCTGGTCTGTCTGGTCTGTCTGGTCTGTCTGGTCTGTCTGGTCTGTCTGATCTGTCTGGTCTGTCTGGTCTGTCTGGTCTGTTTGGTCTGTCTGGTCTGTTTGGTCTGTCTGGTCTGTCTGGTCTGTCTGGTCTGTCTGGTCTGTCTGGTCTGTCTGGTCTGTCTGGTCTGTCTGGTCTGTCTGGTCTGTCTGCTCTGTCTGGTCTGTCTGGTCTGTCTGGTCTGTTTGGTCTGTCTCGTCTGTCTCGTCTGGCTGGTCTGTCTGGTCTGTCTGGTCTGCCTGGTCTGCCTGGTCTGCCTGGTCTGTCTGGTCTGTCTGGTCTGTCTCGTCTGTCTCGTCTGTCTCGTCTGTCTCGTCTGTCTCGTTTGTCTCGTCTGTCTCGTCTGTCTCGTCTGTCTCGTCTGTCTCGCCTGTCTCGTCTGTCTCGTCTGTCTCGTCTGTCTCGTCTGTCTCGTCTGTCTCGTCTGTCTGGTCTGTCTGGTCTGTCTGGTCTGTCTGATCTGTCTGGTCTGTTTGGTCTGTCTGGTCTGTCTGGTCTGTCTGGTCTGTTTGGTCTGTCTGGTCTGTCTGGTCTGTCTGGTCTGTCTGGTCTGTCTGGTCTGTCTGGTCTGTCTGGTCTGTCTGGTCTGTCTGGTCTGTCTGGTCTGGCTGGTCTGGCTGGTCTGGCTGGTCTGTCTGGTCTGTCTGGTCTGCTTGGTCTGTCTGGTCTGTCTGGTCTGTCTCGTCTGTCTGGTCCTTCTGGTCCTTCTGGTATGTCTGGTCTGGCTGGTCTGTGTGGTCTGTCTGGTCTGTCTGGTCTGTCTGGTCTGTCTGGTCTGTCTGGTCTGTCTGGTCTGTCTGGTCCGTCTGGTCTGTCTGGTCTGTCTGGTCTGTCTGGTCTGTCTGGTCTGTCTGGTCTGTCTCGTCTGTCTCGTCTGTCTCGTCTGTCTCGTCTGTCTGGTCTGTCTGGTCCTTCTGGTCTGGCTGGTCTTTCTGGTCTGTCTGCTCTGTCTGGTCTGTCTGGTCTGTCTCGTCTGGCTGGTCTGGCTAGTCTGGCTGGTCTGTCTGGTCTGTCTGGTCTGTCTGGTCTGTCTGGTCTGTCTGGTCTGTCTGGTCCTTCTGGTCTGTCTGGTCTGGCTGGTCTGGCTGGTCTGTCTGGTCTGGCTGGTCTGTCTGGTCTGTCTGGTCTGTCTGGTCTGTCTGGTCTGTCTGGTCTGTCTGGTCTGTCTGGTCTGTCTGGTCTGTCTGGTCTGTCTGGTCTGTCTGGTCTGTCTGGTCTGTCTGGTCTGTCTGGTCTGTCTGGTCTGTCTGATCTGTCTGGTCTGTCTGGTCTGCCTGGTCTGCCTGGTCTGCCTGGTCTGCCTGGTCTGTCTGGTCTGTCTCGTCTGTCTCGTCTGTCTCGTCTGTCTCGTCTGTCTCGTCTGTCTCGTCTGTCTCGTCTGTCTCGTCTGTCTCGTCTGTCTCGTCTGTCTCGTCTGTCTCGTCTGTCTCGTCTGTCTCGTCTGTCTCGTCTGTCTCGTCTGTCTGATCTGTCTGATCTGTCTCGTCTGTCTGGTCTGTCTGGGCTGTCTGGTCTGTCTGGTCTGTTTGGTCTGTCTGGTCTGTCTGGTCTGTCTGGTCTGTCTGGTCTGTCTGGTCTGTCTGGTCTGTCTGGTCTGTCTGGTCTGTCTGGTCTGTCTGGTCTGTCTGGTCTGTCTGGTCTGTCTGGTCTGTCTGGTCTGTCTGGTCTGTCTGGTCTGGCTGGTCTGGCTGGTCTGGCTGGTCTGGCTGGTCTGGATGGTCTGCCTGGTCTGTCTGGTCTGTTTGGTCTGTCTGGTCTGTCTGGTCTGTCATGTCCTTCTGGTCTGTCTGGTCTGTCTGGTCTGGCTGGTCTGTCTGGTCTGTCTGGTCTGTCTGGTCTGTCTGGTCTGTCTGGTCTGTCTGGTCTGTCTGGTCTGTCTGGTCTGTCTGGTCTGTCTGGTCTGTCTGGTCTGTCTGGTCTGTCTGGTCTGTCTGGTCTGTCTGCTCTGTCTGGTCTGTCTGGTCTGTCTGGTCTGTCTGGTCTGTTTGGTCTGTCTCGTCTGTCTCGTCTGGCTGGTCTGTCTGTCTGTCTGTCTGTCTGTCTGTCTCGTCTGTCTTGTCTGTTTCGTCTGTCTCGTCTGTCTCGTCTCGTCTGTCTCGTCTGTCTCGTCTGTCTCGTCTGTCTCGTCTGTCTCGTCTGTCTCGTCTGTCTTGTCTGTCTCGTCTGTCTCGTCTGTCTCGTCTGTCTCGTCTGCTCTGGTCTGTCTGGTCTGTCTCGTCTGTCTCTGTCTGTCTCGTCTGTCTCGTTTGTCTCGTCTGTCTGGTCTGTCTGTCTGTCTCGTCTGTCTGGTCTGTCTCGTCTGTCTCGTCTGTCTCGTCTGTCTCGTCTGTCTGTCTGTCTGTCTGTCTGTCTGGTCTGTCTGGTCTGTCTGGTCTGTCTGGTCTGTCTGGTCTGTCTGGTCTGTCTGGTCTGTCTGGTCTGTCTGGTCTGTCTGATCTGTCTGGTCTGTCTGGTCTGTCTGGTCTGTCTGGTCTGTCTGGTCTGTCTGGTCTGTCTGGTCTGTCTGGTCTGTCTGGTCTGTCTGGTCTGTCTGGTCTGTCTGGTCTGTCTGGTCTGTCTGGTCTGTCTGGTCTGTCTGCTCTGTCTGGTCTGTCTGGTCTGTCTGGTCTGTCTCGTCTGGCTGGTCTGTCTGGTCTGTCTGGTCTGTCTGGTCTGTCTGGTCTGTCTGGTCTGTCTGGTCTGTCTGGTCTGTCTCGTCTGTCTGTCTGTCTGGTCTGTCTGTCTGGTCTGTCTGTCTGGTCTCGTCTGTCTGGTCTGTCTGTCTGTCTGTCTGTCTGGTCTGTCTGTCTGGTCTGTCTGTCTCGTCTGTCTGTCTGTCTGGTCTGTCTGGTCTGTCTGGTCTGTCTGATCTGTCTGGTCTGTCTGGTCTGTCTGGTCTGTCTGGTCTGTCTGGTCTGTCTGGTCTGTCTGGTCTGTCTGGTCTGTCTGGTCTGTCTGGTCTGTCTGGTCTGTCTGGTCTGTCTGGTCTGTCTGTCTGGTCTGTCTGGTCTGTCTGGTCTGTCTGGTCTGTCTGGTCTGTCTGGTCTGTCTGGTCGGTCTGGTCTGTCTGGTCTGTCTGGTCTGTCTGGTCTGTCTGTCTGTCTGGTCTGTCTGTCTGGTCTGTCTGGTCTGTCTGGTCTGTCTGGTCTGTCTGGTCTGTCTGGTCTGTCTGGTCTGTCTGGTCTGTCTGGTCTGTCTGGTCTGTCTGGTCTGTCTGGTCTGTCTGGTCTGTCTGTCTGGTCTGTCTGGTCTGTCTGTCTGTCTGGTCTGTCTGTCTGTCTGGTCTGTCTGGTCTGGTCTGTCTGGTCTGTCTGGTCTGTCTGGTCTGTCTGGTCTGTCTGGTCTGTCTGTCTGGTCTGGTCTGTCTGGTCTGTCTGGTCTGTCTGGTCTGTCTGGTCTGTCTGGTCTGTCTGGTCTGTCTGGTCTGTCTGGTCTGTCTGGTCTGTCTGTCTGGTCTGTCTGGTCTGGCTGGTCTGTCTGGTCTGGTCTGGTCTGTCTGTCTGTCTGGTCTGTCTGGTCTGTCTGGTCTGTCTGGTCTGTCTGGTCTGTCTGGTCTGTCTGGTCTGTCTGGTCTGTCTGGTCTGTCTGGTCTGTCTGGTCTGTCTGGTCTGTCTGGTCTGTCTGTCTGTCTGGTCTGTCTGGTCTGTCTGGTCTGTCTGTCTGGTCTGTCTGGTCTGTCTGTCTGTCTCGTCTGTCTCGTCTGTCTGTCTGTCTGTCTGTCTCGTCTGTCTCGTCTGTCTCGTCTGTCTCGTCTGGTCTGTCTGTCTGGTCTGTCTGTCTCGTCTGTCTGTCTGTCTGTCTCGTCTGTCTCGTCTGTCTGTCTGTCTGTCTGTCTCGTCTGTCTGTCTGTCTCGTCTGTCTCGTCTGTCTCGTCTGTCTGTCTGTCTCGTCTGTCTCGTCTGTCTGGTCTGTCTGGTCTATCCGGTCTGTCTGGTCTGTCTGTCTGTCTGGTCTGTCTGTCTGTCTGTCTGTCTGTCTGGTCTGTCTGGTCTGTCTGGTCTGTCTGGTCTGTCTGGTCTGTCTGTCTGTCTGGTCTGTCTGGTCTGGTCTGGTCTGGCTGGTCTGTCTGGTCTGGTCTGGTCTGTCTGGTCTGTCTGGTCTGTCTGGTCTGTCTGGTCTGTCTGTCTGTCTGTCTGTCTGGTCTGTCTGGTCTGTCTGGTCTGTCTGGTCTGTCTGGTCTGTCTGGTCTGTCTGGTCTGTCTGGTCTGTCTGGTCTGTCTGGTCTGTCTGGTCTGTCTGGTCTGTCTGGTCTGTCTGGTCTGGTCTGTCTGTCTGGTCTGTCTGTCTGTCTGGTCTGTCTGGTCTGTCTGGTCTGTCTGTCTGTCTGGTCTGTCTGGTCTGTCTGTCTGTCTGTCTGTCTCGTCTGTCTGGTCTGTCTGTCTGGTCTGTCTGTCTGGTCTGTCTGTCTGGTCTGTCTGTCTGGTCTGTCTCGTCTGTCTCGTCTGTCTCGTCTGTCTCGTCTGTCTTGTCTGTCTCGTCTGTCTCGTCTGGTCTGTCTGTCTCGTCTGTCTGTCTGGTCTGTCTGTCTGGTCTGTCTGTCTGGTCTGTCTGTCTGGTCTGTCTGTCTGGTCTGTCTGTCTGGTCTGTCTGTCTGGTCTGTCTGTCTGGTCTGTCTGGTCTGTCTGTCTGCTTCTGCTGCTGGTCTGTCTGGTCTGTCTGGTCTGTCTGGTCTGTCTGGTCTGTCTGGTCTGTCTGGTCTGTCTGGTCTGTCTGGTCTGGTCTGTCTGTCTGGTCTGTCTTCTGGTCTGTCTGTCTGTCTGGTCTGGCTGGTCTGGCTGGTCTGGTCTGGTCTGTCTGGTCTGTCTGGTCTGTCTGGTCTGTCTGGTCTGTCTGGTCTGTCTGGTCTGTCTGGTCTGTCTGGTCTGTCTGCTGCTGTCTGTCTGTCTGTCTGGTCTGTCTGGTCTGTCTGGTCTGTCTGGTCTGTCTGGTCTGTCTGGTCTGTCTGTCTGTCTGTCTGTCTGTCTGTCTGGTCTGTCTGGTCTGTCTGTCTGTCTCGTCTGGCTGGTCTGTCTGTCTGTTGTCTGTCTGGTCTGTCTGTCTTCTGTCTGTCTGGTCTGTCTGTCTGTTGTCTGTCTGTTGTCTGTGTCTGTCTGTCTGTCTGGTCTGTCTGGTCTGTCTGTCTGTCTCGTCTGTCTGCTGTTGTCTTCTGTCTGTCTGTTCTGTCTGTTCTGTCTGTGTCTGTCTGTCTGCTGTCTGTCTGGTCTGTCTGGTCTGTCTGTCTTCTTCTGTCTGGTCTGTCTGCTGTCTGGTCTGTCTGTCTGTCTGGTCTGTCTGGTCTGTCTGGTCTGTCTGATCTGTCTGGTCTGTCTGGTCTGTCTGGTCTGTCTGTTGTCTGGTCTGTCTGGTCTGTCTGGTCTGCTGGTCTGTCTGGTCTGTCTGTCTGTCTGGTCTGTCTGCTGTCTGGTCTGTCTGTCTGTCTGGTCTGTCTGGTCTGTCTGTCTGTCTGGTCTGTCTGTCTGTCTGGTCTGTCTGGTCTGTCTGGTCTGTCTGGTCTGTCTGGTCTGTCTGGTCTGTCTGTCTGGTCTGTCTGTCTGGTCTGTCTGGTCTGTCTGGTCTGTCTGGTCTGTCTGGTCTGTCTGGTTGTCTGGTCTGTCTGGTCTGTCTGGTCTTCTGGTCTGGCTGGTCTGTCTGGTCTGGTCTGGTCTGTCTGGTCTGTCTGGTCTGTCTGGTCTGTCTGGTCTGTCTGGTCTGTCTGGTCTGTCTGGTCTGTCTGGTCTGGTCTGTCTGTCTGGTCTGTCTGGTCTGTCTG